>CM068313.1:22985511-23165511 GCA_034766995.1 Acanthacorydalis orientalis
AAGTCATGTTATTTTTTATTTACTATTTTAGTTCAATTCAATACTAAAATACAATCGAACTTAAATACTGACTTTTTATACAAAACATGTGTTTTTTAATTTTTGAATTTTTTTAATACTTTTGTGTGGAAGCCTAAATTGAATCGCCTATATAATGTAATTTAATAGTCAATAAAATATCTTAAATTCAAGAAAAAGAAATAAAATATCAGCATTATTAAATTTAACTTATATATAATGATATAATAACACCGAACTTTATCTTAAAATATATAATTTAGATTTTGCTCATGTATATCTATATATATATATATATATATATATATATATATATATATATATATATATATATATATATGTTTATTTAATAATTTAATTACATAACTCGAAAAGAAATATTTATTACTTCATCGACTTCACGCTAACAATTTAATGTGTGCTCGTTTTATTGATTAAAATAATTAAAACGTCAATTTTGCTAATGATTGAAATGTCAGAATTTTAACATCTTTATATTTTATTTGAAAAGAAAACGGAATTACGCTACAGACACATATAACTGGAATGAGAGAATATTGAAAATCAATGTTTCAATATAGTGAACATAAAATAACTTTCTGTGAACTAAAATTGAGTTTGTACTTATAATGTAAAACATGAAAATACAAGTTTATGTAAAATGTGTTCATATAAATAAATATAGATTTCAAGTGTGTTCTGCAAATTATTTGAAGGGTTATTTATCCTTTTCTATAATTTATGTGTTTTAAATGTTTGATACGTTTTAGTAGTGTATAAACAATCGGTATTTTTGAAATAAGTTAAGCATAAAACATAAAAAAAATAATTATTACTACTGTATAATACCAGATAAAAAACAAAAAATAAGTAGTTTTATGAGTTTCCTTATAAAATTTATTGTTTGCCTTACATGTTTTGTATCATAATATAAACGTTTAAAAAAATGTATTTTCATACTAAACAATTAAAAAAAATTATCTTTCACATTATTAAATATTAGTAAGTGAAACGTTCATATCTTAAATAAAAAAAGAATGTTAATATAATTACTAATGCTTTCAATACACTTTTTTTTTATTTTTTGTTTTAAATCAAAATCATTAAAGGAGAAGTTTTTTGATGAAAACATATATGATTTAACTTCTTTTTATACCTCATTGGTAGTTTTGTCACTTTTTAAATTTATAGCATCGTATTTTACTTGTTTGTTTTTTCTTTTTTCACGAACTTCCGACCTACTTGTTGCCCTTTTACGACTCCCAAAAGGCCACTACCCTTACTTTGAGAAATGATGGTAACCAATAGGATGTTTTACAGTAATGGGACAAGCAATTAGCACATATGTTTGTTATCTTTAACATGTTACCACTTTTTACTTCACGTTGTACATAGAATTGTATTATTTCATTCATTAATTCTTAATAACCAGTTGTTAATTAATATTCAGGTGCACACATACATACATACATATATATATATATATATATATAACTAAAAACAAATAACATTGAAAAGTATTCATTTATCAAAATTCAATAATCAAAATATCATATATATATATATATATATATATATATATATATATATATATATATATATATATATATATATAATATTATATCACATATTTTCAACTTGCTTTTAAATGAAATAAATTCTTTATTAAATTAATTTTATTTTACATATTCCGCTTTACGTTATACTGAAATGTACGGTAACGTGTTCTTCATTCATGCCATTTCTTTTATGCTCTTGTCTTCTAACGTGACATATTTCATTACAATTTATATTTTTATGTTTAATTCAATGCGTGTGTTAATATGTATATAAATTTATTGTGCTGTTGAATTTAAATATTTGAGATATATATATATATATATATATATATATATATATATATATATATATATATATATATATATATATATATATATATATATTCTAAAAGAAAAAATATTCATGTGATATAAAATAATAAACATATCAGCAGATTCTTTTATAAAATATTATGTATCATTTATTTTTTATTTATCATTGTTTATTGTTAGATTGTTGTATGCATTTTTATATTATTATAATTATTATAAATGACTTTTATTTTCCTTAACGTGGATTGTAAGATGAATGAAAGAAATTATATGAGAAAACAATACATTATTTATTTTTTATTTATAAGTAAATTTTTTCTCAACTAAAACATAGAGGCATATGTTTATTATAATATTTATATATACATAATAACATTAATTTTTATATAGCTATTGAAAATTTGACAGAAAAAAACTAATACCATTTTGAATTCATATAATGAACTTTAATTTTCACTGATTTCAACTGTTTCCTGAAGTTTGAAAAAAATTGTGACATCTACAGAACAAGTCATATATTTCTTGAAACATTTTAAAACTAGCAATTTATTTTTATAGTTTCACCGTCTTCATGAAAGATAAGTCCAAAAAGACAACAAAGAGATAAATTGTTGAACTGACATCAGTAGTAAAAAAGTATATATTTGAACTTCTGAAATTAGATTCTGTTTCATTGTTTTCTTATAAATCTGTTTTTATACATTTAAATCCAAGATCCATTGTATGTTATACCGAATAATAATTCTAATATAGACTTTATTTGAATTACTGATACATATACTGATAGATATAAAGATATACGAAATCACTTTTTGATAACATAATATTTTTTTTATTTGTAGACATTAGTGACTATAATGTCCAATGATTGATACATATTGCACGAGACAAACTGAAAAGAAATACGAAAAGAAAAATATCCCTTTCATAACATTCACATGAATGTTAGATTATATTCAGCGAGCGTAAACAAGACTGAAAATAAACCCATACTAGTGGCATAGCCATTTTTCTCCGATTCGTTCACCAAACAGCCGGTTTGTTGACAATTCCAATCATTTCGGTGGCAGTTATCGCCGATTGCCCAGCGGTCAACATCCGCAAGCGATCCATCATGTGTTTGACCCGCGATACGTCACTCACAGTCACACTACAATCCCATTATAGTTTTACGCAGCACAATCTCTTCTTGATTTTATCCTCAGCTTTATTGTTGCGATTACAGTTCAACTTCGTTTGTGTTTGGATTTACTTTATGAAATGTACAAATGTGACAGGAAGAGCTCGTATTGTATACAATGAAAGTTGAAAATTAATAACCTAATATGGATGCTTTTTAATGTAAAACTTCTTACACGAATAGTAATTTTTATAATTAAATACCCGAAACAATGTATTACCTAGCGAATTATTCTGAAGTAAACTTGATTACGAGATAAAATTAATTTACTCTGAAATAGTAATGAGTGTAAATTTATTTCATAATTATATTAGAAATAAAATATAATTTTAAAAGTTCATCAAGCTCTGTTTCTTTTAGTAAAAATATGAATGAAAAAGTTAACAATTTAAGTATTATTTATAGTTGCTATATGGACAGAAGGTACACTAAGAAGTAAAAATATACTGAATTGTTATATTTAAATTATATAGTTTCAAATAGATTTTTTTTGTAATTTTAACATATATTCCGTTGAAATACCAAAGAAAAAAATCATTCTTATAAATAATCTGTCTACTCGAATTTTATGTAATATCCGATTGCTTTCCTATTTTTTTTTAAAAAAATAAATTATTACTCTTTGTAAAAGGATCTTTAAACGGCCTCGACCAACGATACCCTGAAAGAGCAAAGTTGGAACTGTGAGTAGTTTGCTGCACTACTTCTCGTTTAAATTCATTAAATGTCTCTATGTAACTGCGACATGTAGTTGACCTTCCCTTAAGTGCCAAGCTCAAAACTTATAACTCTTTTTGTATAAAATGCATATAACGTAAGCTAGAATAAATATGGAATCTTTTTATGATAAACTGCAGAATATCAAAGTATCTTACAGTTTATAAAATGTTGAAAATTATATTATATATTTATATATATACATATATATATACATATATATATACATGTATGTATATATATATATATATATATATATATATATATGTATACATAAATACATATACACACTCAAAAATTAATAATTTGAATGCTGCGGAATTATGGGATGTGTATAAGTTTCATTTTTATATGAATGATTATATTTGTATTTTATTTCGGACCGAATCGCAATTAGGTTAATGAACGGTTACAACATTATTGCACAAAAACTCTTTGCGTAATGAGAGATATATATATATATATATATATATATATATATATATATATATATATATATATATAATCAAAATAATCCACAAAAATAATAATTCCATGAAGTCGAATTATTTATTTGGAACGAGGTTTCTATGGTACTCAAATATATTTATCTCATATATAAAACAACTACGTTGCAATCTACCTGCAATAATAATTATACAGACATATTGAGAAACATATATATATATATATATATAGCAACTACGTTGCAATATATCTGCAAAAATGATTTACATAGACATAAATGAGTTTAAAAAAATTTTTATTTTTTCATTCGGTTGGATGTACATACTTATAATTGACAAGTGGACGAGCGCAGCAAGCTCGGAGGTTGGTGAGTGCAGTGAGCAAGTGTGAAGCCCTTTAGAATGAATATATATATATATATATATATATATATATATATAAAATATCATGTTATATATTAAACAATCAACAAAATAATGCACAAAAGTAAAAATAAATTCAATGTTTCGTCAGTCTTAACATTTCGGAACACATTTTAATAATATAAAAATAATTTCACGTTTTACCTCAGATTACTATCACCCTTACCACCAACTTTACGTTTCAGTGATATTTACATTTATGAATACAGAAAATAAACTATAAAATACTTATTTTTAATTTAGTTTTGTTAAGAAACACGAAGACAAAATTAATTAGTAAATAAAGTATGAATATTTAGATAAAAAAAATTAAATATCAAAATTTATGAATGATATATATATATACACGACGATATAATTTCACGATCTGCAAAAAAGTATTGAATAACAGCAAACGTTAAAAATTCTGTTGAAAAAAGATCATTCTAAACTAATTAAAATTCCGACTAATCTGCATGAATACAAAACAAACCAAAAAAGTAATGAAAAAAAATCATAATCGAGAAAATTATTTCCAACAATTACTCATCTTGTCGTCGTCAGATGTCATTCGGAACCAATCCATCACTTCTGTAACAATGTGTACGTGCATTACGAGAACACGTGTGCGAAGAAAATAACACAACTAACAACCTTTTTTATATTCTAGTCGATTTCGAATTGCCGACTCTGACATTCTAAATAAATTAAACTTGTCCCTAAATCCGTTTGCATGATTTTAAACATTATTTTCACTATTATTCACTAAGAAAGAGATTTTTATTTTGAAGTATTTTGCTTGTTTTATGATAAAAAATAATAACACTTGTGTTATAACGATGTTTATATTAAATTATGTTAATCATTTTTAGTTTCTATTGTAAAAATATGATTTAGGTATATCTGTACCATAGATATATATTTATTAAAAATAATTTAGTTTTAAATGTACTTTTTAACTACTTTCACAAGTGTATAAAAATATTACATAATTTAAGTTTAAGATTCTTTATTATCTTACTACCAGAATTTCTTTGATTCGAATTCTATAATTTTTTTAGAAAAGTGAAACAGTTACAAATTGTTTCTACTTTTCGATTGTAAATTAAATAAACATTTTAAATCGAACATTTTCTGTATACTGAAAAATTAATTCGCTATTTATGTTCGATTAAAAAAACAATCTAATATATTATTCATTTTTATGGAATATAAAGTGGAAATAGACATGTATGTCAATAATATGATCTTCGTATTACTTTCCATGATATATTGACAGTCGTATCAACGTCATTCATAACATATACATGTGATTTTTTCATTAGCCGATGTTTTATTACAAATACATGTAACTGATTTAAACTAATTAATGGATAAACTGATTTACAAACACTTTAATTAAATGATAAAAAAATAATTACATCCAAAAGATATGTTTATCAGGTCGAATCTTTTTTTAAAAAAAAAGTGTTGAATTATTATGTTATGCCATTTACTATACGATTAATTGTTGCTTATTTAACATAAAATGCTACTCTAACTAAATTTTAAAAAAACCTTGAATTAGTCTCAATGTAAATACTCGTATTTTTTAATATGAAAAGAATTTTGACATAAAAGACATTTCAACGCAGTATTTCTATAAAAATGAAATAAAAAATATCGCATTTCAAAAAAATATTTGACTATAATATATAATAGTCAAATATAAATAAAAGAAAATTTAGAATATATTTTGGAAATTTATAATATTCAAAATGTGAGTTTTTATTCCATATTTTTAATTATTTAAATTTGTAATTATCTTTCAATAGAGATGTGAAAAGAAATTATTTTTTTCATACACATGACTATGAAATTATTGAAGTTGTTGATAAAAAATATTTTTATTATATTAAATTATAAAAGTCAATAGTGAAATTTAAAATGATGGCCTTTTAAACCTAAAGATATTATCGATATAACTGTGTGTTTTTAAAGTAATAAATTTTCTTTGGAAAAGAAATGAAATATAAAGTTCAATCTCTAAATTAAATAAAAACGAAATAAGAAAAGTAACTCATTAATTATATTGATTTATATCTGGCGTCACAAAATTTCAACATATGAACTTAATTAACGAGTGTTTAAGACAATATATTTCCAATTATTTTCGTGCGAAATAAGTAAATTATATACATATTTTTAAACAGTAATTTATTCCCGAGCTCATTTTTATTTTATAATTCGCTATAATTAAAATGTAGTATATTATAATTTTCTTCGCATTTCTTGATCTGAAAACATTTGATTATTAATTTGACTTAATCGATGGAAATATACGGTGTAATGATTTTTCCATGTGTACATATGAATACAATCGTGTGTTCATGTTTTGTCAAAATATGATCTCAGAGTTACATTATGCTCTAGTAACGATATATACTTCATTATTATAGCAACTATTTGTTTTGTTACAGTATATATCTAATATCTTTCTATGCAAGATGATAATACAAGCTCCAACTTAGTGTTTCGCAAACATTATTTACCACGTATAAATATGTAAAGCCGGGAAACATAACATCTCTACTATAGAGTCTTACCATCAGTGTTTAGATAGAACAATGGATTCTGCAGTTGCCTTATCGGACCGGGTTGCAATTAAGAGATATCTAATTACAATTTTAAATTAATCGTACCTAATCTCCGGACTGTGATATTAATACCAGTTGTCGTGTGTTTAATGCCGCTGCGGTGTACGCCCTCTCTTTAAGATTTACCAGAGTCGTTTATATTGTATGCGAGAATGAATTTTTATCGTGATATTTATTGTAAAAAAATGTTAATACGCATGTATACTTTTTTGCATGGTTTGAAAAATAAATGTTGCTATATTTTATTTGAGTCTTTATTCTGTATACACGCGACTCATTAGTTAATGTTTTGGTTAAACTATTTATGGTTTGTAGGTTAAATTATATTATAAAATGCTTCATTAAGATTATGTAATGAAACTAAGACAGAGGCTAAAATCAACGAAAATTTACATAAATGAAATTTTATTCTAAAGATCTTATATTTAAATCGGTTCAACAATTAAGAACAACTTTATTAGCATAAATACTAACGTAACGATTTTGTGTTTTTCTTATAAAATACAAACATGCATATATATATATATATAAGACAAAATTTTTTTTATTTTTATTTATTAGTTACATTATTTTTTAATTATAAAACATGCATCTAATTACTATATAAAATAATTTAATATATTTAATTTAAAATATTAATTTTAGTAAAATCCAAACTGAATTTAGAAAGTACAATTTATTGACAATTTACTAGTACCGCCAATAAAACAAGAGGACTTTTTGGAATATAATACATTATAGAAATTTTTTTTCGAAATATAATAACATAATTGATAAAATTCAAAAATTTTTTGTAAGTAACAATTTTCTTATTTTTACGATAATCAAGTATTACTTTTCATTATAGTTCTCTTAACATGCTAGAATTTTCTTCCTAAAACTGAATCTTTCATGTTAAAAAAGTAATGGTTTACTTTACTGAACAACATTGCTTAAGCATTTAAATCAAAATACTCATACTGGCAGTCTCATCTACAAAAGTAATTTCGGTGCGTTTTGAAATGATGCGGAGGACAATCACATTTTATATTATCAGTTCTTTACCTCCATGATTCACAACCGGTATACCGCAATACATTGGTATGCCGCGAGTTGCTGCTTGGTTTGCCGCATCCTTTTCATCAATTTATAATTAATGTTAACTTTACAATTAAAGTTTGTTCAAGTTCCTGTAGACATTTTTTGAATTAGAGTTAAGAATTACTATTCTCTATTTTACACTGAAGATATTAATATTCTACTCCCATTTAAAGTAATATACTTTTGTATACTACGTTTTTAGCATTAATATTAATTATAAAAAAACATAATCAATGTTATTTTTGAGATCGGCTGAAAAACATCAAATTTTGTATAAAAAAAAATATTGAACGTCTGTTTTCTTTGAAACATCCACAAGCATTTCATTATTTTCTTTTTGTAATATTCATTCATTTATTATACGGATCACAAAATACTTTTAATTTTTAATAGAAATAATTATTTATTCTTTACATATATAGTATTTTAATTAAAACAAAAAAAAAACTATTTTAACAATTTTACTCTTATACCAAATGACAATAAAAATATCTCTTCAATCAATACCAACAAATCTGTATATATCAATGCATTTAATTCGATCTGTATTTATAGCCATGGTATATTAGGACACAAAACGAATTTGTTATGCTATCGTGATTAATAAAATACCAATCATTTTATAACATATATTCAGCAAATTATAAGAACATATATAGAAAACCTATTATTTTTTATTTAAATTATTATATTATAATATTAAAATCTATGTCTGAAGGTTAAATAGAATTCGTTTTTCCGAAAAATAAAAATTCCTATATATATATATATATATATATATATATATATGTGTGTGTGTGTGTATGTGTATAATAGATAAAACGATAAACAAAGAAAAAGAATGAGTAATATTTATTAACATCAGAATTACAAATCTCGACCGACAAAAATATAATTAAAAGTTTTGTTATTTATTTCATCAGTGTTCGATTTAAGAAAACAAACAAAATTTATTGGTTTAATTTGAAACGATGTTAGCACTTTTTTGTATATTTCACAGCTTGTTTTATATTCTGTAGTCTTTTAAAGAGAACAAGTTTATATAGTTACGAGAATGAAAAAAATTTAAAAAATAGATTAATATTATCATTTCTTCCAATTAAAATATTAAATTTAACTTAAATATATCATGTAATTATACATATATATATATATATATATATATATATATATATATATGTACACATACTTTTACATATATAAAATATGTACATGTCGACTTGGGAGATGCATAACAATGAAATTCAAATATCGTGGTGGTACATCCCACTTTGGATAAATAAATCCTTATAAAAAAAACAAATCACTTGGAAGACGCTGTTGCTGTCTTCTACCATCCCCGCCCAAATAAGTCTCAAACAGAAATGTATAAATAATTATCACTGCACTGTATCTGCAAGCACAAAAAAAACCCGTACGGAAAATAACTGTGCTTTAGAAATGTGATTTTTTATGATGACTTTTTTATTTACACACATAAAAACTCATACGCTCATTTATTCTATCTTTTCATATACACATATTTACACACACACATATATATATATATATATATATATATATATATAATGTACAAAACTGTTATAAGTAATTCTGAATATACTGAAACTTGTTACAAACTTATCTATGTAATTCTATTATTTTTTATGTAAATTACGATTCATTTATATAAATTATATGTTTAAAACGTTTATTTTCTAATTGGTTTTTAAATTTGATTTTGAATTTTAGAAAATATTATATATAATATGATTATTAAGAAAAAAACATTATCAAAAAATGTATCCACTTTTTAATTGAAAGATAAAAATCGTAAAACATTGACATATAATTTCAGTATCACAGTATTATTAATATTTTACTACTCAGTCTCTATAATTCCATACTTTTTTCTTTTATTTTAATAATATACGAATCTTTAATTTGTTTATTTCTAAAAAAAACGTTTTTATCTCTGGTACAATCAAACCTTTAACTTTATTAAATAATATGTTTGACTGAAATAACTAATTGAACAGAATTATTTCATGAACAAAATTTAATTAAGTTCATTTTAAACCATTTAGCCTCAGTAACGAATATGCATTTACTCTTTCATAATTACGAATATTTCAATTAATTTTAAAATTATAATCATTTCGGCTAACTAAAAAATGATACTTTGTTTGACTAAATCATTTATAAACAGACTATACTAGGAATTATTATAATAAACTATAACTATGTTACTGAGTGCCTGAATTTATTAATATCTTACACTTACACTTCAAGTACTTCAAAATCAATCACTTCAATTAGTTATAGATTTTTTTTACGCAAGTTATTTTTGAAAACATACTTTCACTGTAAATATTATATTGAAAATCAATATTTTCATTTTTTTCATATATATATATATATATATATATATATATATAATTTATAGCGTTTTAGATTCATTCCTCGAAAATGTTGAAAAAAATTGAAAAATGTGTCAGTTCGAATGATCGAGTGTGAAAATGTGAACTTATAACCTTGTGAAAAAAGAGAGATCGTTCAACTTGTCTGAGAATATAAAGTGTAGAAAAAAGAACTATACATATAATTATGTATCAATAAAAAATGTTCTTTATGACATCATCTGAAAGAAAATCCATGCTACACGTGTTTGTTAAAAGTGTATAAAAATAAAATTATTACAGCGAACCAGTCATCCCTACATCAGATTTAGTTCGATATGTCAGTAACTGTACAATTTATTTATTTTACTAATTGGTTGCAGCAACTGCATCGCATTAGTATAACGGGATATTATGCATACTCGAAGCAATATAAACTGATTATTCTATATATGTAAAAACGTTTAATTAATTTTGTCGATATTTGCTGTAATACTCCAAATAATTTGTGTATATAGCAATGTTTGAATTATAAGTTAAATAAACAATGTTATTTATTCAGAAATATTTGGTTCTGTGTACAGAATATTTAGTTAATAAAATATATTTTAAAATATATAACTATTACCGTCGAATGGCGTAATGTATAATGTTATTTATGAACCTGAATATTTAGATGAGCTAATTAACATGTGGAATGTAAAAATGTTCATTATTCACTTATGAATCGAATTTCCAATATGAATATTAATTTCATGAAGACTGTCATTATTACTCAATGTAGGTTATGGATTAAATTTATATTTTTTTATGTTTACATAGTTTTTTTAAAAAATATGATTTTTTTAAGTCTACTATTATATTATTTTGAAACACATATTATTAAGAGATAATATATTAAAATTGATCACAATATTTTTTTAATGAAAATTACATATTCAGATATTTATATAAAAAATGAAGCACATTTTTTTGTTATTCTTTATTTTTTTACTTTGAAATACACTTATTCAACTTATTTAAATATAATATAAATTATTAATTCGTTTTAAAGATATTATTAAGTGGTAAGAACAATATTTTCAGAAATATTTTTTATTAACCTAGAATAGAAGTTATTTAATAATAATAATAATATATATATATATATATATATATATATATAGGATTGTATTTTACAAGCGAAATAAAATTTATATAATTATTTTATAATTTTGACGAAAAAATATTTTTTTAATATTATTACTCTATTTAATTTTATGATTTCGTTGTGTATTTTGAATAAATTAGAAAATTGAATTATGAATTTCTGTTATATTTAGCACACCATGAAAATCAGTTCAGTTGGTCATAGAAAGATATATATATATATATATATATACATATATATATATATATATATATATATATATGTTGTTTTTTTAAAAAGTTTTCCAAAAAAATATCAAATGAGGTTAGATTAAGGACAACAATCAAATTTCTTAACCTTTGATCCAAATGATCAAATTATTGAGAAACTAAAACTGAAATAAGTATAACAACGTACACTAAACAATTTAATTTATTTAAAGAAACAATATATAACATTTAACGCCAAGATAAACTAGAGTTTCTGAATAGTGAACATTTATACTAGACTAGCAAAAAAACGAACATGAAAAGAAGCTGCAAATTCAATTACTGAGAAGGTTTTGTACATGTGGTTTCTGAATTCAAGAAAAAAAAATGTACTGAAAATTTATTCATTTTTAAATAGTTCAATACACTCACTCATTTCAAGTTTAATAAAATTTATTTCTCATGTTTAATTTCAAATTTTAAATTTGTAAAAAAATATTTCCCATATCTTCAAATGCTTTAAGTTTTCTACTTGTTAACAGTGTTCCTAAAACGTTATTATATACATTTTCATGTATATATGTGTGTGTATATATATATATATTCATATATGCATATACGGTTTATAAATATACTAGTAGAAACACGAAAACAAATTTTTAAAACGAGAATCATGCGCATAGTAATCAATCATGGATATAGTTTCGTATTTATAATTTAACACAAGTAACATATTTCTTAAACATCGATAACGAGGGTACAGAAATACACCAAAAAAAAATCGCGATATCCATCGCAGACTTAGACAAAATCGAAAAGCAGAAACACCACTACATAAATCACTCGTACAGAATTATTTTATTTTTATGTTAATTCGACGTCACGTTGTATCTTTATTAGAAATATATCAGCTCGTAAATTTAATTCATTAAAAGTCGTACGCTATGAACAACGAATAAAGTATTTAGATTGTAGCAATATTTCATAGTATTTATTTTTTTATTTTGATATTTATTGCATTTAGCCACGCTAAAGCGCACGCATATTCGCATTAAAGTTTAATTCATGTTAAAAGGTCGTTCTCGATATGAGGAATTTTAAAAGTAGCACAATAATTGTAACGAATTCTCAACATTGTATACTTAATTTGAATCAATATTCGCTGAATGGAATTTTATCTTTATGTTAGACCATTTTACTTTATTTTGTAAAATTAAACGTTAACAAACCATTTGACACACTGATGTATAAATTTGTATCGATAATAAAAGCACCTGTCATTTTTTTAATGTATTAAAATTATATTAATAACATCTAACATTTATTATATATGTATTTTGTAGTTTGACAGCTATTTCCGTACTTTGTCAGTCATATACTCATTGAAATATTTATCCAGCCGGAAGGTTGATACAAAAATCTTTATTTTATAAAATGCCTCGAATATTTTTTTAATAAAATTAAAATATAACATATCTCGAAGTATATCAAACACAAAAAATGACAAGAAAACAAGATTAAGTTTTTTGCGTTGTCTGTTCTATAATTGATAACGTAGACAAAAAGATTTAATATTCTTTTAAATAGTTTTTTTCTTTTCAATAATTTAAACAATGTTTAATAATATTTATTGAACAAATTCAAACAAAAAATATGTTTAATTAAAAAATAGAAAAGAAATAAATATGTTTTCATAATGTTTTGACATTTATTTAAGAAATTAAAATCCACACATCTATTTAAAAATTATACTAAAAGAATCATATCAGAAATATCAAAACAAACAATTAATTAAGATAATTGATTACAAAATTAATTACATATATTATATTTATAACAACTTAAAGTACCTTTCGGTTCATTCACTGAAAAAATATGTCTTTCTAGTAAGAAAATATTAAAAATTTTCAAAAATAATAAAGAAAAATAGTTACAAATTAAACATTTTAAAATAACATTTATCTCTTTTAATATTTTATCAAATGACACGTAAATAAACGAACCACATATATTTATATATGAATTATATGTTCAATTTTAATTTTATAATAAATCCTTTGTTACTGAATTTTCAAATTCATATGTAATATTAATTTAAATGAGAAATAACGTTATTATTGTTGAAAATAAAAATACATTTTCTCTTTAATTAAATTTGTAACATAAAGAGGATGTACACATTTTTGACATTGAAAAATACTTGAATCTTTTTAAATATGATAGTAAATATTAATAGAGTAATATATACATGCCATGTATTGAATTAATATTTTTTTAATTTTTATTCTAAAATATATGTTATATCGTTATTGAAATTGTTTAGGAAATGTTGTAATGGTTTCGTAAAAAACCTTTACGTTTTTGAGTTGAGATTTAATTATGAAGATAAAGCAATTATATTTAAATCAGAATGAAATAGCAATTTTCTGTTATAATCTACATAATCTCACTTCTAAAATGTGATAATAACAAACATATTTTTTACATTTAATGTAGGCCATTATTAATAGTTTATATATTTAGAGAAGGCGGACTAAACATAGAATAAATTATTTGATTGTTTTTTATAGAGTGTTGTGTAGATAAATATGATAGATATGTTGTAAGATAAATATAAAATTCATATAAATGTAATAAAAAAAAAACAAAAAAATATGAAAGCCGACGAAATAAACTAAAGAATAGAAATATATACTTGTAGAAAACTATTCGATATCCATTTTAAAATAAACGTATAGCGTGCATTATTAATGATTTATCTGATATTAGTGGAACGTTTTAAAATATAAGAACAATATTACAGTTTAAGTAATGCTCGTTATAATTTAGTTTCTCATCTAGACATCTACAGAGCTCCGAAGATTAACAACGTGGTTTTATCTTGACAGAGTTACGAGTGGATACGAAGGTGAGCTGTACCTTATTATTTACTGTTTACCGCTTTGCCACTCTTTCTGTCGAATACAAGACTATTGTAATCCCATGGGGGTAAGTTGTATTCTGTATTGAAAAAATGTTCGCGATATTTTTTTTTCTGCGTTTTATAGAGACGCCGTCTGTATTTCATCATGTGAAAAAGTATTTGTGAATCCGGAAATGTACAATCTTACATACAATACATATTATATGAACGTCTGAGATGTACTGAACATATTTTATATTTTCAGTATATACATATATATATATATATATATATATATATATATATATATATATATACGATTTTCAAATTATAAAGCTTGATTCCAGTAACATGAATGTTCGAGATAGAGTTTTTCAAAATTGTAAAAATTAATTAAATTTTGAAAAATACTTAATAATATTTTAAGTTTTGAAAATAGAATGCACACGTTTTTATTTAAAGAAATATTTGATTGACACAAAACTGAATTAAAACGTGTATAAAAAACTAATTGTAATTCCTTGTTCCGTAGCATTGAAAAAACACATTACATTCGTCACACGTAAACTAGTCTACATGTGTGGTGCAGACCGTGTTTCATGTATTCAAATGTGAAATGCATTTAACTGCCACATAATTTAATGTATAGCTGTTGCCGGAAAAATAAACAAACTGTATGTCATTCATAGTATTTTTAATTCTTGAAAGGAGACATGATTTTTTTCAACCCGTGTAACTGTCATATTGTTTTATGATGGTAATTCCAAAGACCGTTAAGTCATCCCTAAGTCAAAACAGACATTAGTCGCCACATAAATCTTTATGAAGATACAACCGCGATATTTAATTTAAATATAAATATTATAGCTAGAAAAACTGACTTGCTTTAAAGTTCAGTAAAACAACTTCAATTCACGTTCATCTCAATTAAATTTATCAATAATATTTATGATATTCTAATGCAGTTTTCCATATTTAAAAAAACTACTTTGTAAAAAATCATATCAATTTTCACTTACTATAGAAAAAAAATTTTTTAAAATAATATCACTTATTTTAATTCTATTAATATCACTTTTACTAATTATTATTGTTTGAACACATTTCTATTAAAATATAATAAAGAAACAATGTATATGTTGGGTTAGAATAAAAGTTCATAGCATTTTTAAGGTGAAATTTAAAAGCAGTGTTTACTTGTTTGTTCATATATTTATTCTAATACAATTGTGCCATTTTGATCCACCACTTTTCATCATCTTTCACGTAGTTTCATAAATCCATCTTCCCAGAGCTTTCAATCTTTCTGAGGGATGAATTGATCCAGGTGGTTTTTGCAGGCTTCCGAGGAAATGAAGATTTTTCTATTAAGAGAATTCTGTAGGGACCGAAACAAATGGTAAACTGAAGATACAGGATCAAGAGAATATGGCGTGTGAAATAGGATGTTCCATCCAAATTATACCGATTTCTGGAGGATCTGCAAAGAAACGTGAGTTCTAGCGTTGTCTTGGTGGAAAACGATATCCTTCCGATTGGACAATTCTGGACGCTTTTGATCGATGCCGCCTTTGATTGGTCTAATTGAACACAATACTTCTCCGAATTTATTGTCTGATTATTTAGGTGAAGCTCGCAATACACAACACTCTTCCAATCCCACAAGATACACATCACATGCTCATTATGAAGACACACTTTTGGAATGGCTAACGGAGAATTATTTCGTTTTCCCCAAGACCTTTTTCGATCCACATTATTGTAGACGATCCATTTTTCATCGCCCATGATTAATCGTATAAGAAACAGGTCATTTTGGTTCCTTTTAATGAGCGAACCACTGATGGAAATACGTTACGTTAAATTTCTTTCAGTTAAATTATGAGTCAGCTAAACATCGTAGCGATTCACATATCCAAGTGTCTCCAAATGCCTCATAACATTCGTATGAGACACCTGCAGTATCTCTGCGATGTTCCATGTCTTGCAACGTTGATTATTTTCAGTAAGTGTTGCAATTTTGTCATTATCAACAACTGCAGGCTTACTGGAACGAACCACTTTCGAACAGTTTTGCCAGTTAGGGTCCCTTCTCTTTAAATGTCGGATATCTTTTTTACTATCTCACTGGAGCACTTTTTCCTTTCCGAAAAAAAAACAACATTAAATGTCTAAAATACACCGTACATTCCTCCATTTTCAATTTGACAGAATTAAAATTCACAAAATTCGCTAAAAATAGCAGAGGAATAAACGTTGGAAGTTCACGTGTCAAAATAATACATATGGAGCCATATCATAAATATATATATATATGTATATATATATATATATATATATATATATATATATATATGTATATATATATTACTTATACTATTGAAATTCTTTTCTGAAAATTAGTTATACATTTTTTCTATTCAACTCATTTCTTTTATAAAGCTGTAGATGTTGATATGAAAAAATCATTTGTATACTTATTAATGTACTAGTATGTATAAAAAAGAATTCTGTTTTGAGAAAACTTTGTATAAATGAAAATACTAAACGTTGTTCATTAATTGAAAACCGTTCAAAGTAAATAAATACGGTTCTATAAATAAAACTGATATAATTTAATAGAAATAAATTGAAAAAATAAAATAAAAAAAAAACGTTTCGCGTTTTCTTTTCATAAATGCAATTCAATAAAGTGTAAAAGGTATTCAATACTGTTTCAAGTTCGTGCGGAACGTGAATTATTACTTTATATCTTGGAGAAATATCACAAATTTGCTTATTGTTATTCAAGCTTGCTAAATGTCAGAAAATAAACTAGAAACCATAAAGGTGCGAGGAAAAGTTTTGAATTTTAATGAATATAACGTTACCATTAGCTGTTCGATAATGATCAAATGCTCACAGTTCTAATTTACAATGGTTAATTAAAATTCCAAGCTCGTAAACAAAAATGTTTTATAAATAAAGTTTTATATTTAGATATACAGTGAAATGAAATTATAGTGTACGTAAATATGGGAGAAATGCGCATATATTATTGAACGAATGATATTGTTGTATCATAAATTACAGGATAACTTGATACTTGTACTTTGTTACTTGTTATAACTTATAAATTAATTCAATTACATCGTTATAGAGTTTAGTTCGATACTACGAAGACACAATTATTTCGAATGTTCTCTACGAGATATTCAATGGAGGAAAATGAACTGACAATGTAATTATATTCAATTATTTTAGAACGAACAAAAAAAATATTGAATTTCTCATCGACGATGACAGATAATGAATTAAATTCGAGATTTCGTAAAAGAATAAAAAGTCTAACGACATTTCCCTATTTATAACTTATTATTGGTTATACCCGCCGAACTGTAAAATTGGTTGGATGTAATCAGATATGTTAGTCAATAAATTCATAACTTACAAACAATTGTTTGTCTTGTTAGTTTTTATTTAAAGACAATTTCTTAATTTTTTTCAAATTTAGTTACATATACCTAAACACACGCGCATATATATATATATATATATATATAAATGTTACATAACTTACAATTATAAAATAATAACATACGTTGTTTTTACAGACGAAAGAGCATAAAACACATTCGGACAGATTCATTATAGATTATTTGAGATTATTTATTTGAGAAATTATCTTCATTTTTAGTAACAGGTAAATGATATGTCAGACTAGTTGAAAAATTATAAAAATATAAAAAAAATGTGTCTGTTGATAAATGTGTTAATATCGACATCTTAAACTTTGTAACGAACAAAAACATTTAACACATTCCTAACTTTTTCGTTATCAGATAGAAGAAGAATATATCAGTAAATAATCATTTTAACATAAATTAAAATAATTCTATGTAACACTACTGAATGTAAAAACTTTAATGTATATATATATTGAATATTTTATGAATTTGATTTAGTATATGTAAATTATTTAAAAAATTTTAAAATTCGTAAGAGGAGAATAATGATATTTTCAGAAAAGGAATAAATTCAGATATTATAGTGAAAATACAGAGACATATTTTTTAAATTAAATTAAAAAGAAATAAAATATATGAAATTGAATCATCAATGTATAAGTGATATATATATATATATATATATATATATATATATATATATATATATATATATAAAATTTTGATTAAATTCCTAGTCCAACTTATTCATTATGTTCGTCGTTGAAATGTGAAAATATATAAATATTTTATATTATACGGATTAAACTATGCAATGTACCCTTTTCATATGACATAAAGCGAACAATAGGGAATATTTTAATAATTTTCTTCTTTGTGTACATTTGTCAACGGTAGGGTTAAGATCTATTTGGTACTTTTTCTTACATTACACAACATCCATATGGGTATATATCTCTTTTGACGAGAATTCATAATCCACCCTAAGGCTGTTACATAGCATGAAATACATACAAAATATAAACATTCATATTAACATCATAGTTTCTACAAGAGAACAGCAAGCAGGCAAGAGCAATGTGTATAAGTATGAAATATCGTTCTGGCTTTGATGCGTAATCCCGGAGACATGTTTGTGGAACAGAACTGAATTGGTAGGTGGATGCTGTTGCTCGCGACGGGTGTGAGGATCCATCGTGACACGCGTCTGACGTTTACAAGCGTCATAAACATGGAGTGCTGCTACTACGTTGTCGTTACGGACGAGCACACTCGTCAACAAGCAGCCGCTACCGCCTATCTCGCTCCCTGTACATCTCTGCAATGGCACAAATTACTTGTAGTTATCGTGTCGTACTAGCGCCGTGAACTTGCGGCGAGTGTGCGTCTGTGCGTGCGTACGCGTGTAAATGTTATTTGTTGGCCGGTGATGTCGATGCTTGTTGTCCTATCGTCGTACGTGAATTAATGTGAGCATGTAATGATGTGCACACCTTCCATGTACTTTTCTTTTATTTGAAATCTTATAGTTTAACCCATTTACTTTTTCGTGAGGGCCGTCGATTCTCGCTCATAAAAGTATATTGTCTACGTTACAGATCTCCGAAGTTGCCCAGATCAGATAAACATGATATTTTATAGACACTACTTTCAAAAGTACCATTTACGAGGATATAAAGAGAGGATATAACTGGATCTCGGCCAAAATCTACGAAAATCATTATTCGAATGGAGTTAAATAATCTTTATTTGAATATTTATTATCATCATTTCTGCAAATAGATTCCTCGGATGAAATAGATATGTTTTCATATCAATTATGTGATGTATAAAACACAAACTTAAAAATACATTTTATACGTCATTGGATCATCATTATTAAAAATAAAAGAATTGTGTATTTTATTTATTCTTTTAATTATATTTAGTTTTGGCGATAAATACACACCTTTTACATATGCTTTTTTTGGTCAAAGATTATTTTTTTATTATTGTATAACAAAACTTCTCATGTTATTATAAATGTATTTTATTCATCTAATATATATATATATATATATATATATATATATATATATATATATAAATTTTTAAATAAGATTTTTATTAAAAATAATTTATTAGAAAATATTATATCTGGTTTTCAACATATTATAATATAATAAATAATATTCATAAAAAGAAGCAATAAAAAAATCTATTCGACTTGAATCAATATTTTATAATATTTTACTAATTTTTCCATGAATAAATTACATTAAAATCATATTGATAATTAAAATTTTATTTCCCAGTTTTTAATTAATATTCATTATTGCTATTAATAACACTTTTTCTATTTGTATGCTATTTTAAAATTTAAAGTGTATGATTAACATTGAAAAAAATAATCATATAAATACAACGCTCAAAACAAGAAAAAAATATATAAATTTTAAGAATTTAATCTTTATCTATATTTAAATTATATTCAATATTTCTGAAATTATTGAAGAAGTACTTTCATTATCCATTATTTCTTTAGAATTGTTTCGAATGATGTTGAAATAAAATATACATTACTATTATATATATTTATATATATATATATATATATATATATATATATATATATATATATATATATGTGTGTGTGTGTAATGCGAGACTGTATAATACATTTTTCGTTACTTTAACAAAAAGTGAAAATTCTCGAATTGAAATTTAAATATCTTACTATTGTCTGGATGCTAATGGAAATTTGTAGTTCTTTATAAAAGTTTCATTCACATCTGGTCTAGACTTACTAAACTTGGAAAAAGTTATTAATAGATTATAAATATTTATAGTTCAATTTTGTAAGTAAATTTTCGAAGAGATAAAATACGTGCAATTTTCATAACGTTTCCCTTCATAATTCTCGGTTGTTCATGTCTGACTTCCGTATCGTTTTTAATTTTCATACGGTTTAAAATAAAGCAACAAATAGCAACTTGGTCGCAGAAATAAAACAAAAAAAAACTTTCGCCGTTTAAAAAATTTATGCTCGCCAGAGAGCGCATATGAATTTTTCGAAATAAACTATAACGATAAAAGTCGAGGTTTTCTCACCCTCCGATTCAAACATGAATTCGCAAAATGAAGAATCATGGTGTACGCAGCACTTTCATAAAATATATTGTAGAATGTCCAAACGACGTTTATTGCAAAATTAAAAGTCATCTCTTGGGACGAGCTACATGCATTATCTTCCGTATGGATGAAAACTTGTATACTTTCTACTTCCCTTATCCCATTGTGTGTTAGATCTAATTTGTAATGATCATTGTAGTTATGAGGAAAGAAATTTCTACGACGTTAACTTCTTTTATATTTTCCTTCTGTACGGCGATCATAAGAACATTTTATGTTATTATTCTGTTCAACTCATTCTCTGTCCTCTCTTAATTACTATTCAAGTTGTCCAACCTATACGAAAATACATTTTACAACATCATCAAATTTTAACGTTTAATAATTGTGAACTTGTTTTTATTATTTTAATCTAATAATTACATCTTCATTATTTTTAGGTATAATTTTAATACATCCTGGATATAAATAAATATTTTTGTATATATTAAACTTCTAAAAAATATAATAAATGAGATATCCATTTTTATATATTTTGTATAAATTATGCATACTTTACATACGTTTAATAAACTATTTTATTTAGATATCAGTAAATAATAAATTACAGAAAAAATCTGTAATAGAGTGAAGCATAATTGATTATAAAATAAAATCATATTTATTTATTTAAAATGATGTAAAATACAAAAACACCAAATCAATAATGTCGTTGTTGTAAATTATATAGTATTTTAAATAAGTAATAATAAT
Source organism: Acanthacorydalis orientalis (assembly GCA_034766995.1). NCBI lineage: Eukaryota > Metazoa > Arthropoda > Insecta > Megaloptera > Corydalidae > Acanthacorydalis > Acanthacorydalis orientalis. Next base: position 23,007,790 of record CM068313.1, read on the forward strand.
ATGACGTGTTTTAAAAATAAAATGAAGTTAATAAATAACTTAGTGTTCAAAAAATGAATATATCGAACGAATATTATATAGTATGTATATAATATATATATATATATATTTGTATATATTAGGTTGATAGGAAAATAACTGCGGTTTATGTTTTCTAAATTCTAACTTTAATGTTGATCAATGAAAGTGTCATTTCATCGTATTCTTGTTAATATCATTTTAAAGTGCATTTTTCGGTCTGTATTTTGGTAATATCAACATTGGTTTTATTTTTAATTTTGCTTCCAATTGAACTATTGAGTTAAATATGGAAAAGAAGCAAATAAGAGCAATTTTTTGTATGACTTCAAAATGGATGGTAAAGCATCAGAAACTGCTCGTAAACTAAACAGAGCTTTTGGTATAGGCGCTGTTAAAGAACATACAGTGCAATGGTGGTTCCAAAAATTTCGTGCTGGAGCGAGAGCCTTGGAGATGAAAAAGGTCGCAGGCATCCTTCTTCAGTTTATAACGAGCAACTAATGGCGTTAATTGAATCAGAACCGCCCACAACAATTCGAGAGCTTGTACAAAAATTCGGCCCTAGTCATCTAACAGTTCTGGACCATTTAAAACAGCTAGCTGAGAAAAATGTATATGAATTTGAAGGTCATAGACCGTAATTATTTTTCTACCAACCGTATATATATATATACATGATGAGAAATATTTTGTATAATATTAAATAAGGATATAAGAAATAAAATCAATATGAAAAGTCTTCTTAGAAATATGTATGAAAATTTTTAAAAAATATTTAAATAAAAATCGATATTTTCTATTTACATTGTGAAATATGTACGGGTATTAAAATTACATATTTTATCAAAGCAGTCATGTTCAAGCGACGTAGATTTCTACCTCTAAATGTAAATGTCATGAATACAAAACCTCCATTTCATTAGGTCAAAATAAATACTACAATGCGAACGAGAAACATTGCAAACTTCAGATGTTTTAAATTTCAGAATGAAATGTACGAAGTGAAAATCTAGAATTATGGTTTATGTTGATTTCAAAAACATTTTATTTATGCACACAAAGTTGATAGTATCGTTTTCATTACATTTAATTTTAACCATCTACTGAATAATTTGTGATATTTTCCTTTAAAAAACATTGAAGATATATATGTATATATATATGTATATATATATATATATATATATATATTTCTGTATCATCAACATCTTCATTATATAATTTTCAAAATTGTAAATATAAATTTATAAGTATATAATTATTCAGTTTATAATAAATCGGACTCAAAGAAAAATTTATATACAAAGAATATGTATGCTACATCATAAATTATATAGTAATACTACAATGTGATTTTTTAGTTTTAACTAAATTTTTAATGCACTAAAAAGTCAAATCGAAATGCTATATAAACAACACAAACTGAACATACATTTTTTAAGGTCATAATTCAACCCTTAATGACTATATGTCACGAACATATATAAAAATGCAATATTTAACAAGACATGAAATGAAATTTGCACAGCATGACTGAGAACATTAGTGCATTTTTATGATAATTCATCACTTGTAATATAACTTAAATTGATATAAGTATTTACACGAAGGAAAATAATTTTACTTTATGGTCTTTTCACGTGAATAATATATATTTCTTTATTATTTACATTTCTTAAGTCATGATTACGTTATGTAACAATTTATTTAAATAATGTAATGCGTTTGTTTCAATTAATTAAAAGTATTGAAAAAAATATTATCTCACATATTTTCAACTAATGGAATAAAAATGTAAATACTCAAGTATACTTTATTTTTTATGCTAATATTTTGATAATATTTTTCCATACAATATTTACATTTAATAAATAGTCTGATAAGTAACATGTCAATATTTTAAAAAAAATGTCATTTTTTACAAAACAAAAATGTGAACATATATATATATATATATTATACATATATAAAGCACAAATATAATATTTAAAATTATTCTTCTCTACTCAATTACTATAAATCGTGCAAAATGGCGAGATCTCTTTTCTTAAACCTTTTATCCTTAATTAATTTAAAATTACTCACTTTTCACGACTATATTTTTTAAAGTCTTTTTTATTTAGTACCGTGTTTTTATCGTCTTCGTTTAAAACACATAACCATAACCTGCTAAATCATAAAAATTTTACAACGATAAACGCACTGGAAATTATACTTTTAAAACAGCTTTCGCTATATACAGAAAAACTATATTTTTTTATTATTTATGTTATCTTTGACACAATAAATGTTCTACTTTGACGATTCATATACATTTATGTTAAGTTAACGTAAATCATTTAAATTTCGTTCAGTAATGGAGTTTTTTAAACAAAATGAGTTAGCTTAGTTTCAAAAATTGAACATCAAAAAAAAATAAAATATTCTATAAATATTCATATATGTTTTAAGGTGTTATGCTTGCTATTTTATTTTTAATACTGTCTAAATTATTTTATAATTTTTCCTATAAAACAAAACAAACCATGTACAAAAGAAATAAAATTCACCTTAAATATTAAACATAATCAAATATAATATAAATATTAATTAAATGTTACTTCCAGGTATACTTTTAATATATTTCGATAAAATCATTATAATCTCGTTTTCTTTATTTTCTTAAAAAATGTTTAACTTTTTATCAAAAACACAGATTAATTAAATCAAAGATACGCCTTTTTACAAAATAATAATATACAAAAAGCAGGAATATAAATATATTAAATTTCATAATCATTAAAATTCATTTAACTTTATATGATTAAGCAAAGCCAGAATATTTCAATAATTCATATTAACAAGTAATTGTAACTACTATAAATCTGTAATAGAAAAAACGCACACACAATCTATTTAAAATTTTATTATAAACTATATGGTTATAAAATATTTGTATTGATTAAATTTTCATTATTTTAATTTCGTTTTATTCAACTAAATAAATTGTATTCATTTTTTATTTTTCAACTTAGTATCAAATGATGTTGGACAATTATTTTTTTAATTGAAAAATAATTTCTTTTCTTTATAGATATGTGGTAATGATTAAGTAAACATTATAATAATTTATTTATTTAGTCACACATATTTAGGTATGCATGTATGTATATATATATATATATATATATATATATGTATATGTATATGTATATATATATATATATATATATATATATATATACTAAGGGGCTACGCACACTGCTCGCTGAACTCACCAACCATCGGGATTGCTGCACTCGCCCACTTATCAATTATAAGCATGGAATGTAACAGAATGAAACAATAAACATATTTGGCTATCATAGAAGTCATGTCTCAAATAAATAAGCCGACGTCATGGAGATATATATATATATATATATATAATATACATGTAGTATGATGAGAGTATTGAAACTGATTATAATTTCGAAGTCCCTGTAATTTTAAATCTGACTTAATGTGATTTTTCTTTTTCATAAAATAAAGAAAAATCTATGAATATGTCAATTTGAGACTATCAACAACAACTAAAAAGCTACAACTAATACACTAAGGAACATAACAGAAAAATAATTTCAATATTGCTTCGAGAAGTGGAAAATCATCTCCAATGATATGTCGTTTCTGTAGGGAATTAGTTTTAAAATAATCATGTTGAGATATAAACATACAATATTTTTTACTGAAACATCCTCAATAATATTCTTCCATTTCACACACATACGCACACACACACACACACACATATATATATATATATATATATATATATATATATATGCCTTCACTATTCTTTGAAAATTAATGTCTTTTTTACTTATAAAACATATAAAAATGCTGATTTAAAGCAAATTGAAATATTATTAAAATTGTTTCATGATTAAATAATTTAAAAAATTCACATATATTTTAAATACCTGAGATACGTTTCGGAGACAAAACAAATGTTTTATATAGAAATATCTACATTACCATGTAATAGACTGAAGTCAGAGTAAATAATAACAAATCTTTCTAGATTTCCAATTTATTTATTATTTATAAAATAAGTGGTCTATAACTGTACAAAATATACTATATTTTCAGACACTGTAATTCGTTCACTCGGTCGTTCGGGAAATCACGCAGCTTTATCTATATTTCTCTCAACACACACCATTGCATATACACATACCGATGTGATTCGCTGCATGTGATACTTAACAGTAAATGTTTTCTAAATAATAAATCATATCTCCAACAGTAAAGTTAGTAGTATGTGTTATACATACCCTACCAGATATTTTACTGTTGTGCAAATGAAAAGGGTATACTTATAGATTTATTATTAGCGCGACGAGGACAAGTTTTTATCTGAATAATATGTTTGCGTTTCAAGAGCGTAGAAATGAAATTTTAACCACATCGAATGCGGAGAATTTTAGATTAAATAGAAAATGTAGCTAGGGAATAAGGAAACAGCAATTAATATCTTAGGAAGGAAAAATATATTTCTTCCGTGCTTAAATGAAAAAGAACGGCATACAAATTAAATGGAGCATAAGTTTAAGTGTTCTCTTGACGGTATTTAATAAAGATGATGCAGTGTAATAGTGTTAACATGTTAGAATTGTATAAAATTTAACTAAAAAATGGTTTACACTTGTTACAAAATTATAATTGATATTTATTATTTAGATTATTTAAACACTGATAAAATAATTAAGTGATTGTTACAAATCTATGAATAAAAAAAATGTAGGAATAATAAAAAAAACAAAACATTAAAAGAGATCTTAAAATTCTTTCATAAGTAAATAATATAACAAGACATTTTTAAGAATATAAATAATTTTTTTGATAAAAATAAAAAAGATCGTGAAAATAAATTATAATTAATAGAATATTCCATGAATAAAGATGAAATAAAATATTTTTTATAAGAATAATAATACTATTATAATACGTTATAATTTTATTTTAATTTTAGTAAAATTAAAGTACTAAGGTTTTTTAAAAAAAAACATATAGACTATAGATAAGAAACTCAGCAGGGAAATATTTTCCAGAATTTAAATCATTGTATTGAAATATACATATAAATCATTAGATACACAAAGACGATATATAAAATGATATATAAGTATATCTATACACACACATATATATATATATATGAATTCAATTTTCCACCCCTCCTGTCTACGCGAATGTATTTAATAACTTGAGTATATATATATATATATATATATATATATAAGCGCCATTTAATGGCCATATATAAGAAAGTGATATACCTCTGGGCTAGACATTTTTTCTTTGTCCGTAGAGATAAAATAATTGTCGCTTGGGTGGAGTTTTGCTTCGCGTCGGCGAGATTAAAGGAAATAATCCATCACGTGAAGAAAAAATAAAGAAAACCTATAGTTGGTGACGCCGCGAAAATAAATAGATTAGCTGCACTCTTTGTGTGAATTTCGTGCACTCGATGTCATTGCCATTTAATTTATGACATTCATTTCGCTCTCATTCCATGTATAAAATAATGGATTGTGGTGGTGAAAATGAATTCGTTTAATTAATCTGGAAAAATGTATTCGATGGTGGTTATTTTTTTTAAGTCCGTGTTTATATACCGTTTGTGTTATTAATTAGAAGTATTAATTAGTGTAATTTGTATAAAATATGTGCATACGCTGCTTTGCTTTTAGTTTTATATGAAAAGTACGAGGAAGTAGCAGTAGACACTTTTATTACTTTTTTTTTGTGAAATGAATCAGATTTTAAATGGTTTACCAGCACTAAAAGCATACAAAAAATGTACTTAGAGGATTATAAAATTTCAGATTAGTTATTTTTATATATTCATGTTGTGTGCATTGTGACCGAGCGAAAATAGTTTTTAGTCTTTTTATTATTATTATTTTTAATTTTTGTAGTCTAAACGACAAGTACGTTTATTTTATGCACTTTTTAAAAATATTTCATTTTGTAATAATAGTACATTTTCAATGTATATATATATATATATAATGAAATGTATTATATTTTTAAAATAAATAAATTTAGTCCATACATCAGGCTTGAGAGAACACTAGAATGATATAAATACTACCAGTATTATTAAAGCAATTATTCAAAAGAATACTTCTTTGTTAACATTACTATGAATACAATGTTATGTTTTAAAAGGATTTAATATTTTTTAGGGTCAAAGTGTCTTTTTTTAATTTTTGAGTAACGGTCAAGCATGTTCAAATAATGAATAATATTTATTTGGATAAAAAAGTTAATTCATTTTGTGAAAATTAAAAAAATGACTGCAAAATAAAACATTTCAGGATATGTCAGGATATTAATTTTCTGAAATTTGTATGAAGTTAATCTTTCATATGTTAATTAAAATATTAGTTGATTTATTTTACATGAAGACTAATATTTTCACGAATGCAAACTGAACTTCTTAACGATGTTTTTTAAGTAAAGATTTAATTATTAACTCTTAAACAGCAAAACATACACAACGTTATTATAAATACCATAATAAAAATTTAATTTTTATGTTTGAAATGAGAATGTTTGAACCATAAAAATACTTATAGTGTCGATCTACTAATCTACCTGAGGAAAGAATCTTAAAAAAGATTAAATATGAAAATAAATCAATTTGTATGAACGATATATCTATGGAAATAATTAAATGAAATATCAATACAGACATATTTTAATGTCGTCTATTTAGATGAAAAGTTACTTAAAATGTAATATATATATATATATATATATATATATATATATATATATATGTGAATATGTGTGTGTCTATCCAAAAAAGGTGTAATGAAGAGGAAGCTAAATTCAATGAATAACCATTTTCACAACTTTCAAAATCTGAACCGCAAATAAACACATTACCAAATTAACGTTATATTAAAAACATGTTACAGTAAAAATCAGAGCAAGTCTTTCCATACATGCTTTTCAAACACAATAATTGTGATCAGATGTTTTAGCATCCACATTTCATTTACATGCACGTAGTCCAAACGAAGTTTTCATTCAAGCTATTTGCAATCCGTGGCAACCATTAAAAATATACATTGTTTCATTAAGTCTCGACATGACTGTCTCAATTAAAAGCAACTGTTATTGCAGTGCAGGCGGTCGAGCAGTATACGTCGTAGCTCGCACCACCGTAAAGCATAATTAAACATAGACGGCAAGAAAATAAAATGGGGGTAGCAAACATTTCTTTCTTAAATTCTTATCTTTGCCTGCGTAGACTTCATAATGATTTAAATGCGGTGCGCACGCGTAATAATGACGTAATAATGTGAATGATTTCAAAGCACGCTATTGTACCGCATGTACTCAGAGGATATTAAATATTGAAGTTGGAATTGTTTCATATATACACCTACACAATACTTTGTTTTGTTCGCGCATTAAAATAAATTATTCGAATATGTAATGAAAATAATGATATTTTGAAATTGGAGTTTGATACATTATGATGATTCAATAAATACTATTTCTATTAATGAAACAACTGAGTATAGAAAGAAATTGAGGTGTAACACGTTATTGACATCTGTAATTATTTCATTTCCAACAAGTTACACTTAAATTTGCAGGTATGTCCACACACCGTATGTGCAGGTTTTTATATAACTCATCGAGAAGGTGCAACATACATTTTTACGATTTGCTGCGTTCTGTTAGGACCATCCTATGGCCATTGACGATCACGACTACGCTCCTATGTCGAACCTTCTCGATATTCATACGTTAGAGTCTCGACGAACAATTCAAGATCTCACCTTTTTGTACAATATTGTGAACTTGCGATTCGGTTCACTGGAAATCTGTAACCTTATAAGGAGACGCGACATTTCTAGGTCTGCAAGAAACATGGAAATCTTCCATGTTTCATTTTATCGTACTAATTACGGCAAATATAGTTGACTTCCGTGCATTTCTAGGTTAGGAAACCTCTTCAGCCACTCTTTGGAGTTTTATGGTGTCACGCCGGTATGCTTTCAAGCACATGCATTATGTCTTTTCTTCGTTGAATAATTAAGATTAACTATTTTCGTTCTGTTTGTCATATATTTTGTTTTATATGGACATACTTAAATATGAAATTTATGTTTTTATCTTTATGTGCAACACTCTGATCAATACATGTTTTATAATTGACGACTTGTCACCTGTAATTGGGCAGTACCCGTGTTTAATAAATAAATAAATAGAATGTGAGATAAATCTAAAATTTTGACATTTTTATTGCTAAACTGTACAATTATATATATATATATATATATATATATATATATATATATATATATATATATATATGCTTGTGTATGTCTGTGTTGTGTATACCTAATTATCTGAAATATGATACAATAATAAGTACGACTCTTCATTTTGTTAAAAGGTTAAAAACAATTCGAATTAATACGAGTTTCAAATACAGTCGTAAAATTATATTGAGTTTTTATGTTTACATAAAAAAATATATAATTGTTTATTATTGAACTGATGCAGTGGATTTAAAAACGTTTACAGATTTGCGACCACTGTCATACGATATTAACAATTTCATGTCACAGAATACAAAATATGAACATTCATTAATGAGAGTTCTGCTTAGTCCATGTTTTATACTTAACTGATTTAATGAAAATATGTCATTATTATCGAAAGATACATTTTTCCGATTTAAATATATATGTTAATTAAATGAAACCGAATGCAAGAATTCACGATCCACTATTTTATAAACCACGTTTGGGGTAAAATTACGTCCGATATGCACCACAATGCGGTAGCGAAGTTTAACGACCGATATGTCCAAAACTACACAAACATTTCATTTGCATATGGGTTTTGCGTACATCTCTGGCAAAACATTTGTGTGTAAAGCAGAGCGAATGAGGCAGGAATTTAGTAGTATGCAAGGGAAGAGTTTATCGGTAGCTCAAATGCTGCTGCCCGTTGCTCTGGTGCTGCGTGACGATACATGGTCGCTGTCAGCTGATTTTTTTTCTGATGACACTGCATTGACCTGTATGTTCGCGTTGCCGTAAAATATATATTCAAGCAAATGGTGGTAATCGCTTTTTATCAAGCAATCATGTGCATCAGAACATTTTTGTTGCGTAAGTTCCAAACAGCTATTCTTTAAGTGTTTTTTTATTTTCTTAAATAAAATTATTGCAAGTTTTAATTAAAAATACTAAGTGATTTTTTTCGTAATTCTGTATAAAAATTTTAACTGAATTTTAAAACCTTTCAAGAAATATTAAAGTCCATTAAAACTTTTTTATTCATTTCAGTCCTCATGTCAATTTTACATTTTGAAATACTATCTTAAAACTTTCTTAAAACAAAATATACTTATTTTTACTTGTATATTTTTATAAATTAAATAATTCTTAATCAATTATAAAAGCATCCGTGAGAGATATTTTCGAGTGGAAACGCAAACTAAAAAAATATAAAATATAATAACACGATTTTCCGTTATACATCATATTTAATTCTATAAAATTTAATAAAGTTAAATTTATTTTATTGAAAATAATTAAATTGTATTCCTGTTTTTAAATATATAATATTTTTCAGTTTCTTAAAAATATTTTAATTAAAAGCGAGAACGATATTTTATTTTATAAAAAATATAAAAACTGTTATCGTGAGATTTATTCTAATTAAGGCAACTATTCTTAATTGCTGTATTAATAGCTATGAAAAGTATTTTTTTATAATTAATTACCATATTTTTAACAATTAAATATGATTTTTTATTTATACATTTCATTGGGAATGTTATAATAATTTGAAAAAGAATAGTCTATTATAAATGTTCTTATTAGTCATCAGTTACAAATGTTATTTAATAAAAAAAATATTTTTGATATTCATGCAATTTCAAGATTTTATTAACCTATTTACGCAATACTCGATTATTCATAAAACCATAAATTATTTTTTATGTGATTATTTTTTTATTAACCAGGGGGCTTTGCCCCTACTCACTACGCTCGCCGAAGTACGTGGAGAGGGGCTCCGTACCCTCTCGCTTTTCTCACTCACTCTCGTTAAGTGTTAACAATTTTAAAATGAAAAAGAAAATAAAGATATTGTGTAATTAAATTTATTTTTTTAATTTTGAATGAAACCATGAAAATAGTGAAATTGAAAAGAAAACTTTTTGTATCTAATTGTAAACTTATTCTAAAACTTCTGAGTACACGATATTCGTAATTGATTTGTGTTCTTCTGTATACTGAAACCTTGCTTAGAGGTGCATCTGGAAAGACACATACAACCGGCCGTGCTCAAATACTGTTTCATTGGAATCGACGAACATGACGATTCGTGAAACATCGGAAATGATCGGGAATGAAAATGGTTAACGTACTACTTGTAGTGTGTAGCGAGGGGAACGGCCTAAGGAGAAGGTGGTCAACATGAAAAAAATGATTTTATGGAAATTTTACGATGGAATTATTTTTTATATATAGAAAGATAATAAATCATTCTATAGAGTAGAATAACTAAATTTACTTTAATAAGACTACTGTTTTTTCTTCTCACAAAAAATAATAATTTACATTAAATTACATGATGAACAATTCCAAACACAAAATATATTAGTTTTTTTTAAACACGAAGTAGAGTGAATACAATACGTTTCTAAAAAAATATTAATATAATAAATAAAATAGTAAACTAGACATAAACGTGAGGTATGCAGTTGTAAGATTTTATCTCGAGAATATAAGACTACCATGAAAAAAAGTCATTTTCGTCAGAATGTCAGTCACATGACACGAAACTTATAAACAACTAATGTTTCGCGTGGTTGCCACACTCGCTGGCCATTTCCTCTTGTACGTTGATAAGAGGATGGTAGAGATATGAGAAATATCCCTAATGTTGGTTTGTAAAGAGAAATTGATTACACATTTTCCCAACATCTAGAAACTCTACAATCGAGAATGTGTACGTGTATCTTTGTATATTTCGGCACTATTAACTTGTGATTTATTTTAATGTTGTAATAAATAATAAGTAATTAATTTTAATTTTACATTGTATAAGAAACAAAGTAATTATTATTCAATTTTACTGATAACAAAAACTGTTTCAATTATTCAACGAGTATATACACAAGTAAGTATAGTATAAAACTGTTAAGGCTCATTTGAGGAAAATGTGATGTAGCAGCGACAACGGTGGCCCGCCCACCGCAACTGGGAACTAATGCATTAGCGTTATTTCGTTGTCGCATGAAGTTATTTGCCAGCATTAACTTGCCATCAGACACGAGAGACTATGACAACAGTGAGCACATTGTTCTCAAGCTGTGGTTACTGTATAGGATGGGTAATGAATAGATTTACGTATTATTCGCAACTCTATATTCTCTTATATCATAACTTAAAAACCGGAAAGGAATTATCTTCTTGCTCGACGTTGTGTTGTGGTAATACGATGTTATTTCATAAACCAAATAACGATCATTTCGTATATAATTATTTTCAAATTATCTGAACAGTGTTTTAACAAATTGTGTACGATAATATTTTTATACTCGAAAGTTTCATCAAGAAGTTAATGTTTTTTTATCATTTGATTAGTATTTTAGGAAAGTGGAAAGTTATTTGAATATAATATAAAAATATTTATAAAAATTAATGAATAAATACTGAATTTATTTTATTTTTCTTCCTATTCTGTTGATAAAATTTCAATAATTATTAATGGCATTTTATTTGAATTTAAAAACAATTTTTGATTGATAAACTTTGTTTTTAATTGCTAGAATCTTAACAGAAATTATATATATATATACAACTACACACACACATATATATATATATATATATATATATATATATATATATTAAACAATGAAATGTATGTATATTTCAGAGTATTTAAAACTCAAAGATTTTCCCACACGCTATAAATTACAATTTTTTACTTCAATAACGAATTTCTATTTCTAGAAAAGTAGTTGAAAATCGACGATTCGAGAAGTTATAGATCGAATTTTATGTTGAACCCAAAAGCACTTCTCTATAGTTTCAGTTTTAGTGGCATAAAATGCATGTTTCTGTCAAATTTATTCTATCTACAGTCAAGTGAAACGTATTTGATTGCAAAGCAATAAATGATTTCAAATCTATATTTTCTACTATATAAGGCACACACACATATATGTGTGTATATATTTATATGTTTGATATATATATATATATATATATATATATATGTATCAGAAAGTTATCATTTATTTACCAACAATTAAACATTTTTTCTATTATAATATCATCATATTAAATGACCTACTTAATTATCTAAAAAGCATCAAAAGAAAAGACAGTAATTGCTATTCTCTAAGATAATAGAAATACTAATATAAGTTTTTAAACGATTAATATGTTTCTCTAACAATTAACACTCACAAAACATCTTCATCAATGTTTAATAACCATTAAAAATGTATGATATAATAATAATTTATACAGATTTAATAATGAGCACGCTTTAAATTCCAGATGTACTTTTATTTGAACATTTAATACACTATTCAAATTCGAATTGTCAAAGTGAAAGAGAAATAAATAGAAAAGACATAAAGCAATTAGTATTATACCGGACCGGGACATAAATATCGAAAAGATAAAAATCGTTAATTCAATTACTTTTTCAATAACGACTGACATATTTTAATCTTCAATTAAATGCGTAAAGGTTCCACGAAGTCAAAAGAGACTTGATGAATAAGCTCTTTGAGTTTTCTTTTGAACTATTTAAGGGAGCGTACTTGAATTATTTGACATTGAATGTTGTCTTAAATTTACCTTTACAAAAGTCACGCAATGATGCAAACATACACGCAAGTTGAATTGTAATCATAGCAAAGTTGATGAAAGTATCTTAGTACATTTCTTCTTTATACTAACATTTTATTTATTCATTGTATTAAGAATAATTATTTTTTTAATAATAAAAGTACGTTTTCTTTTATGTTATGAGTATTATAAAATTTAATTTTATATTATTATGTTAATACTATAGCCTTCTATTCATATATATATATATATATATATATATATATATATATATATATATATACGATAGTCGTTTGGTAAGTTTAGTACATTTATCTGATATGGGGCCATCATTCATTTGGTAAACGTCACAGCTATCAAGTGTCACTTTTCGAATCAGTATAGGCGAAATTTCAGCCAGAAGCAAAGTGTTGCTTACGTTCTACAGATGTTTGAAGCGAGCATTGTAGTAGATGCCGCAAAAATTGAAAAAAACGAACAGGCATTTTTGCGTCGAAATATCATCGTGGATGAAAGATGGATCCACCAATACACACCTGAATCGAAACAACAGTCAAAGCAGTGGACAGCGACTGGTGAAAGTCCACTGAAAAAGGCCAAGACAGGTTTGTCAGCTGGGAAGGTGATGGCCACTGTTTTTATTGGGATTCCCAAGGAATCATCCTGATAGAATACTTAATGAAGGGAAAAACGATAACAGAAGCATATTACGCAACATTATCAGACCGTTTGAAAGAAGACCTGAAACAAAAACGGCCAATATTGGCGCACAAAAAAGTGCTCTTTCGCCAAAATAACGGACCGTCCTATAAATCGACCGTCACAATGACAAAATTACACGAATTAGACTTCGAATCGATTCTACATCCACCCTATTCTCGGGACTTGGCTCCGTGCGAATTCTTCCTTTTCCCAAACTTGAATATTTGACTGGATGGGAAGAAATTCTCGTAGAATGAGGATATTATCACAGCCGTGAATGCGTATTTTGCAAACTCGCTGGACCAAGTGTATAGCCATCAATGGAGACTATGTTGAGAAATAAAATCGATTTTTTTCAAAAACGGTGTTTAACTTGCTTTTTTGCGATACTTATTAAATGAATTTCGTGTATGTATGTATATATGTGTATGTGTGTATATATATATATACTACTTAGGAAAAAATAATTTATTTCTGAAGGTACTGATTATATTTTTATTAATAAATATGAAATTTTATTAATAAATTTGAGTTCATTAGTTTCCTAAATCTTATCTACACAATATTTTACATGATTTTACAACTAATTTCTAAAATACTACCTAAATACATAAAGGTATAATTATATATAAAATATTATTACACATCAGCTAATTTAATTAAATATATATATATATATATATATATATATATGTATACATATATATATATATATATATATATATATATATATATATATATAAATATGTATGTATGTATATATGGGTAGACAGATAGATAGATGTATGTTCTCTGTAATACAAGGAATTATCAAGATTCTCAGTAATTACATTACCTAATTAAAAACGTATATAACTTTTTACACGTCTACTAACTATTGCTTAATTAAAACCTATAGAAGATTAATTAATATTCAATTTTAATGTACTAAGATGAATTATTGACCAAACATTTTATTACTTTGCATTCGTTTTTGATAATTTTTAAATTTTGTAACATTAGTATTGCTAAAAGCCCATTCAATTAGTTTAACAAACGTTCAAAAATCCAGGTAAATAGATCCAGTAAATTTTAATTTTCGTAACCCTCGCAGTTGTGCGAGCGACGTTTTAATCATCGAACGCTCGTATAATTGGAGCAATATCGCTGTGTGTTATTTTTTCATCGAGTATTTGATTAGAATCGAGCAGAAAAAAACTCATAATTTTACTTGCAAAATGTAATTTCGCAACGCTCCGATGCAAACCTTAACTAGCAACGAGGTCGTTTCATTTCTTAACAAAGGAGAATGGAAAACTTGATTATCAGAATTCACCGACCGCACGTTGCATCTGGTCTGACCGTTAAATTTGTTATTCTCTATTGCATACCACGTAACTACAACACACCGCAATTAACTGGTGACATTTCATACAGACGTTCCATGTAAATTATTCTAATAAATGACGATGACTATGCAGCCATAACAGTCTGTCTACTGGTATTAATATTAAACCTTCACGTTTGACATATAACTGCATGTTATTAAAGTTGCAGTGCACACTGTGCAAGTGAAGCAAAAGCACAGACGAAATAATCGCTTTCGTCATTCTAATCGCCTAGAATAATATTAAACGATTAGTAATAAAAACACATTCCAGAAATATTTAATATATTTTAAAGATAATACTTCACTTCCATGTTATCGTGAAAAAGCAAGATAAATAATTCCAACCCCTTTTTATATAAAAAATGTATAATTTGAAAAACAATTAATAAATATTATTTAAAACTTAAATGATATTTTAAATTTTAAAAGAAATAATAATTTATTATGATGATATTCGACTTTGTTTACTTTTTTATTTCTAGTTTAATCTTAAAAAACATTAATCGTAAACATTAAAATCAATAAAAAATATAATGTAAATTCTAAAATGATATTAGTCTCACACCTAGTTGTAGTTATTACAAAAAAAATATTTAGTACAAAATATTTCAAATAAAAATATGAAAAATTGTGAAAAATAATGAATTAAAAATATGAACCTAAAAACAAAATATACTTCTTCAATTTTTCTTCTCTGATTTATATTTTATTACTTTTATTATTATTACCAATATTTGGAACAACTCACCCATACAGTCTTCATTTTATATATTATTCCAAAATAATGAAAACGTACTCTTATTTTATTATAAAACGTTATATTAATTTTGTATCGTAATCGAATAAGAACAAGGTCTATAAAATGTTGGAAACGTTCGTGAAGGTGTTTAACGAGGTGAAGACGTCAGTTTACGTTTAACATTTAACTTTAATGTAAAGCTTTTATCATGTTTTCAGACTATATTCTAAACGTATGAACTTCATTATAAAATGAACATTGATACATTCACAGACAGTTACTTTCAAAAAAGGATACATGCATACATATATATATATATATATATATATATATATATATATATATATATATATATATATATATATATATATACAACATGTGTGTATGTAATTGGATTTATATATAGGAATTAAATGTTTATCTCAACGACAAAGTTTTGTTTATTTAGAAGATACAAAATAAATGAGTCAGTTCATCTATAAAATAATAGCACACATCATTAGAGATCCATACTGATAGCAAAACTAAAAGTCAGCTTCAAAGTTTAGCAAAAGTCGATAAAATAAATTAGTGTACATTTATATACATAATGCACAGAATATATATATATATATATAGAGAGAGAGAGAGAGAGCGAAAGAGAGAGAGACAAAGAGAGGCATGTTTTTATTGAAAATATTCCTTAAGATCTCTTATAAAGGTATCGATACAAATACAAAGCAAAAATAAATAATGAAAAATTTTATAAAGGTGAGAAATACTTTTGAAAACATTTTGTTTATTGTTGAAGTTAAATATTTATTCTTGTTTATTCTGCAGAATATTTGCTCATCTCTTTTATCATACTAAACACAGGAGCAAAACAATATGAATATTTAATGATTCGAACTTACGTTTCATGCAAATGTAAGCAGTTTTATTAATAATTAAGTAAATAAACACATGCGTATTTTTAATCATGAAATGATTATATTTTTTTGAATACGAATCCGGACCAAATAAAACTGCTTATTTTTAATACAGAACTATTGAATATATTAGTACTTTTATATGATTTTAAATTTAATTTAAAATTAAATTATAGCTGAACTTTTCAGTTTAAATAATATAAAATACGCAATTCTATATTTAGGCCAATAGAAAACTAATGAGTTTTTAAGTAAATATCAAATTCAAACCGGATATATAACTTTAAATATAGGAAGATATAAAAAAAATATTATAGATAATCAAAAAAGGACTGCTGTATTATTTTTTCCTCGATAATAATATGTATAATATATTTCTTATTTTTAATCCTTAAATCTCTTACAATTAGAATAATTTTTAGTCATGTTCTGTATCTGTTTAATATCATATACGAGTTGGTAAAATATAAGTATATAAAAATTCAGTAAAATGTTTAAGTAATTTTAGAAAAATTATTGCAGTATTTGAATATTTCATAATTTTTCCTAATTGAAATAATAATTAAATTAATTTTTCATTTTTTATAATATAAAATTCATACAACAAAACATATTGTTTATACAAATTTATTTAAAATATAAGATAATTCAAATTAGGTTTCCATACAAAAGTATAAAAATAACGCAAAAATTAAAAAAAACATGTTATCTCCCATTTTGTTCTTGAATTGGATTGTATATTAATATTGAATTGAACTAAAATACTTAATAAAAAGTAACATGACTTTTCTTAACCCCTGCGCTCTTTTTTAATACTTGCATGTAGAAGCCTAAATTGAATGATCCTGTATGTGTGTGTGTGTGAGTGTGTGTGTGTGTGGATCACGTGTGTGTGTGTGTGTGTGTATATATATATATATATATATATAGTAACTAATATTTTTTACAATGGAATCTGATTCTGTTTAGCAAAAAATAATACAAAACAATTATATTTATTATGTAATAAAATAAAAACTATTTGAAATTCAAATTCTTTTAGTAGAATTATACCTGTCGAACAAATTCCACATATCACATTATTTTTCATCAAAATATTCAATAATTGATAGTTGTACCAATTTAACACCACCTGTATAATTATATTATTATATGAAAAGTCACTATTTGGCATAAAATTTTATCACTGTGACAAAAACAACATTCACAAATAAATTAATACACTATACAAAATTTTGTATAATGAAAATGTTTAGTAATTCATTAGTATTTACGATAATCAACTATAAGACATTTTCAGAAAAGAAAATGTTATAGTATATGGACTGTTAACTCATATATACAACTGAATAACCATAGTGACAAATAATAATTATAAACCAACTTAAATTAAATTTTATTCTGTTATAAAAAATATTATTTTTGGTTATTATATATATATATATATATATATATATATATATATATATATATATATATAAAATAGTAATAATAATATTAAATTAAAAGTTGTACAGAAAGATTTTAGGCCGCATCGAGTAGATATTTTTAATGTAATTCATCAGACTAGACAGCCATTAGTACAAATATCAACCCCATGCCACGTGTTCAATATAAAGCAGTGCATCCCTCTGTTGCAACGTCGCTCAGACTCCTGTCCAACAGTGCTCTTTATGATACAATTATAAAATCTCATTATACTACTATGCGATGAAATTATTTTATGCAAATGGAAATTTAACATTAAGCATGTAATTTCTATGAATGTTGTGCTATTGCAGTAGCAACAGCCAGTGGAATTCGCCGAGTGGTTATTTTTTAAGATCACAGTAAAACGAAGTTTTATATTTAATATTTATTATACAAAATTGTATGGGAACGCGTATCATCAATTATAATATATTAACGCTAATTTTTATTCAAATAAAAAGTAAAGAGAAGCAATAATATCCCTCTCATCACGTTTTATTTTTATATTATTATTGTAAAAACATTTAAACATAATACACGAAAACGAATATAATATAAAAATGAATGAAAATATAAATTTATATTCCCGATACATTCCAAATAGCTGTGAGCAGTATTATTTTAGTTCCACGATATAATTACATTATTTTGCTTTTTCTGTTTCCAATTTTTGTACAGCAGTATTTATACAACATAAAATAAAAATTATTTTAATGTCATTGGTCAATTTGTAATCAAATACTCTTTCGTTGATTTTCTTTTCACCGAAATACAAAATATTTATAAAATATGATTAAATAAAAATATATTATTAATGTGATTCATATGTGTAATTGTACTGCACCATGAGATTTTGGTACGGTATTATTAATTTATTTTGATAAAATTAACTTCTTATTTTTCAGTAAAGATATATATATATATATATATAAATGTGTGTGTGTGTGTGTATGTATGAAAAAATGAAAAGGTGGTGAAGTTTTTTCTTTGTTTCACTGAATTTCATATACAGATAATACACGAGATATAGAAAAAAACCTATTCATGTAATTGTATAAATGTATAGCGAAAATCATATCCAGTGTTAATTAAAAATAATACGTTATCTTAAAAATCATAGTAAGATATTCATTACATGTATATACAATTAATACATCGCATTTGTTAGCTATATTGTGTTAATTAGAGAAGAAGGTTTTTCATGCTCTTCGGTTCGTCGTGTTTTGAATATGCCCTTAAGGACGTTTGTTTTTTTCGCCAACCTGTGCTAATTAAAAGGTTTTATTTTACTAGGAATGTTTTGATTTTTATTTTTATACATTTTATATATAATTACAAAATAAGTTACATGAATAAAATATAATAAGCAAATGTGTATTTATTTCAAAAGTTCAGACTTTATTATCAATTAAACATTGAATTCTAGGATAAGTTTATATATAAATTAACTTCGAAAAACAATAAAACATTGTGGTGTATTATTTACAACAAAAAATATTCATTAAATATTTGAAATTAACCATATTTATGATTTTGTAATTTGTATGAATCTATCCCAACACAGAAATAAAGATGTTTATATATATATATATATATATATATATATATATAGAGAGAGAGAGAGAGAGAGAGAGAATTATGTATATGCAATAATAACTTTTTTATAATTAAGAAATAATATTTAAATATATAATATACAAAATGAAATACATACTCCTTAGAACGAAAAAAGGTAAGCAGATATAATATTTTACTGCTTACTAGTAATCGTTAAATATGTCTACATTTTTAAAAATTTTCAATTCTTAATAACAATGTTTAAAGACGTATAGCAGATGTATAGCAAATTAATATGTAGTATATAAAGTATGTAGTTCATAAATTTTTATATTTGAATTTTATGAAAACATTCTTTTCGATAATTTAAAAATAGGTTCTTTCTATATTAAAAATACTTGTTGACGTAAATAAACTTGAAGAATATGATATTTATGCATGTAAGGCTTTTTTTGAAGCTCGATACACACATTTATATATATATATATATATATATATATATATATAATATACATATAATATAAACATATATATATATATATATACATATATATGTATATATATATATATATATATATATATATAAACTAAATTGAATAAAAATCATGAAATAATAATATAAAATTAAAAAAAAACACAACTCTAAAAATAATTAAATTATTTTTTAAGCCTGCTGTGTAAGTTTTCTGTTTTAACTTACAGATTCAATAAAGCCCTATGTATTTGTTATCTTGTCTAAAACTTTTTCAATTACTTTTGAAAGAAATTAAGTGTAATTTACTTCGCTGACCTACAATGCTGGCAGTGCAATATTCAGAAATTAAAAAAAATATCGATATAATTCTCGAGAAATGTAATTAAAAATCTTAAATGAATTTCAAATTTAATACCATCTACTCATTACACAAATATTTAAGGATCTTATTTAACAAATAAATATGAACGTATACATTTACGAATAATAAATATTAATATGAATTCAATGTGAAATATATAAACTGTACAAACATTCCGTGCAGATATAAATACATGGTATGAAAATCAATAACCAAAGAGACAAAGAACATTAGACACCGACGATTGAGATGTTATTCGTATATACTTGACCTAGAGGTGTGCATAAAAATAGCATGGGACTGATTACATAATCAATTCGTCAAAATATTTGATTGAATGACATTCACATCGCATTATACTGTCATAATTTACATATTGATTTTAACACATTTATGTTTTTCATCGCTGTAGCTACTGTTTACATACGTTTGTAAATTTATTTGATATTTATTTTCATCGGCACCAAAATATCAATTATGAATTAATAAGTGGAAAATGAAAAATATATGTATTAAATTACTTTTTAAGATAATATTCAATATTCAAAATTATTATCATTATGTTGGGTTAGTTGAGAATTTCGCCTGCATATAATATATAACATAATAACATGTAAAAATAGTATTATATAATAAATATATAAAAAAATGATTATTTTATTGTGTAAAACGTTTATAAAAAATATATGTCATATTAAACTGATATTAATTTAGAGTTATTAATTATAATACATTCAAAAATAAAACAAATCGAGAAATGATTGACTGAGAATTTAATAAATTATAATTATTGTCGTATTCATTAATTTTTGGTTGAAACAAAACTTGATAAATAATAAAACAATAAAGCTGTCAGTAAAAAAGAAAAGAAAATATAATATATATAATCTTATATTTCTTTGTCGTTTTAAAAATATATCATTCTATGAAAATATATGAAAAATATATTTATTGAAATATTTCTTATCATATACTGTCATAATCTTGTTTTAATTTTTGATAACGTTTGAAATGTTCGTCTATATTTATGAAATTAAATAAGATAAAACTGATTTTATCACTGAACAGCATAGAGAACATCTACATTTTTTATTTTTTTCTTTATTCATCTTCTATAATTTTCTTCTTAATTTTTCCACGATTTTGAAATTTCTTTACTTTTCTTAAAATGTATGAAAGCGAAAATGTTTAATGTATAAAGATTACCTTTATTTCTTTTTGATTATACAAAAATGTGTGTTTTATGTTCACAACATTTCAATGATGAATTACATTTAAAAATGAATTAAATTATCAGAAGCATGAATCAGAGCTTATTAGTGTTCGCTTTACGAGGGCAAATTTTAAGTAAAAAAGAGCAATAAAAAAATTAATTAAGTCATAAATTAATATTCAAGTTTATCTTGGTCACGTTCATAATATCAAATACAGTTGTACTAAGTCCGCAGCAAGGCCGGAAAATCAAAATTTACCTCTAGTCTTGCATCGTATAATACAATGTACCTGAAAACCCTAATTTGAATATCAGAGATATAGATCACTGTGTGCCAATGCGTACGTACGTATGTATATTGTATGTGTTTGCATTTGTACATGTAAAAGGTCCTGTGCATGTATATAGGTCATAGCGGTGAAAGTGATGGCGTCATGTTAGCCTATCCCCACTGATACTAACAAAGCCTGGAATAATGCCGAGGTGCAATGTATCATGTAATCTTTATACTCGTCCTTTGTTATAAGACGAAGTGTGAGAATCTTCATAGTATTCATGCAGCAAATGTCGCGTTCACGCATTTCAAACCATGTGAATTTATTTTAAATGTCTTCGTTTTTTTGGCATTTTTAAAATAAATTCTGATACAAGAAGACACTTGTCAAATATTGTATAACAATATATCAATAGAGAAACGATTATATATAACACGTGACATTTGTTACACACACACAGAAGAACTTAGAAAAATAAGAACCAATCAGTTGAAAATCATTAAATATAAAAACTAAATAATTTTTCAATAAATCATAAGAAAATTAATAATATTCGATAATTATTTCTCTGTACAGAACACTTTCTTATTAATTTTTTTAACTGATATTGTACAGAAATACGTCGCTGTTGTTGTTGATTTTATTAGAAAAACCTTACATAAAAAATATTTTCTAAAACATAAAGACGTAGTAGAGAAAATGAAGATTTCTTATTGATAGTCCTAATATATTGTCGTAATATCGAAAACATTATTTTATACGACAGAGCCTACACGAACATAAAATATTTTGATGACGCATAATAGTAAAATGTTGCTATAAAAAAATAGGAAAACAATATTGAATGATACCTTAAGGAATTAAACTCTATACCGAAAAAAGTTACGTTCTACAATAATTCACACTATTAAAGATCATTCTGAACCTTTTACATTCAATAATTATGTGTTGTTTGTATTTCAATAAATCAAATAAACTAATAAATATACTAGAAATAAATAAATTTATTACATTATTTTTAATATATATATATATATATATATATATTTTCAATACTTTTTGCTTATTTTATTAATGATTTATAGTGATTATTATCTATTCGAAAAAATAAAAAACTGTGATAAAAATATAATTTACAAATAGTAAATTTTTGAAAAAAAATCTTACAGTAAAACAATCGTTCAAATGGATTCTTAATCGTGATAACGTTTTTTCTCATTTATCGTTATCAATAAAGTGAAGGTAGACCTGAAAACAAATTCAAACGATGGAACATGTCTTATTTGCCAAATTTAATCGATTCGGACTTGATTCTGTTTCTAAGAGTACAAAATTTCTAGAAAAGAATCTATTTGGTTGGTGCAAAAATAATTGCGGTTTTTATCATTTAAAAACTATGTAAAAACCGCAATTATTTTTGCAATGACTTAATATTTTAACGAAGTGGGACAAGACCAGAGTAGAACGATAAGGAAATAGAGCAATATTCTCGTTGCAAAAATATTACAAGTTCAAATGAATTGTAAAAATATGAAATCCTATAAGCGCTTAAAAAGGATAAACTTTTAGTCCCACACTTTTTCAATAATATAAGATTTTCATATAATCTCAATTCTTTTTATCAGAACGCATAGACCAACGGTGGGAAAACTGCGGTAAAGCTACTCTGCGGTTCCCGAGACAATATTGGGTTTCATTGACATTTTTCTTAAACTTTTATATTAGTAATCTATAGGAGTATAGTATGTACCAATATTAAAAAAATTTAGATATAAACGGGTAATTCACATTATCTTTTCAAACATCCATATGCACTATTTACCGTAAAACTGAAAATTCACTCAAAGTCTACAACGAGTAGAGATTAAACATATTCTGTTTTAGTGAGTAGGACTACTATATAGTTGTATTTTTTATTATGTATAAATACAATTTTAAAATAATATTTTCTGTAGCTATTGAACATTCAAAAATGTACGACAAAGTATTATATGTGTCTTTTATTATCGAAGAAGTTTCCTACCCCTGGCAAAGACATTTCGATAGAATATTTAGTTAATTATAAAACAATTTATATATATATATATATGTTCTAAACGTTTTTTTTTTTTAAAAAAAAATTCCAGTACTACTTTAAGAGAGGTATACTAACTCTATTTATTTATATTAGTTTTAAACACTTGCATTTATTATTTTGAACATCAAAACGAAAGTAAAATAGAATTTTTACTCTTTTAACTTTTGTAAAATTAGAAAAAAAATATTTTTGAAAACTTATAGTACAATATTAGATTTTGCTAGATCAGAGCTTAGAAAAAATGTTGGAAAATATTAAAGTATATATGTATATATATATAAGTAAATATGATTTTGCTATTCATAACTTAACATTAGGAAATAAATTGCATAATCCATATTTATTATGTCTCTAAAAATATGAACTCATACACAAAGTGAAATAAACTGTAATACAATGGTACAGGCCGGTACAGTTTACTCTTATTTCAAGTTCATATCACATGTTCATGCAAAACACGATAAGCAAACCCGAACATTGTGTATTTATCACAATGTGTTGGCACAATTTCAACAGACACATACACACCTTGCAAAGTAACTCATAAACAAAAGGAACAATATGCTGTTAAAAACTCAACTTCGTAACATAAATCACTGGTTTTATCGCAGTGCTTTACTTTTCCGTACTCTCTGACTGAGAGACTACACGAGGATGCAGCGAGACAAGAAAGTTTGAAGAACAGTAACATATTTTTTCATTGTTTTTTTTTCTTGTTACATCTATTATTAGAACTTTAAACTATTTTGAACACGTCACGATTTTTTTACTTACACGGTGACATATTATTTATTCAATATATTTGATATATTCGCAATAAGAACATACTCGAACCTTACTATTTTTTTTTAATCTGTTCACTTATGAATACTTTTTTAATGGTTGAAAAATATCAGCGTTTCGATATAACCCCTTCCTTAAAAACATTTCTTAAAAAACTTATTATACATGAAATTTTATAAATTTTTTTTAAAAAAATTCTTCGATTTTATAATTTTACAATAATAAAAATTAAAAATAAAATACACCGATATATGATTTTTTAAGTCTTATTATAGACATTTTAATTAAAAATCAAAAACTATTTTTAATCTCATTAAAAATAATATATAAAAGCATTTTAATTATATTTTTAATTCTTTCATATATAATTTAGTCGACAGTTATACATGCATACATACAAATATGTATGTATGTATGTATAAATATGTTTGTCTAACTATATAGACGCAAGAACGTAAATTCACATAGCGTTTTCATTCTCAACGTAATAACAACACAGCTCTTTTAATAATATACGTATATTCCTCAACCTTTACTGTTCATATTCTGTTCACCTTCATATATAACCATGAATTAACAGCCGTTTAGTCATTAAGATAAAACTGACATTACCCTAAAATATGCAAAGGATAATAAAATATGCTTATATAAACCCAAGTGTCATTAGTTAGAGCACAATTACGAAAATTTAATAGTAGCATCAGCGTACAGACAATGTATAAAAGTATACTCAAACTACTAACAATTCGATATTTAGTTATACGTTCAAGTAATATGTTAATCCTTTTAATTCTTCAGGAAAATAAATTTAGAAATTCTTTGTCGTTAATACGTATAAATGTAAATTTGTAATCCGAAATGAATTTGAATGAGCTAAATTCTATTTTTATAATTTTAAAGCCATATTATATGAATAAATAAAATTATTCGAAATTATAAGAACACAGTTTATTGAAAGATATAAAGTAGAAAATAAAAAGGATTAATTAAATTTTCGAATTAATTACAGACAGCTTTTTATGCCAATATAGAAATACAATTTAGTATTAAAATAAAATTCAACTGAATTCGAAAAAAGATTTTTGTGTATTACGAAATATTTTTACTTTAGATTTTAAGAACGTCATAAATAACTTTAAAAATATAACTTACAGAAATATTTTTATTTATCTGAAATGTAATTAAACAGTTGTTAAAAAACACAAATAACACCGTCTGATACTTTTAAGTCTTTTTAAAACTTCGAATTTCGTTTCTTAATGAAAATTAAATTGAGAAGTTTATATTATTTCTACAACTTAAATGTTAATTAATGTCATGGATCTAATTTAACAAATAATATATGCAAAGTCATAATTCAACAAAATAAATTTGTAGACGTTTATAAAGTGATTCTAATGAGGATTCCGAATATTTAAGTTTAGTAAATTCAGACATTAATTATTCTCTTTCCTACAGTTTTTGTTAATTAAAAATCATTTTACTTTTAAATCTCTTTGAATATCTGTAACATTCTAGAAAATATATTTTCATTTACTTATTATAAACAAGTAAAAATAAAAAAGTTCTTGTAAGTAAGTGCTTTTTCTTAAATAAAATTTATAAAACTATTGTTATGCAACCATTAATATATAGAAATATACATCATTTTTTTTAAAAAAAAATATTCCTCTTATTATTAAAGCTTTGTAATAAATGTATTTTATGAAAAACTCTAATTTAACTGTATTAATTCATTCTAATGTTTTTTTTATAACTAGAAAATGCTATTTTATTCAAATATTTAGTAACATTAATTACTGATATAATTATTTAATATCAATTTTTTTCGAAATCAAATTGTGTTAAAAAATAAATAATGAAAGCAGAAAAATCTATTATACAGATCTATACATATCAATATATCTATCTATATATCTATATGTATATATATATATATATATATATATATATATATATATATATATATATATATTCTACTTACTTCAAGTGACACATATTTAAAATTAGAATAAAGGTCATAATAGACTCTTTTTTTTAATCAATTCATCTTATGAACTATTATACTATTTTAATACTATTATCATTTAATGCACTTCAACCGCACAATATATAGTTCACAAATAGGTTTCTTAACTTCCAAAATTCGATTTCCAAACGTAAATTTCCCGAGAATTGTTGAACGTCCCTCGAAGTTGGTTCTATATAACTTAACAGTACGAATGGTTACTAATCAATCGTGTCAGGATTCGTGATATATTAGATTGTTCGCTCTAGTTTTCAAAATCTGTGGCTGTTCTGTGACGAGATTGCATTGTGTGTTTTAAAATTGATTGCTATTGGAAACAAATACATAACATAAACTAATTTTCTTCATATATTAATGAGTATACTCATAATTTCTTATCTGTATAAAATTTTGATATTGTTTTAGGCTATAATTAAATGTTATTTATTTAACAGAATTTTAAAAATTTATATAAGCTGGTCGATGAAACTGAAAACAAGTACCATAAATATGATTTATGAAAATTGCATTTTTTTTTAATATTGAAATATTATTAATATTCGATTAAATATATCGTTGTACCGAATACAATAACATACAATACAATTAACTTTATTAATATTAAATAAAACCTCAACCTAAGAAGAAGTATTTCAGTTTTCAATATACTTTTATTTTGATATGCGTTCTATTATATCGAATAAAATATTAATAAAACTGCCCTCTTTTATACATTTTTATATTCATTTTCACCAATACATATTTTTTCTATACATTTGTACTTACATACATAAGAATTTATTAGTATAAAAGGTGTGAATGTAAATTTCGTTAGATGTGTTCGTTTGTCGTCAACGTTTTTCTCCGACAATAAAATACATCATTAATTTTTCCGCTGACGTTTTTTGTATTTCAATTTCTTGTAAAATTAAATTCAAATGATTTTTTTTTATAATTCTAGGAATACAAGAAAATAAATAAATCAAAGAATACATAAATATATTAATTTTACCTGAACGAAGACATTTATTAATTATCTTCTAAAGGCAATCCACAATTTAAGAATATCTTTTCCTGTAAAAAAGACCTACTTTAAATTCTTATGCAAGTATATAATGTGTATATGAGAAATAAATAAGCTTTTCTATATATTTTTAATAATGCTAGATAATAAATTATGCGTATTTATTTTCTTAAATATCGAGCATTGAATATATATTGTATAAAAATGAATCCTTAATGAGACCTCTTTCATGCGTTGACAAAATCTTTTCAAAATATATCGTCGTTTTGTCAACTTTTGAACGTAGTGAGAGAGTTGTTTGGTGTTTTTCGGTCGGCATGTTTGTTATCTGAACTAAGGAGAATTTAATGTTTAGAAAACTTTTCAAATTTAAATTTGATTATGACAAAGAACAGATCGCTGTGTTCCCTCTTGCTGAGGAACGAAAGAGGCACCCATGCAGGGTGTGAAATTAAAAGCGGCGGGTGTGGAGTCAGGTATTTGTTTTGATGTCGGCAGGGTTGTCCTAAGAAGTTGAATTATTGTTAGACGTTGTAATAAAAAATATATACAGTTTTTTTTCGATTATAATAATAACAAATATATATTTTTATTAACATAATTATTAAATCATTTAAAAATATTAATTAAATAGGCCAGTGCAATTAAAGTGTATATGACATTTAAATTTTCATCTTAAGAAATACGTGTTAATCATACAACAAAAGAAATCATAATTTTTCCGAAAAATAATTTACGGAAACAAATGTAAATTGTAATTTACATTTCTTTAGTATTCCAATACTGAACATAAAATTAAACAAAATAAAACATAAAAGAATAATTAACGTACTTTTATAATCAGTTTTTAATATATATATATATATATATATATATATATATATATATATAGATATATATATATATTACATGTTTTTAATAGTAAATATCTTATAATTTCTATATAGGTTATTTAATCGATTGTTATAGAATAAATATTAAAAATTAAACATTTATTAATAAACATAAATTTTTGTAAGAATTAAATGATACATAAAATAAATGATAATTTTTATAACAATTTACATAAGGTAAGAAAATATTTTAGAATCTGCATAAGATATTTTTGTTATGAATTCAGTATAAGAAATATAATAGTGAAAATTGCTCCAATAGTCTAGAACAATTAATATTTGCATTTAAATATAAGCTTTGCTTGCACTATCATACTTTGAATAAGATTAAAATAATTTCAATGCAATCGTCCTCTCGAGAAAAAAATAGTTATTTTAATTGGAATCTAAGCGAAACGAAGGTATTTCTATTCTCATCTGCAAATGATTTTAAATTCCTTTCAGATAAATATTAATGTATAAAATACATTTAATTTCTTACTACTATGCAACTTTTAATTTCTTATTTTATTATAACAGAACGTATTGATTTATAACATATATTTTTTATTATTTTCTGCATGATAAAATTCTCATTTCCGTCGACTGAAACGGAGACAGTTTCATGTAACAAAATACCATATTTTATCCAGTACAAATGATTTATTTTATCATAACAAATGATCTCAAATATAACAATGAATATTATTCACTTTAGCTATTTCTTTAATATAATCTACATGGATCTAAAATATGTTATTGAAATGCAGTTGTTCACTATTTGTATATTTCAATCTTCACGGTTTCATATCAAGTCTCCTACGGTGCATTTGTGGAAAAACATTATATATATATATATATATATATATATATATATATATATAAATACAAGACGAATTGCAAAGTCGATAAAATTGCTTTACTGAATATATGTCTGTTGTCTGTACCTATATCAAAGTTTAACGCTATATTTGAATTTTACAGTTTTTCAAAAATACAATACCATCACAATGTGCACAATAATATTTTAAAATCACGTATTTGTTGAGAAATGGATGTCAATAAAAGGATAATTTTAATAACATTTTATAGAGAATACAAAACCTTAATATAAAGATAATCGAATGAAATAAAATATATGTACATAAAACCAAAAGTGAGTCAATTTTCCGTAAATCGTGTTAATGTTATAAAAAACCATTAACCAATTTTCCCGTAATTGAACAATTTTTCGAAGAGTTAATCACTGTAAACAACATTTTATCAACACCCACGCATTTTGACACCACTACATCCCTGTCGACTAGATTCCCTGTGATGACTACACAGTTTCTAGGGTCTCCTCATAATACTGCTAATGGTGACAATCATTTCTGTATCTCGCTCTCATCAGCAATTCAATCAGACCGCCGAATAAAAAAAAAAAAAATACGTGGTGAATAAATGAATATTTTCGTTACAATGGAACGTGGCAGCGAGCACGGATATGACGCGCCCCGACAGTCAAGCTTATGCCCACTTCATATGCATTAAATCTATTGTTAAGTATGATGGCCTGTACAATGCTAACAATTGTAACTCGTTTACGAGGGTTGTTTGTACCTACATTGTGGAATATTATTAGTTTTGATCATGCAAATTACTGCAATTATAACAACTTTTTCAAAATTGTTACACCGTTGTAATAAAATACACATGTATTCATTGTTTTTTTTATTTGGATGTGTAACACCAAAATTCTTCTTCATTCTTTTTCTATTATTTTATTTTTCATTTGTAATTAAAATTTTATATCTCAATAATATACATACTACTGTATATTCAGTTAAATAATATAATAGATATATAAAATGTAATGTAAATAAAAAAATATCAAAATGTTTGCCACTAGTAAATCATGTTTATCAATTATATTTATTTATAAATGTTCAATTTTGAAACCAAAACTATAAAATGATCTATTTATGGTCTCTTGAGATTAAAAAGGTAAAGACATTAAATACGTCAATGTTACAAAAACATTAAATAAAAATAAAAGACGATTCACTGATTAGTAAAATACACACACACACACATATATATATATATATATATTTATTAGGTGCAAAAAATTACTTGGTGCCTTTAAATTGAAATATTTATAACTCTATTTTAAACTAAAATATTTTCTCGGCGTTTTACGATTTTGACGTGCCCCTCTTACAATTTAAAAACACTATATATATATTTTCTAAGTAGTTGTCATAACCTTACAAAACAATAGTGAACACGATAATGTCTGAAAAGCAGGATATTAGGCATTGCATACTTATCTCATTTCAATTAAAAAACGGTTGCAAGAGCAGCGGGAATGATTTGTTCATTTTTGAGGAAAGGTGGTGTGATGCATAAAATATGTAAAAATTTATTAAACTGTGGAAGAGGTCCGAAAATGCATTACGACTTCATCGAATTAAAGCCGCTATCTTTCTTTCGAGAAAGGGTTGTTCAGTTACCCGACAGATAGGGCAAAATTATATAAAATAATCGTGGATATTTCGAGTATTGAAGTGTATTCCATTATTCCATAAATATTCATTTTCTTTAAAAAAGACACCAAATTAATCTGTACACCTAATATATATATATATATATATATATATATATATATATATATATGTATATGATTATAACAGCAATATTTTGTAATAAACGTTAAAATCATAATATAAAAAGTATCAATTTTCAGATATAAATTACAATCCACAATTGGAATTATAAGTAAAAATAACATATATATATATATATATATATATATATATATATATATATATATATATATGTGTGTATGTGTGTGTGTGTATGTGTGTGTGTGTGTATTTTAAAAATGTATAATTGCACACATTACTAATTTTCGTGGAAGCTGGATGCAAAAAAAATATAGTAAAATCCATTACATTGATGATATTTTATTTTGATCAATAAAAATTAAAATCTGTACAGAATTAATAAAATTTGCAAACTATTCGAAACAAGCATTTTTTTGATAAATAGAGAAATTTTAAAATCTCCGATTCTAATTTAAATTCAATTCTATGTATTGGCTAGTTCATAACTGAAAAGTTTAAATTCAAAATTACAGTGTTTATTCTAATTGATCAACTATAGTAGTATAATAATTTGCATATAGAAATACGCACACATTCAAGTATATGTATATATATATATATATATATATATATATATATATATATATATATATATACACACACACACACACACACACACACATACATACACTTATAATGTTTGCTTAAACCAAAAATGTCATTCACAATTTAAAAACACCGTAATTGTAATTCTCATGACAATATGATTTGCATTTCACACTTAATGAAAAAAAAAACTTTGGCATAAATAACCCTGACATAATTATAAAACGAAACACTCGAAACAACGTATGTAGGGTACTTGAACGAGATTAAATCCAAAAGCAGTAACGTCATGTTGGTTGCGCATTGTCTGTACACAGTATTATTTTCGATTGTTATTTAAATCCACATATTCAAATGCAATGTTAGTTATTCAATGTTTATACTATTCACAGAAGATTGTATTTACTTAGGTTTATCCTTTATTCAAATGAAACGCTTGCATAGGTGTTTCAAATACAATTTTACTATTTGCTTTATCGTGAGAAAACAAATAGATATGTTTCAAGATATTATACACACATACAAACATATCATCTACTTATGTACCATACACGCATATATATATATATATATATATATATATATATGTTTGTGTGTGTGTGACTAAATGTGTCTTAAAATCAAATAATCATAAAGAACAATAATTTTTATGACAATAAACTGGATTCAGCAATTTAGTCATTTAAGATAAAAATATAAGATTATGTACGTTGATATCTTTATAAGATGACCTATTACATCAAAATAATACACTTTGATATATAATCTTATAACACACTACATCAACTTACATATTAGCAACATAACATTTTAATTTATTTTATCTATTTTTAAAAAAATTAAATAGTACTTAAATTTCATTTCTAACACGATAATGGAATTTTCATATAATCTTCTGTAATATTAAACTGGTTTTATACTATACTTTCAGCAGTTTAGTACTGTTTTAAGATATTTTTTACTGTCCGATTTAGATGTACTATTTCCCATATATTGTACTTTATTGTACTGTTCTCAATAAATAAATACATAAGTTTTTATATACAATTGAAATAAAATATATTTCTTTAATTTTATCCATACACTTGTCAAATCGTTAAAGAAGAGAATTAATCTAAATTTACAGAAAAAATCTATCTCTAAACATTTTAAAGCTGTTCACTCGGTAAAAATTACTTAAAACCGCTTATGGGGTGTTTATTTATTTACTTTTCAAAATTAAATTTACTTCAATTAAGTAAATGGATTAAGTTTTAAAACTCAAAATACTGCAAATATGTAATGTTAATAGTACTTACAAAGAGAATTTAATTTAAGTATATTATCATTGAAACGCACTTAGAAGAATCTTGTAAATAATACTCAAAATCCATTATTCAAATCTTTCGCTAGTAAGTTAATTGACTTATTTTCATAATCTTTTATTCATTATTCCTTCGGTGAAAATAAAAATCATTTACCTAGATGCTTATAAAAATATATAACAATTGTTTTACAATTTTCATATATATTCAAAATTATAAACTAAATAATGGAACTTTATGTTTATATAAAAAATTTCAGAATTGCAGTCAAAAATAATAAATTATTTTCATTGTTGTACTTGCTAGACATAAATGTGTCTCCTCGCACAGAACAATTAAAACTACAAAATAGTGCAATGAAGAGCACATCTATATATGTTGTAATTATTTTATTCGTGTTTTATAGTTACAAATACAATAATAATAATAGTACACTACACAAATTTCATGACTGTAAATACTATTCAATTATAACGTTACATCCTTATGAAACAATCAATTTGGTTTAATTGCTAGAGCTTTTACTATTTCAGGATGTAGTAAATGGAAAGAATTATTTATTCTGAAACAAATAATATTACTATCAAGCCTATCAAGTGAAAACTATCTACATGAAATAAATACAATTGTTTACTAAACTTTGATTACTGAAAATTGATATTAAATAAAATTTAAAGTAAAATTATATTTTATTTTTTATTTTATTCTATTCATAATACACACACACACACACACACATATATATATATATATATATATATATATATATATATATATATATATATATATAAAGAAAGAGAGATGTATGTTTTTCTGAAAGGTATGTTAAAATTAACTTTTGAAACATTCAAATTACAGCTAGTCTCATGATTGGTTGAAAAACAAAGAGAAAATTAAATAACAAAGTACATATCATTTCCAAAATTCATGTTTGTCCATTTGAGTTGATAAAAGAGAAAAAAATCAAGTGTTTGTGTACTTGTATATATATATATATATATATATATATATATATATATATATATATATATATATATATATATACTTTACCACAAAATACACATTTCGAAACATTCCTCATTGCCACAAAGTATGAACCTGCCGGAAAAGGAGTAGGTGAAAGAAGAATCGCATAACATAAAACACGGTAACCGAAATCCACAGAAGCCACCATTGCTACCACACACACGCAGTTCGTTTAGAACGCGAAATTGTTTCGGCCAACTTTTGCGCGCGCTGAAATCTCAGAGGACCTTGTAAGTTATGACTCGCGCCACTTGTATAATTTGTTCTGTTTCACTTTAAGGTGTTCCGATCCCGTTTCATACAAGATCACTTCGACCGTACACAAAGGCACCTTAGGACTATTGTTATTCCTAGATTTATCTTCACCTATACATGTAACCTTTCGCCAAAACGTATGATTCCTATATTAATTCACTTCTCTGTTTTCGAACTCTGAACTTTCAACTAACATCGAAATATTGTACCAAGAAAGCGGGATGTATGATAGAATGTCGTGTAAGGATTGTTTCTTCTATTTACGGTTTTATTTACTGAAATATTAAATTTAGATTTTCTAACATATTTTATATCTTTTTGTACTTTGTGTCTGACATATTTTTATTATTTTCGAAAATAATTTCTATATATATATATATATATATATATAATTTACATTTGAAAAGAAATAGCTTAGCTCTATATTTTTTATATACGAATAATAAGTAAAAAGAAATAGTAAAATATTATTCATCTTTATTTACTAATTTTTAAATTTTTAAAATTTATTTCAGTAACAGTTGTCCATTTTACTATTAAAAATATAAATTAATAAATACATATTAATTATAAACTGAAATAAAAAATAATTTAACTCGATGTAACTTGAAAATTGAAATTATTAATTTTGTACAAATGTTTTTTCAATAAATTGTATTTTTACTTAAACTATATATTTATAAACACATAAATATTACTTCCTCTAATTAAAAACTATATACTTTTTTCCTAAAAAAAATCAAAAGACAGGTTTGACAAATATTTTTTCATTTTTTAAAATTATAGTATTATTTCTTTCATTCTATATGTTTATATTTTCTTATCAAAAGAACTCATTTATATAGAAAATATGTAATTATTATTTAATTTATTATAATACTAAAATATTTCAAAACTGTTTTCTTATAAACAAAAAAATAAAACAACTACTATTATATACAGGCATAATAAAAGACACACATTTATTATTTAGTTATGTAGATAGATACTGAACAGCAAAAAAATTAGTAATTATTTAAATTCTATCATATTATTCTCTTAATCATGGTGTTTCGTAGATACTACTAAAAACAGTCGTTTTAAAAAATAACGCAGTGATAGTGTTAACATTCATACATATATATATATATATATATATATATATATATATATATATATATATATATTATTTTCAATTTATATCAAATTTAAACTTATTGATAGAGATATATAAATCAAATCTGTATTATATTTTCTAATTGATTGAGACTATGAAATATGAATCAAAAATGTGAAAGATAATAAAGTATAAAATTTACGTTCTTTTCAAAAAATTATAAATATAATATTTATATAAATTTAATCTTTCGGTAATAGTTTTAGAACAATTATGTACGATAAAAGAATAATAATTACATACTTATTTAGAGCTTAAACAAAAAGGAAATGAATTAAAAATATATTCGTTTATGACAACGTAGTAACGCATTTCAAGAAGAAGACATTGAAA
Organism: Acanthacorydalis orientalis; assembly: GCA_034766995.1. Lineage (NCBI taxonomy): Eukaryota > Metazoa > Arthropoda > Insecta > Megaloptera > Corydalidae > Acanthacorydalis > Acanthacorydalis orientalis. Next base: position 23,043,787 of record CM068313.1, read on the forward strand.
CTTTATTAAATATTTACTGTAGATACTTTTATTAGCATCATAAATACGAGATAATATTTTCAAGTAAGAGCACTAAAAGTGGAAAGATATTAAACATTAAAAAAAGAATACCATAAAAAATATTATATATATATATAATGTAACTTTCAAATTTGACTGACAAGAGATAATTTTTGAACCTAAATTAAGAATTTAGTAAAAATATTTTTTTCGAAAGTAGTAAAGGTAATGAAAAAAGTAATTTAATATTTTGTTCATATTTCCCTAACGCATGTTATTAAATTTGTATATATATATATATATATATATATATATATATAATCTGAATGTGTGTCAACATTTTACCGTAATTTAATACCGTACATTATGGTAAATTGTTATACTGATTAAGAGAAGTGAGATGATATTTGAAAAGAAATTTGTTTTGTAAATAGAGGATGCTTTCTTTTTTACAGATCCTTAAAATCTTAACTATTTAATGAACTGAAACTTTTCTTGATTTTAGAAACGAAAAATATTTCATTTCTCACAAAAACATCAATTCTTGAAACATCTATTTAGTTTCTATCATACGAGACGTGTTAGTGTTCTAACATTAACTACAACGACTTCACTAGAATTTACAGTACGTGATGACACTTCTTAGTGGTTTATTAAATTTTATGTTCAGCCTCAAAGGAACAAGCATCTTTTATAATATAAATAAAAAAATAAAACAATTAGAATAACCAATAATAGATATAACATAATTTCTAAGGTTATAATTAATAATTTTTTTGAATTATTGACTAAAATTACTAATATTTATTATCTATTTTTTTTCTATTATTAAAACTTATAGTAGATTTGATACTCTCAGTGTTATCAAACATTTAAAATCGAATATATTACTGATTTACTTCAAAAGAATTATTTATATTTTAAAAAATGTCGATTAAATTTGAACGAATATAAATAAGTAAAAACAAAGAGTTTAACTTATTTAATAAATGAGAAAGAAACTACAATATACCGATTTTAATTTGTTACTATATATATATATATATATATATAATGCATTCTCTGCGATTTTATTTAAATTAAATATGACCTTCTAGGCTTATACACACACGTGTATGCATACACATGTATATATATATATATATATATATATATATATATATATATATATATATATATTAGTCGATGTGCATACACTTGGGTGGGGTCTGACCTCTGAAATACTACAAAAGGCAGATGTATTACTACTATTACTGTTATTACAATGTTATTGTATATAAAAGAACATTGCATTAGTTAATTAGTCTTGTATTTTTCTATTTATTTTGTTCAGATCTGAGTTTATTGTTTGTTCATCTATATTTATTTTTTCTCTTAAGTCATTTATAAAATTATTTACAAATCTAAAATTTACAACTTTTAAACTGAATTTTCAAATCCTTAAAAATTATAGTCAATAAATCAATTGCATTAAAATTTAAATAATTTAAAAAATATTTCACTTCAGACATTAAATTCTAAATAATTGAATTTATTTAAAATTAATATAATTATAGAATTATTATTTTAAAGATATGTACAGAAGTGTAAAACAACTTATTATATTTTTTTATTTCGTCACTTATACGATCTTACTGTTTCATTAACAGAAGTAATATGTGTGTGTGAGTATATATATATATATATATATATATATATATATATATATATATATATATATATGTATATGTATATTTGTGGTTGTATGTGGGTGTGTTTGATAGAAAAAGAGAGTCCGAATATGTATACGTACGTGTATTAATTTATGCTTAAATAAATATAAATTGTTTATATAAATTCATAATCACAGATATAAATAACCATTCATACTTAATCAAAAATTTGTAAATGTAAGATGATGAATTTTATAAGAATTACATTGCAATAATATTTAATAATCATTACAAAAAGATTTTAATTTGACATTTCTTTCGAAAAATATATTAATTACAAATAAACATTTTAATAAACAATTTGAAATTTTTCTAATGAATAATTAGAAGAGATCATATTAATCGAATTCATTAATTAATTCACAGTAAACAATTTACAAAGTTTTGACTTTACTCGCAACTTTTGCTGGAATTATACATAGACACACACACACGCATATATATATATATATATATATATATATATATATATATATATATATAATTGTTAAACAAATATCCTTTCCGAAAAGTACACGCTGATAAAATATAATCAAAACTCGGCCGTTCGTTAAATTTTCATCGAGAATAAGGTACGAACAACGCTCTCGTACAATATTATCTTACTGCAGGAAATGACGAACAGCCGCATTTGAACGAAACAAACGTAAACTGTACGAAATAAGTCAGAACGAGACAACACAATAAAACACACCGTAACGTGTTTTATGATTACCTCTGGTTTCTTTTTTCCTCAACAAGAACATGGTGAGGATCAGGTCGAGTTCTGCACAAGGGTTTGTATTTATGGATCGAACAAGCATGTTTCAATTTAACTTATCAGCAGGCCAAAGGTAACGCGCGCCCTCTCGTGTTTGTAAAAAGGGTCGCCGGTGTAAATCACTCGGGCGAGAAAAACACATTCCACATCTATTCACACACACAATATTTATAAAGTGCGCGTAATACCGCGAAATAGAATGAGTTGGTACCTCTGCGTACTTATGAACAGCTCTGCTTTATATTTCGGTCGCCCACGTGCTTTTAATACAATTCAAGCACACGGTGGATGTCAATAGGTGATAGCGGCTTACCTATAACAAAAAAAAAATCAATGAAATGTGTTTGTCTGAGACCGTAGGTTGTTGAACAAAACAATTTAGCAATTATTTAGTTAATTTTGCTTCAATTGCTTTAGTAACCATGTCATTACGGGTATTTATTTCAAAATCGATACTACTGAAAATATCGGCAAGAGTTTTGAAAATTATTACCCGTTCAATTATTTTATTATTTCCTGTCAACAGCAATTGCTTTTTAAATAATCGAATGAATCGTAAATATTTCCCTTCGCAATCGACTTTTGATATATTTACATAATAAAATGACGGAAATACATTCGGTAAATCCCATAGTATAATTTTTTTTCATCTGAAATTTAATTATTTCATAAATTTAACACTTTTTCGAACTATATACTTTATTGAACATTATAAAAATAATTAATAAGTTAGAATTAGTCTTAGGTATAAAAAATAACACATATTATGTGTTACTTATTTTATTACGTTTAATCTTTTTAAATAAACAGGTTATTTTTTTTCGAAAAATATCTGAAAATGAAGTGTAACTCAAAAAGAGCAGTTTTATTATTAGTTTTTCATAAAATAATGATATTTTTCGTAAATCAAATCTAAAATATCTGTTGACAATTTACTATTTATTTTTAACATAAAACAATGAATAGCAGAATAAGGTAAATAGAAACTGACTTTTAAATGCATTAGATAGATATTGTATTAACATAATCTGTATTAATATATTATAAAATTTATTGTTACCTTATTTATTATAAAAATAATTTAAAAAAAATATTTTTTAATAATAGACACATTTTAATGACAAGTTAAATACTAACAACTCTTTTAAAAAAGAGTGATATTTTATTAAACATTGTGAATCATCGATTGTATTTTCTTCGATAGTCGATATCCATTATACACTTTTAATTAAAATAAAATTAGTATGTTTAAAAATATATTATATGGTCATGCAATATTTAATATTTCACATTAAATTTCTTTTAATATCCTGATAATAATATAATAATAATAATAATATCCTAAAATTGAATGTAATTTTCTTTCTTAATTTAATGTATTAATATTTTGAAAGAAAATATATTTTATTTATAATAGTAGTTTCATGACTTGAAGACTATGAATATTTATCGTAGAAAAGGTTTAAAACATAAGATTAATATTTTTTTCAAATATTTATTATTAAAAACTTCAAGTTTTAATCTTTAAAAGTACCATATTAAACATATGCTGTACTATTTTAAAATAATTTCTCATATTTTATAATTGAATACTTCAAATCAGTTGAGATGTCAGGGGTTTGCAAATATAAATATAATTCAATTATTACCTAAATTAAAATTCTTATTAAAGTATAGTTTTTGAAAGGAAATACCTTTTACATATATCACGTAGTGTCTATGTGTATAAGAGTATCTAAACGTAAGGAAATATTTGTGCATTTCTCACTTTCAGAATAAAAACGTTTTAATAAGATAGCTATTTCTATGAGAACGCTTTTTTTGATGATATTATAATAGAATACATTAATAATTGAAGAAAAAAATTCGCCAAATAAAAATAATTCGAACGATGCTCTATAAACTATTACAGTTTAAAATATAAACATAGGTTGCTTTTTACCATTATGATTTATTTTTATAATTTTTTATATATAATCAATCAGAAATAAATTATATATAATTCAAGGATTTATTTATTAATTGAAGATTAAACAACGTCGTAAAATTTAGTCATATAATAAATATTAATTGTTATTTCTATAAGATATATAATAATTTAAATTTAAAATTCTAATAAAGTTTTAATTTTTATGGAACTTATTGATTTTTATTATAGATTGTTATGATTGTCAATATTATGAAAAAGTTAACTTCTACTTAAATAGCAGTTTAAAATTTTACATATTCAAGCAAAAAATATACGAGAAAGTGTCTTGATTTAATAATAAATTAAAACTTAATTGCTTGAAGTATATTTACTTTTAAACAAATATATTTAAGCAAAAGTACTTTCAGAATATTGTTCACTTATTAAAAATATAGACATTTCGAGAGGAATGTTATTATTATACTCTGATGACTGCGCCAAATTTAAGGTTAAACTCAAATATTTGCATGTGTGTAAGGGTTATAATAAATTTCCAAACAAGCAGTACTATACTGTTTGAATAATAATTCTTTTATTAATCAAATAAAACTGGGCAAAAAGGTTATGTTTTAGCTGTTTTCTTGTTTAAAAAAAGTAAATATACTTTTTTATTTTATTTTAATCGGGCAATGACTATTCATTAATTTTTAAATATGTAGGTATTGTACATATTTTTTGATAAATTTAATAAAATTAGCAGAGTAATAATAAATAAGTAATGATCCATACATTATTATTAAACTAATTTCTAATTCCTTGAAGTGTACATTATAAAAAGATTAACATCAAACAATACAAATATGATACTATAAATGATTACAGTATCATAAATATCTATCTCTCTCTCGTCCAATATATATATATATATATATATATATATATATATATATATATATATATATATATAAACCTTAGTCATATGTGCTTACATAACAGTAAAATTATGTATATAGACTGGTACTACATAATAAATTAGTATAAACATCTTTCTTGTACTAATACTTTGTTCACGACCATTCATATTTCAATCCTTTTATGTATGAAATGGAATATAAGGGATAGATAGTATATTAGTATGATACTGCAAACATGATCGAAATGTTCGATCAAAAGAACATCAAAATAGCTTTCTATAGCAAGAAAACATGTTTGTTATATTCATGGGTTAGTATGCGTACACACATCAACAATATTAATAATGTAAATTACTTACTAATATTGAAATTTGGTAATACAATCGATCACTTTAATATTATTTATTCTTATTGTATATGTATATATATATATAACTTAGAAACATATTGTATTATTTAAAAGGATGAGAGTGTAAAATGCATTAGATTTACTGATTCACATGTGTATACTTGAAACTATATACATGTGACTACAGAAGCAATTTTTACCCTTTTGATGTTCAATGTTTACACTTTTTTGTATTGAACACAAAATACTTTATAAAGTTATTTTTTCGTTTTATGTTTATTTTGTAACACCACGCATCAGAGGTTTCCCTTTAAAATCGGAAACAGATGTTGTGATGTAGAGGCAGTGATGAGGAATAATGGCACAGAATTTGTTAAAAAATCTTTGGAGTTTGTACATATAAAATATTTTTTCACGTTGTCAAAACCATATAATCATATATATATATATATATATATATATATATATATATATATATACATATATATATATATATACATATATATATATATATATATATATATATATATATATATATATACTATTTAAAAGTAATTTTTAAATTTTCCAAATTCTTTTCATAATAAAATGGGCTTTCAAATTATAAAGAAAGATAATTCAAGCAAAATATAAAATCAATAAAAAAATTATTAAGTAAACATTTATACTTCAGTCTACATTTAATATGATGATTTTCTTACATAATTAAGCATGTATATATTATTCAACAAAACTGTATATATATATATATATATAATAAAAATACAAATATTATAAATATATTTTAAATATTTTAATCATAGATTAATAATTTGTTATATACATCTACAACTATCTCCCGCTCTTAACTCTCTCTCTCTCTCTGTATATATATATATATATATATATATGTATGTGTGTGTGTGTCCATAACACAATAATATACAATTTAAATTAAATTTTGTAATGTCATTTCAGTGATTCTAATTAATTTCATTCAGAAAATTAACTCAACTATATTTTGTGACACTAATGGGGGTAATTGAAACATGTAACGTAATATTATATATTCTCGTATATATATATATATATATATATATATATATATATATGTCTAATACATAATTCTATATTTATTTGAAAAGTATACTATCATTCTGACTAAAAATGAATTAAAAATTATAATGGTGTTCCTACATTGAAAATTATTTTATGTTAGAGTCTATCAATAATATACAGTAATATATTTTAACTTAGGGAACTTTAAGGTGTTTATAAAAATCATGAATTTATATATATATATATATATATATATATATATAAATTTGTAAATGTGACATTCAATTATAACTAAAAAAGTAAATTATGTCCATTACAAGCTATTTTAATGCATTCAACAATGCTCACAAAATAATTCCATGCCTGTCAACAAATACCTTGACTTGTTTGAAAAGGGAAAAAGGCTTCTATCAAAATCACCAATTTTTCTGAAGTGTGGTATTGAATCCCTTATATTTGTCGTTTGATCTCCTTGTCTATAGTGTGTTTATACTATATATATATATATATATATATATATATATATATATATATATATATATATATATATATATAGGGGAAGCTATAGCTGTTGTAATGACAACCAACTAGGGACATCAAAGGATACCGACAATGTTAAGTCTCTATATGGTTCCATAATACAGGACTCGTGTGCAACAGACAGGTGTACATCTGTGTTGTGTGTGTATTTGATGCCTGTAATTTACGTATGTATGTTCGTTTTAGCACGTAACTACGGCTCAAAGATAGGGATATTGAATAGACATGAATATATATGTTGTAATTCAAACCAATGTGTGGTTTTGATGGACGGATTTATGGTAGATAGATTTGAAAATAATGAAATGATTGCATACTAATAAATAGATTCTTGTATGTATTAAGATGCGATAAAATGAACACTTTTTAATTTCTAAACAAATAACATTCATTATTTTATTATAGAGATTCAATATAAAACTAAAGCAAATTGTGTATTTATTATATTTCAAAATAATATTATTCACAAGAAAATATTTGCAATTTCAATGAACTCTACTCGTGATCAATTTGATTAAAAACAACAACTAAAACTTTTAATTTATTTATATTATGTATCATAAGTGACAGTAACTCGAAATACATTTTATTTGATATTAATGAAAAATAAATTATTTGTCCTACAATAAACAATGTTCTTAATATATGTATGTATGTATATATAATATATTAATTTTATATCATAATATATATAAACAACGTATTTTATTTTATTCAAGTATGAAAAAGAAATTAACAATACTCATAAAACAAATATCTATGATAAATAGAAAAACTGTGTCTATATATATATATATATATATATATATATATATATATATATATATATATATAGATGTGTGTGTACGTATGCATGTATGTAATCGCGTGAAGTGGTATTTTTATAATTCTTTGTTATCATATAAATTCCGCTAACATATATGAAAAATTCCATATAACAATATATGAAATACATTGAGCAAAAATATGAAAGCATCAACTAGCGACACTATAAAAAAATTAAACTCCAGGAAAAAAAGAGCCGTATAATTCTATTTACAACGATTTCATGCTAAAATAAAAAAACGTCACTTCGACAGTTTTTCTAAGAAAAAAAAATCGGGATTGTTGGAACAGTGTTTCACATTCGACACAGTAGAACAAACACGGCTGGGTGTCGGCATAACTACAGCAGATTCAGTCGCCACCTCACTATTTCACACTCTCTCGCTTCCCCTAATACACTGTATGTTGAAAATGTTTGAAATGTCACACACTTTTGCTTTGTATACATGTGACATAGTTTTTTTTTCAATGGAAAACTATTGGCACTGTCAACGTGTTAATATGTCATACTATAATACAAAATACTCAAAAACATAACAATCAATTCAGTGACAAATTTGTATACCCTGTATAAGTTTTATATATATATATATACGAGAAGAATAATAACGATCTGAGATCAAAAGTCACAGGTAGTATAAGAAGAATGATAGTCTTAGTCACGCAGTGGGAGATGTGAAGAATGCGAGTAGTAAGATATTTTATTTGTTATTTAATCTTTTTATTTTGAACTGATAGTTTAATTCTTTCTCGAAAAGTGTTCATTAAAAAATATCTTCGCATCAATCTTACTTTAATAATTTAATATAAATATATAATAAAATGTGAACAATTTATTTGTGTTTGTTTTCTAGTCAGTTGGTAACCTGTTTTCAGGTCGAAAGAAAATAAATAAATCTGGTTTTTATTTCGGATAACTATGTATTTCGAATTTTAGATTTTATTATTATTATTATACATATATATATATATATATATATATATATATATATGCATATATTTGTATGTATGTGTGAATGTTTGTATATACATTTTAGTTATAAAATATTTTTACTACACGGTTCACTGAGATTAGGATGAATACTAATTACATTTATTTTAAAAGAAGCGGATATCAAGTCGCGTTCAGCTATTTTAAAATTAATTAAACAATTATAAATGTATATTTTACTACCTGAAGAGAATTTTTTCGAAAATTTTATTTAAATGCTTGTCGTGTTACAATAAGTCACTCTCAACAATAAAAAAGCAAGTGCTAAAAAATATTTATTATAAAACAATAAATATCTCGCAAACTGTATATATAAAATAAAATCATAAAAAATGAAACCATAATCTAAAAGTTGATTTCTAATTTCTAAGTTTTATGTACCAAATTCGGATGGTTTAAATGCTTTTTAAAAGTTGGCTTATTTTAAAATGTTAATCTAGAAATTCATAATTTATATCCCAAAATTTCAAATATTCCTAAAAATACGTTTTAGTAATTGATTTATTTTATTAAAAATCATAATTTTTAGAATTGTAGTAACATTTTGCTCGGATATTTCAAAACTAAATGCTTTATTTAATCTTACTTTTTTATGAAATAAGTCTGTATCAAAATTAATTTATTGTGTAAATAGGTACTAGTAAATATATACAAAATATAAAAGATATGTCCTGAGAGTGAAGTATCTCTCATTTTACATACAACGCATATTTATTTTTTGTATAAAAAATAATATTTTTCATATTGGAACACAGTTAAAGAGCAACACTTTCCAATTAAAATGTACCATGTAAGCTTACTCATTATTGTTGCAGGTCGACATACATACATGTTGTTGATGTATTTGTTATATGACTTTATTCATTGCAGTTGATTGTGTGTACGGTGGTGTTAATCAGTGCAACGGAACAGAATTAAAAATGTTGATCTGTTTGACTCGCAGTTTAATTATGTTTGTTTTTGATGTGATTTGGAAACATGATTGAAATATTCATACGTTCAAATCGATTCTACTCATTACCATGTTCGTATTCAGATTCAACAATTTTTTTCATGTTTTGTATATGATTTTAACAAAGAAACAAGTGTATACGACACATTAAAAAATATAACGTTATTTATAGAATATTGCTTTTACAAAAATGTATATTAATCATTTTGTGAATATATATATATATATATATATATATATATATATATATTTATGTATATCTAGTAACACAAATTAAACTCTAAACTAAATCTATAACGGAAATAAGAGAAGTTAAATTTTGATTACATTTGTAACAACTAATATATAAACGTATAAAAACTTTATTTTAGATATAAAATAGATAGGGTACATTTTAAAAATAAAAAAAATATATAACAGATTTTCGAACATACTCGTATGATAAAAATACTATATTATAATTTTGCTACAAAAAATGTTATTTATGAGAAACTAACAAGTTCTAATAATTTTATAATATAAATATGTTTATTTTAATTAAGGTACATAATTTAAATATGAATAATAATAAAAAGTGTCAATTATACTGAATTTTATTTTATTTTAAATTCATTAGAACTGATAACGACAGACAGTAATACTTTAGTATTATAGTATATACAACTATGCTTAATTTTAACTTTATTTAAAATATAATAAGTGGTTTCTAAAAAAAATTAACTACACTGAATTTACTAATGCAAAATAATATATTGTTTTTCTGTTTATTATATATATATATATATATATATTTCAAATTTATATCTGACAAATATATCATTAACAGAGAACCATTTACTTAAACATTTCTTAATAATATATTTTAGATAAATGAGCACTTGTGTTTCTGAATGAATATCGCGTTGAAGTTATCCGGTCACAACTTAAAAAAACACACCCATTAATTTTGAAATACCTCTTAAATGTATTCTAACAAAAGTATTTGTACTAAATATTTCAACATCATTTTGTTGAAAAACACTGCTCTGTACAATTCGACGCAAAACAACTAATTTAATTTAATGAGAATTCAAAAACAACCGACTTGAGTTTTCAAGAACTTTAATTGAAGCTGTTTTGGTTTAAATTCCGTACAAATAACGACAAACTGTACCTGTTTACCCACCTGCAATTTTGTTCTTTAAATTATTTTGAATTAAGCAAAGCCACTTCAAAGAAAATATAAAATCTTCAATAATGTTAAACCACACACATAAATACAGACAGACAAACAAATATCCATTTATATATATATATATATATATATATATATATATATATCTGTGTATACGAATTTGTACCTTTTTAATCTTAATTGATAAATTTTTAAAAACACATACACTAATATTGATTTTTAAAAATAAATACACGAATAATAAGTCTTAAACACAGCTCGTTCTTAATTTTCCTTAGCATATTACTAGAAATTCAGTTATAATGAAGTTATAATATTTCTTTTATATTCAATCCTTATGAACTTATAAAATTCATAAAAAATAATTCATAATCATCTCCAAATTAAAAATTCAAAAAACATACTAAAAACAACTCAAATAAATTAACATATTTCTTGCACTTTTTTGAATTTCCTAATCAATAATCACAAATTAATAATATATTTAAAAACAACAAAAAGCTACACAATACTATTACCGGTAAAATACTTGATAGTTATTTAAAATTATTAATACAAATGAAATTTATAAATTAATCTAGAATAATTGAAATATACTTTATAATATGAAATGTTTACGATATATTTATATCATGAATGGTGACAAATAATGCATATATTTTTAAGATGAATGAATTTTACTGATAAAATAAAAAATTAAAAAATGTATCAACATAATCATAAGCGGTGGTCAAGTTAATTATACTTATTAATGTGACTTTTATTCATGCACATATTCATATTTGCTTTAAAAATATAAATGAAAAGTGAGCATATTTCAACATAATTCGCTATAAAAATAATGAATGAATATAAAATAAGGGTTGCTATGAAAATAATTTAAAAATTAATTAAATAAATAACATAGAGATTAAAAAATCAATGTATATATGCTCACATTCGAATAGTACTGAAATGTATGTATATACCTTTTTCTTTAATCATAATCTTGTTTTAAATATGATTAATTAATTTTAATTAAAGGTCATAAAGTAAAAATAATTCAAATTATAAATTTGATATTTTTTAATATATTAATATTTTTTAATTAATTATAATATGTATATATATATATATATATATACCAAATAGTTATATTTAAAAGTTATAATACAACAAACGCTATTAACAGCCGAAATACGTAATTCTGAAGTTACATTTATGCTGTAAATGTTATTCATTTATATTCTCTTAACCAAAATTGAATTGTAAAAACAAATTAATGAACCAACATTCTTTGGTTTCGATTTTAATTAAGTCTGAAACTTTACAATAGTATCCATAATATAAAACACGTCTGCGATTTGTCGCTTTTCGCGTGAAAGCTGCTCTTAAGAGTTAATTTTCAAATGCATTGATCAAAGGTTCAATGAAATTTATGAAGTGAAATAAAACTATTAATTCCATAGTAATCTACAAATGAATTTTACGGATCGTAAAGTAATTCTTAATAAATATAAGAAATGTATATAAAAGTGCAATGAATGGTATAAAACTAAAATATTCAAGATAGTTCATGATATTAACAGGAAAATATTTGTGATGACTTGATTGTAGTCGCAAGAATTACCTAGCAATACAATATTTATATAATGATCTATGTATGGATAATTAAAAAAATTTTTTTTTTAAAGTGAATTTAAACATTTCGGTAAGAATCTTAAATAAATTATTCACTTTCCAAAGAATACAATTTTCTTTAAATCCATTAAATATTAATACATACAAATTTTTTTTAAAAAAAACAATGTCTCGAAACAAAAATTTATAAACACAAATATTTACTAAATACAAACAGTTCACAATTATCAAACAAATACAAATGTGCCTTTACTTTATAAATTATTCATGGCAATTTATGGAAAATGAATGATGGTCTTATGTTTATAGTAATCTTTTAATTAGTAAAATAACCAAACAATTACATAATTTGAAAACAGAAACGACTGATATTCGGTTCTAAATATATTCGATTTACACAATATAAATACTTTCATGTATATTTTATAAAAACAATGTTCATTTAACATTTTTTCGAATAAAAATATACCATTTTTTGAATAGCATTACTTAAAGTCTATAAATGTTAATCATCTTTAAAAAATCATCAAATATAATTAATTTATATTTGTGTTTCAAATATTTTTATACAAAAATTTAATTATAACTTTGCTTGTATTCTACTACAAATAAATTGAATGACTTGATTACTTGAAAATATTGTCTTTAAATAAAGAAATATTGCATTTTCAGTTATTAAAAATCGTTAAATTTTATTAACATGCCAATATTTCAAATAGGGCATTTCTGATTCGTCACACACATACATAAACATAAATGTAGATAACAAAAAAATTATTAATTAATATAGGGATGATAAACTACGAGCAATTATCATAATTTATGCGTGTTTTTTTTATATTAAAAGTTATAAAACCGACTGATAGATAAGCCTTGCATATAATCTTTTTTCCCACAAACATCCCACGACGGTCATATTTTAAACTAACAATTATCTACAAAATGGACCACCGCTGTGGCAATTATAAAAATTTCGAAATAAATTATTTAACCCTTCGATTCACATATTTTATCGACGAACGAACGCCAGCACTTTAACTGTAAAAGCGTACAATAGTCAATTTCGCGCTTGTCGGGCGTCGAAGCCACAGTTTTACATACATCACACGTGGCGTGCACGTGTGAGTGATGTCCCTACGCTGATATTAAATTTGTCACCCCTGATTTGCACTGCACGTATAGACACAGAAACAGAGTCACATATAAATATACATTAACACTCCAATACAGATACGAGTATGTGTATGTACACAGTACGTAACAGCTGGGTAAGGGAAAGTGGCACGCGGGACGTACGAGATTCTTTATTACGATCGTAAATAAAGAAGAAATATTTGTATTGATGTCAATGTGACTACATCTGACTAAATTCGATTTTATCGACATCGAAATACTATTTCAAATTATATACGAATACAAAAAAACCAATCGAATGTTTTATTCTACTTTATTGCTAATCGAAAATATCTCTTACGGAATAAAATGTAATAAACAATTACCTTTTTCAACAAAAATATCAATAAAACAAATTATTCAATTAATTAAATGATAACTCTTTAAATATTGCATTAACATTATAAAGTTCATTTCTATTAATACAATGAAGAAATTCAATTAATTAATGGACGTTACAATTAATACAGTGAATAATAGTCTTCATACGTACTATACATTTAATCAAGTACTTTAGATTGAAACAAAGTGCTTACTTTTGTGAACAAGAATTTAATAAGATATGTTATAAAGAAGTTACTTAAGAGTACAAAACAGTAAACTGTTACAAAAAATTCTATAGTTTAAATCAGACTTTTATGGAAGTGATTTTTATTGCACTATAGTAAATCTAGTCATTCCATGTTGATTACATAGAAAGATTTATTTTACAGTAAAAGATAGAACTACCGACTCATGTTTCGAATTAAACTCGAGTAGCTATCGAAGCAATTCAAAATGAACAAACGAAGAAAACGGGTTCATTTTATCTAAAAACATTCAAAAGTTAAAAGTCTAAAACTAATTGTTTTCAACAGATAAAAATAAATATAAAAACATTTCATAAGAATATTTTTTCTCAGCCACAACTAAAAAGCAAGTATTAAAAATAAATAGAACAGAAAATAATTAGATAAATAGTATTACGAATGAAAAATGCACATTTTAAGAAGATATAAACATTTTGAGAGAACTTTTATATCAATGTATAAGGGTTTATGTACATATATAATTAATTGTTTAAGTAAGATAAATGATCAAAAATAAAATATCGATAAATTCAATATTTTATTCTGTATTTTTCGAAATGAATGAAAATCACATCGAAAATAGTTTTTTAAATAAATATCAAAGAATTAATAATTTGTTTTATTGAAAATACAAAATATAATATTTAAAGTAAAGAAAAAAGATTTCATATATTTATTAAACCATTTAAAGTAAAATATTTTATACAAAATTTTAGTGACACTATATATATATATATATATATATATATATATATATATATATATATGTAGATACATATTCACACACACATATGTATATATATATACACATATGTGTGTATGAATAGTATGAAAATATTTTAACACTGTGGACCCATTTTCCCTTACACGTATACCTCTACATTCAATTTGAATGTAATCAAAATGTAGAGATGGTGGACGAGTGAATCACAAGGTTCATTAGCGCATGAATGCCTACTGGTGGGAAAGTATTGAATTAAAAACATGATTTGATTAAAGTTGGATTTTTTTTCGTAACTACACGTATACAAAAATAAACGCGTTTTTCGCGAAAGCACATGTGCTTTTACATTTTTAACATTTAATTTAATCTGTAATTATATATTTGTTAATAAAATATCTTTACATCGGTAATTGCCATTACTTAATTTATATTTTTCGATTGTTAACGAAATTTTCAATATAAAATGTTAGAGATACTCTCTCTGATTATATGTTACTACAATAAACACAAAATCAGTTTTAATAACAGTATATTAAATTAGCATATGATTATTAATTATACACATTTTGTACAAAACATACAAATCCGTACTAACAAAATATGTGCTTTTTCTAAATGTGGTCATTTTCACAATAATGAATACATTTAACATGTGTTTTTATAATATACATGTACATACACACACACACACATATATATATATATATATACATATGTGTGTGTGTGGATATATATACAATTTAATGTAAGAATGTAATGGATATTTACATAAATTTCAGCAATATAAATAACTGAACCACAATAATTCAATATCACTGATGAATAATTTTTATGACAGTATTTATATTTTTCAATATGATTTAATGTTTTTGATCGATTTTGATATTATCATACATAACAATAAACAATATACATAAATTATTAACTATTTTTATTGGAAAGGCTATCATAATTTTTATTTTTTTATTTTCATATTGTTAAATAGTTTCATTCTTTTTAATTGTATTAAGGTTTACATATATTATGTATTTGACAATATTAATTTTAGTGAGAGTAGTACTTAAAAAATGTTTATTATTTAGCACTTTGATCGCTCCGTCACCCAAATCTGTGTAACAGTTATATTTATGTTTGGGGAGGGGGGGGGTGCATCTCTCAAATGTGGGCGACGCTTTTCCTCAACAAATTATGCAGGTTTTCAGAAATAATTTTCAACAGTTTTCATTTGTAACACAAATATTTAATAGTTATAACATATCAACGTGTTAAACATATACAAGTATATTTGAACTATAATATTTAAGAAATGAGATTTTTTAATTTTGATTTATATTTAGGAGTTGTTACCCATTACGTTTTAAGCGTTTTTTTTTTTTTTGTTTTGATACAATACTTTTTCAATACTTTACAGAGTGTTTTTTTTGTTTTTTTGATTTTCTTATTTAACCAATATAAACTTAGTAAAACATTTTCAGAAATTATAATTTAGTTTAAGATTATTTGAAAAGAAAGTTACTATAAACTTGCTTATATCTCTTTAGGATATAAAAAAATGAAAATAAAATAATTTTGTTGTTATTAAAGAAATATAAAACAGACATGAATAAAGGAGAACAAAATGGATGGTCATACAACTTGACATTAATAAAAAGAATCGTTTAAATGAACTTTAGAATAATTAGTATAATTTCAAATGAGTTTGTAGTTATTTCTCAAAATTCGAACATTTGTTTCTAGTAGTATTATTTTTATACGAATATTGTTGATTTATCCCCAATGCAAATCATACTTAAATTTCTATTCATGCAAGAACAATATCTGCAAACAAACCAGATGTTACTGTACACGTATTTCTCATGAATCAGCTCGCCAAACAAAGAGAAGCGACGTGTAAACAAGTAGTGTGTATGTTGGTGTCCATACACGTGGTGAGGATAAAAATGGCCCCAGACACTATTTCGTTTCCCTCCGTACACTTGATATGTGACGACGTGTGTCATGCCGCCTCAGGCGACCTATGCTCTCGAAACTGACAGAAAACCAACGAAAATCACCACTCGTCTGCCAATATAATGATGTTCGCCATATCGTCATGATGTTCTCTCTTACCTTTATTTGATTCGTTGTGATTTTTTTTATCTAAGATATTTTCTGCACGTTTCCATGTAGAAATATTGATTGTACTAATATACTGATGTTTTATGTACGTTGTACATAAGTCATTAGAAGCTTTAACTAAATCAAAAGATCTACTAGAATCTACTAGACTCTTAAAAAATAATTATAGAACATATATCTTTTATTTAACAGAATATTTAATTTAATAATATAACAGAAGATTATTATTTTATTTTATTCTTCTATTTAATAATATTTTGTATATTAGTTATCGATCACCATATTGTACCTTTAGTTATAAAAGTGAACTCGTTGAAACCAGAATACATATATTTTATATTTTCCTTTGAAAAAAATATTCGTTAAATGTTCAACGAACTATGAATTTAAAATGCTTTTATTCATTTAAATCAAAATAAATATTACTATTTTTTTATTAACTTGATTTCCAGTATATCTACGAGTATATTAGATAAATTTCATTATTTACGTCTCTCTAACTAAATGTACTTTACATGAATGAAATATTCAGTATTCTAATATAAAATAAAGCTATGAGCTTCTCATTTTATATAAACTGTTCTCTTATACATCTTCACTGCTTGTGATTCAGCTATTATTAATCTATTGTCCCCATAAAACTGATAACATCTGTTTACAATGATTTAAATATAAATTAAATAACTTTTCACTGATGAGATAGGCGATATTTAACATTTTCCCTCGGCTGTAATTAAAGATATATTATCTAAATGGTTTTATTTTTTAACTCTATTAGAGTAATTTCTTCTATCTGTTCTAGTGACGTTCCAAATATCTTTTTAATTGTTTTTTTTCCATTTTATTACATCCCATTTAAAATCATTTCGTAGGGATTTGTACTCGTTTTGCTCTTACTTAAGAATAAATTTATTTTATATTATTGTCTACTTTTTAAATTTATTTTATGATTATTAAGCTGAATATATATATATATATATATATATATATATATATATATATATATATATATATACATATAAGTGGAACACTGTTCATCCTGCTCAAACGAGACCTAGTCCGATCTGGATGACCGAAAATCCGGCAGTCCGGAAAATTCGATAACGACATAAATAACACAGTTTATATACATTTTATTTTATTGCACACTTTATATATATTTTTTCAACAATATTAACAGTAGAAAGCTAAAGACGAATCCACATACAGTACAAGTTCGATTTCAATTAGGCGGAAGAAATTCATCTTTTGTATTCCTACTAACCAGTTCTTCTACTGTTGGGTGTGATGAGGTATTGTCAACTAACAATATCACTTTCAATGGAAAACCTTCTTTTTTTAAGTTATTTTGTACACTTGGCACGAAATTGTGAAAAAACCATTCTTTAAAAATCTAACTATCCATCCAAGTAGTTTTCAGGAACTTTTAAACAACTGGCAGAGAAGAAATTTTTGAATGTTTTAAATCACATGGGTTAACAGATTTTCCAGCCAATACAAGAGGTAATTTATGTTTCCTTGAAGTATTACTGCAAGCAAAACTCTTTGTTTTTTTTTGTAACCTTCAACCGAATCTTCTAATTTTGAAGCTAAGGTCTTTCCTGGTAGCGCGTTGTAAAAAAGACCAGTTTTGTTATAAATTTGATGTGGCTTTATAAATTTAATCTGAATTAACGGGATCCAAATAAACGGAGTTTCAATGTATGTATGTGTATATATATAATTTGACATATTTTTTTAAACATATTCCTAAACACAAGTCTAGCATCGATCCTACTGATAGCATCTTCTATAGTTACATAATGTTTTTTTCAAAAATTGAATATCATTAGTTCATTTGAGCTGTTTCTTAAATTGTCAATGTAAGACTTACAATTATATTTTTGTTTTATTTTATAATGGAATATCCTTTTATATGTTTTCTTTAAAAAAAATAACCTTATCTTAATTATATACAATAATTAGTGAATAGAAAACTCCTAGGCATTTCATATTTGCCATAAACAAAACTTAACATCACTGATTCCACATTTTGATTTCGTAAAAGCACGTGATGAAGGTTTTAACAAACTGAATATATATTCGAACTGTTCCGAATCCGGGCACAGTGCCCGGAGCGGCTGCTGCTATCTGGTAGTAACAGACAACTCGGTGTACAGTGTTACTTCTGTCGTTCGTGCGATATGATAAATCCTCACTACAGCAGTTTATTTCACAGACCCCGTGTTATTAGTGTGTGCCACATACACACTTGTAATGTTTTACATGTTTGTCATGCGGTTATCTATTACACATACATATATTTATAAATGTGAGGAAACCTGCACAAAAATTCGTATATGAATTAAGTAAAAGATGAATATATTTGCAGTAAAAACACATATACAAGTTATCGTGCACAGAAATGGTTGCTCATACTGTTACTCATTTGGTATATTTTTAATGACTCAAAATAAAAAAAAGCTACTCCACATTCATTTAATTAATTGAAATTATAAAATATGAAAAGTATTTTGCTTTATTACATGTGTGCAAATTAATTGGTATCTGTTGCTAAATCATGTTTAAGAAACAACAAAAAAAAAAGAAAATCCACTTCATATAACTACATTTTAAAACCTTCTTTTAAAAGTCTCATATTTAAGTTTTTACTTTAAAATATAAATGTAAATTAAAACCTGTAATGTGCAATCGTTTCTTTAGTAAATTGCGTTAGTTTTGTTAAATGAACAAGATACGAAAATGTATCCAGTTATATTTTTGTTTCTGTATAATTTGTGTTTTTCTTTTATTTACATAAATATATAAGCTGATTTTTGAAGGTTATAATCTACACATATTTTATATTTTGCTGTACCTTGGCACTCAGAATAGTGGAGTCACTATCGAAATACATATAAGTAATAAATAAATAATCAAGAAATAATTATTAAACATGAACAAGAAATAATTATTAAACATGAACAAAAAGTGTGTGATTTGTGGGAAATGAAAATTTATTTGTAAAAAGGTTTATACGTATTTTTATTTATTTATATCATATCAACGGCTTCATAACAGAATGGTGTACGAAGCATTTTTTTAACAAAATCGTTTTATTAGCCATGTGAGTTTATTAGTTGATTTTGTATTATTTCACTTTTTTATTTACTTTATATATATATATATATATATATATATATATATATACAATCTGAATTCTAAAACTTTTTAAGTTCTTCTGCAACTTCTCGATTGATGCAAATTCTCTTCTGCACTCCATATATTTTAATATAATGCACTCCATATATTTTAACTGATTAATTATTTTTCTAAAATACAGTACAGTCGGGATGCAGTGAACTCTGCATGCAATGAACTTCTCTGTAGAGTGAACTCATATAACTTTATACTGAATACCTTATATCACATAAATTACTTCAACTGGGAGTAAATATAAAAACACAACAACCGAAAATAACTTTATTTCTATAAAAATCAAAGTAAACAACAAAATTATTCTATTTATATTATTTTTTATAAATTTTACTTTAAATTATTAAAATAAACTTTTAAAAACAATCATATGCTTTTAGTAAGTAAATATACTTTGCAAAAGTGTACAATCACACTAGAGTGAATGGTCTGTCCATTAATTGATTCACTAAACCGCGACTCGACTGTATTTTAATTTTTTTGAAATGATAGAAAAGATTTCTCTTACTTGTTCCAAAAGCTAATTGATTATATGTTTTACTTTTGTTAAATGTAACAAATATGCTTTATCTGAGAATAAGAAATACTTTTTTATGATTCATAGCATAGTTTAATTATTAAGATAAGATTTTGTTGTAATGTGAAATTACTAGAGGCAGTGTTCACACTGTACTAAGAAATCTTAAGTTAAGACAATGTCTGTATGAAATACTGGTTAATTCAAATGATCGAGGGCAAAACTATTGATATTCTACTATTGTTTAATTTTGAGTTACTTTTATTTGTAATTAGATACAGTATAACAAATAAACAAATTATTATATACATGTTATATACAATTATTGTACATACACACACACAATATATATATATATATATATATATATATATATATAAAGATATTTTGTGTATTTTGAACGTAGTATTTATAACCATGTGATATGAAATATTTGCGCCTGAATATATTTTTTATACAGCTCTTATTCTGTTCACGGAAATTACGTAAGAGTTTGTTCCATGACGAAGTTTGAATAGAAACCCTTGATATTTGCATAACAAGTGAGAGTACCGTAGCATATCCATTTTCTTCAGAATAAAACGTTCATACAATGAATATCTGACCACAATATGTCGCTATGGTTGTACAAAAGATAATAAAAGCAAACACTATGTTTACTAAATGTCCATTTTAAATAGGGAGGCATACATAATCTCATAGATTTTTTTATTCAGATACAAAACAGGAAATATTGTGTATGGATTACAGTATTATAGTAAACCAAAATCGTGGCATTAAAGCACGAGTGGCTGTGGTGTGAAAAGAGGGATGTTTGAATACCATTCGATGAAGCATATGTTTAAATACGGATATTTTTATTGTGACAGATTGAATATTCATCTGTATTCATGAATAAGTAATCTATTATTTGATACTTTCTTAAGTAGATAAACCAGTATCCAATTATTAATATAATTTTAAAAGTATATTTTTTATTATAAAATACAAAAACGTCAATATTACCTACGATTCGTACAGTTCCCAAAATACATACGAATTAATAATATATCTGTATCATGTACATTTACATCGTTACATTTTTTGAAATTACATTAAACGGTAGTAGCATTTTACCACGAATGGATACTGAAATTGAAAACATTTAAAAAATTTAAACAATTCGAATTCAACACATTGTGAAAATTACTGTCGGAAGTGACCCTTCTGTAACCATAAATAAATTGATTATTTTATTTTTAAAAATGATCGTACAACTGAATATAACATTATCGTTTCGAATAATATGTTAATTAAAACAGAAATTATTCAGTTAGCTTTTTTCAAAAAAAATAACGAAAACAGACATTAACGTATATAAACGATTGTTCTCTTGAAAAGAATATACACTTAAAAATTCTTAAAATATATATTATTTAATAAGAATATTCAAAAATTAAAATAAAAAAATAAACATCAGTCATACAAGGTAAATACTATTGTGATAAAAATTAAAAGTATAAATTAATACAAAAGGCATGCAACCGTTTGCTAATAGTTTTAGTGGTAGAAATTGTTGAATACAACATGAATTACATTGATACCATGAACTAATTGATTATTATTCTTAAAATCATTAATAAAATGTATCAAGGGATTAAACAGAGAGTTGTACCGAAAATGCATTTGATTAGATTCCATTCGTTACACGAAAGAGAAAATTTTAAATTGAAGTTTTTTGCAATAATGGAAATAATAATTGATTGCATTGAAAAAATATAAATCGTACAGTAGTGTATATATGATTAAATGATACAAAAATTGAAAAGAAAATAAGTATACACTATTTTTCTTATTCTTGAGAACACAATTCTTTATTTTTCTTTCTTCGTTACTGGTTTGATTTTTCGATATCTTCAGATGGATACAAGAATGTAGTAGGATGGATACATCCATCTGAATATATCGAAAGACGAAACTAATAATCGAGAAATAAACCCAAAGAAACTTAACGTCAAGGACAAGAAAAAAAACTTCAAATCTAGGTAAACAAGACTGAAACAAATTACAAATAATAAGTTTAACCTGTATAATAATTATTACTTCAACTTTCAAATAATACAATATAAAAAGGCAAACAAATTGTTACAAAAATTATAATATATCTTAAAAGTTAATTGCTGGTTTTTAATGACATTATCTTTAGCTATATATATATATATATATATATATATATATATATATATATATATATATATATATATATATATATATATATATATATATATATATATTACACTATAATACTAAAATATTAATACCCTTTGTATTCACTATCATTATATTGCCTTTTTTACTGCTGAATAGAGGTTAAAAAGATCGACTATTTGAACATAAATATATTCGTATTGTCAAATATGGCCATTAAATAAAAAAAAAAACGCTGAAACTCAACACCTGGCATCAAAATGACATACAATTTCAACACAATAGAAGGATTATCGAACAGGATTAAAGACACCATTTTCTGATACATATTTTTTATCTTCTTTGTTTATGCACTCGTAAATAGTTACTTCTCCGTTACTCAAAATTACATTTTGCAACCATCTATAAATGTACGAGGTAATCTTCTTTCATCTGGGTATTATCCTGTTTTGATAGTCGTATTTAGTTTGAATCTATAGATTCAATTAACAAATTACAGAATTGCGGAATAGGAGTATGTTTTACATTAATCGCAATGGTATTAGCAAACAAATACAAACGCGTATATAAACATACATGTACACCCCTTATATGAACACATGAGTGTATATGTGTGTGTGTGTGTGTATATATATATATATACATGTTATATATTTTAAAAATATTATATTTATATTATATTTTATTTTATTTTCGGTATGAAGGCAAACTGAAAAAAGTCTGTCTTAACATAAATTACGAAAATATTCATAAATTCTCTTTTAAAATTAGTGCAAAAAAATGTGAACTTATATAGAACTGAAAATTTTAAAAATGAATTTCTATTTCGTTCACAGAGTTACATTTCACATTCTTCTAAAATATACATAATATCTTGCTACAGAAAACCTCTCCTCTATAAAACTACACTAGACACATTTTTCACTTATGAAACACTAGTATTACGGTTTCCAGTTTTTTATATGACCAACATAACTATTTATTTTTTATACCTAAGAGAGCACATCCATGTTTCATACTTTTTTTATTTTCTGGTTTTGATAACGTCTAGAGAATAAAATAATAAAAAATATTTTTTATAATATCACACACATAGAACTTAATTAATATACAACAGTCCCCTCGTACCCGCGGATAATACCTTCCAAGAGACATTAGTGAACCCATATATGTCGTTTTTTTACTTACATTCATACCTATGATAAAGTTTAATTGATTAATTAAGCTCAATAAGTTATTACCAATACTAAATAATAATAAAACACATTGAACATAATTATACGTGTGCTCTTTCTCTTTCTGGAATGAACGATATTCTGAAGTTTCAGCTTAACCATCAAGGGACGATAGAGCAATGAAAAATATCTTGTACATACACAGTTTAAATAAATATTTTAGATTTATTTCTCAAAAATTGGTTTATTTCTGGAATGTTTCATTTAATATCCACGAGCAGCGGTAAACCGCGAATACAGCAGTCTTACTGCATTCTGGTCTATGTATTTTTAAAATCACTATACTGTTTTGTATATTCTTTATAAATTTATAATCAAATAATTATTTAATCAATATGATACTAATATCGCTATTAAAAAGTAATCTATAAAATTAGATAAAGAATACATTAAACAGAAATTAATAACTTTTCTAAGAATTTTATATTTTGAAAATGTTATTGTAAAATATAGTAAGTAAAACATTTGTGCAAGTTCCATTATTTTTTATGTATTTTCAAAATATAAACACATATATACGAAGGAACATCACAAAAATCACAATTAATATCACAAAAAATTTATTTGCAAAAATTTGAAAATTATTCGGAATAAATTAAATATTAATACTCATTTTCAATACAATTATCATTTAAATTAAGGCATTTGTCCATCAAGCCATCAATCAAAGCCATTCAATTTTTAATATAGAAAAATTTTAGTAAAGATCATAAATATAAACCTTCTGTCACAAGTACTTTTTTGTGTCATTTACTAAGAAATATATTAACTAACGACTGTCGTTGGAACATCTGCAAAATTATTTATATTTCAAAATTTTAAAGAAAGATTCTAACTTTATCGGAAATTGTCTTATACTGATTGGCTTCGGCGCTCTTTAAATAACAAGGTGGCTTAAGAGATGGAATCGCTGTACGAATTCAATTACAGTTGAAACACACAATGTTTAATTTCAACACCAAAATGATTTTCTGTATAATTTATTTACTTTTATTTGAATAAATCGAATTTTCAACTCTTTTGTATACTATGGGATATAGTATTTATAGTTTGTTTCGTTTTAAGTAAAATCTAACTATGAAAGTGTAAATATCTTCTTTGCAAAATATTCGAGAATTAAAATGGAAGATTGCGTACACGCAGTTCTAAAAAGATATAAAAATTAATCCAGCACATTAAAATTATCACAGCATGCGAAATGTGAAAAATCCACGCGTTGAATATTAATACTGATTCACAGGCCATGCCACATGATGCATACACAGTGTTTCAGTGTTGCAAAACTCCCCATATATGCAAACGTCACTAGCAGGCAAATGACAGTTCTGCCAACAGGGCACGACGTGAAGGTCGACTGTTGACAATAGATATTTAATATTAATTGTCAATTATATCGTACAGCCCAGTCGCTTTACGTTATAACGTGTGAACGAACTACATGCATGTTATTTGTGTTATGACCATAACTGGACGGGATAAACTGTATGTAATCCTTTAATATCTGTTATGTAATAATATTGGCTTGGGGTTGAATGGAAAACCTGAGAGAAAATTTTTCAGAAAAAATACAAAACATATACGATCTAATTAAAAAAAGGGGTTTGTACAAAGTTAATAACGCTGTCGTTTTTTTTACGCATTAATTAAATGTTTTAAACGATTCTGTTCTTTTTATCATTGGTCATGTTGAGAATTTTATGTCGAAAATAATTAAAACGCGAAATGAAAGAAACAAAATATACGCATGCCATTGAATCAAATCAAATATCATGAAGTATGATTAAATTCGTTTTTGTCCAATTTACATTTATCGGACATCAAAGTTAACACAAAAAGTACCCTTGAATTGAAGTTTTTACTTCTTTACCAATTAAATTATTTTATTTATATTATTTCTTACTATTTTTATTCACATACCACACATTTTATTTTCATTGGAATGTAAATAAAAATATATAATTTTCAATGAGTAATTCATTTTATTTTTCATTCAATTATATATATATACATACATATATGTGCGTGTGCGTATGTATGTATTTTTGTGTATTTTTTACCTAATAATTTGTTCCTAATGTTAATTTATAAAGTTGACATGCAATTGTATTTATTATCTCTTTGAAGGTAAGAAACAATATACAAATAACATCTGTTTAAAGAATAATTAATACAAAATAATAAAATTTATTGTAAAATAAAATTCAAAAGCGGTCCTACTTAAGCAAAGTAACAATTGACTCCTCCTCTGATTTTTTCCATAACTATGAATTGCATTTAAAAAATAAATATTAATTACACTCCCACGCATATATTGTTTATGTTTATAATGTGAAAATGTTTTCATTTTAGATAATTTTGATGAATCAATTATTTCGTAATTTTAACTGTTGTTATTGTCTATAATAACAAAAAAATCTATAATCGAAAATGATTTATTGATACATTAAATTATTATTAAATAAATATTAATTCAATTCAAATTACATTTATATATTATCTATAATTATTTCTACAAACTTGTTGAATACAATATCATTTATAGAATGAGTTCATTTTACAAAACTCTTAATTAAAACACGAGTTCATAATAAAAACATACGATTTTTTAATATTATTTGTACACAAAACTATATTTATTTAAATTAATTTTAATTACACAGAGAGTTAATCAATTGTTTACTATATATAATAATATTGGTTTTTGATCCATATTGGTGCACAGTATTATTATGTATGTCAATATTGAAATATTTTTATCTTTAAAGAGAATAAAAAATAATATATTTTTTTAATTATTTATTTTCTTGATTTATAACTCTTTATATAGCATCTCGACAAGTTACATAAGGTGATTCAACTTAGGCGTCCACACGAAAGTATTAAAAAAATCGCAAAAAAAATTAAAAAATATGTTATCCTTTATTTAATATTTTAGTTTAATTGTATTTTAGTATTGAATTGAACTAAAATCTAAATAAAAAAGAACATGACTTTTCTTAAGACCTGCATCCCCTTTTAATACTTCCAGGTGGAAGCTTAAATTACATCACCTTATAGTAATTCACATTTTCAGATAGTAAGATTTTGCTTTTTACAATATTTTTCTTGTGAAAATAACATTAGAGAGAGAAACTAAAAAACTTTCGGTCAGAAAATTTCAGGACCCATTCAACTACATCACTTCTTATTCGTCGAGTAGAAAATTTGTGGTTTTACCAACTACGAATTTGAATCTCGTAATGAGGAATATTTTATTGAGAAAGTCAAATCAAGAAAGTTTGTATTTTGATTGGGAAAGTTGATAAGAATTTTCATTAGACCAATATCGTTTTTATGCTTAATTACTTTTCAATTCATATAACTTTTTTCCTTTCAGATACATTTCATTTTTATAATTCCAAAATTACAAACAATTTTATATTTATGCATAACAATACATTAATTAAAAAATTACAATATTATTTTTAAATGTTCTAGAAACGCTTTTTTCTATTTATAATCTAATTACTGAAATAAAGATAATTCCTACTTTATTTGTTGAATTTACATAAAGTATCAAGCAAAATGCAAGGATTTATTTAAATAACAGTTCCCCTATCTAGAATATAATCACACCCTCTATGTCGAATCATTGAATCATACTGCATGTTTCATTATTCTTTTAAAAATACAAAATGCAATATAAGAAATTCCTACTCTCAAATAGGCATACAAATAGAGAAAGAGTGAACACATTGTTCTCTTATATATTTTTACATTTACCCGCACATGAAAAAATACAAAATAGTATATCAGTTTTATTTTTATGATAAATAGTTCTTACTTTACTAATTAAAAAATACGAAATATATCATTTAATAAACATGAAAGATTAAAAGATATTTTTTAATCGGAAATTATTAAATAACGTTCAGCATTAAAAATAATATCAAGATATATATATATATATATATACTTTTTATACAAAATTTTTATTCAATATTCATGTACATAAGTAGCGATTTGTATAAATAAACACAAATGTGTAAAAAGAAATACTAGTTCAATCTATTATTTGACAGGGAATCAAGAATAAATTCTCTGTCTCTCTCTTTATATACATATATATATATATATATATATATATATATATATATATATTGTAATAATGTCAAAAAAAATGACATGGAATATATATTTAAGATTTTTATTATGTTATTATAATGCTCACTTTAATGTATGAATAAATCAGATAAGTTTCAACAACAAGAAATATATCACAATGGCATCATGTCGCATTATCAGTTTCACATGAAAAATTACATTTACAAGCAACGGTACAACAAATCGGATTTTCGGAATAATTTCCTAAATCCAATAAACGTTTTCGCACGAAAATCTACGAAAAGCTTAACTCGCACTATAGTATATAGTGAGATAGCACACGTCCTCATATGTATAGATAGCGAATGTAATCAGTCAAGCAATATAGAGTAACTACTACAATGGGTTTTGTCGACGGGCGGGCACATATAGCCGCACACGTAGTGGTTACTGTAAAAGCCTCACGCCAGTGTCCATTTAAAACGTTCATCTCGTTAAACTACCACTGTGTTGTTGTCCAGCGGTCACTAACAGACCGCCTATTGAAGTGGATGACAGCGTACAATGTGCTTCTCACAACTACAACAGTTTATTGTTCGTTTGATCGACTTGATGACGAGTAAAACATTAAAAATATATGTTTCCGTATTTGAAAATATTCTATCTGAATAGATAGAAAATTTACGATCCTATGAATTCAACATTCGACGCATTCATACCCATACATTAAATGTGTGTATTGCGGGGTCAATTCGACTTGAAACGAATGATGAAGGTATAGAAATGATAAGATAGTAACTTTAATCTTAGCTCTTTAAGATCATTTCCATTTTTACACAAAATGCTTTCGAAATATTTTCTTTTCAAAATTTTCTTAGAAATTATTATCTCAAAAATAACAAAATCGGTGAAATACTCAAGGAGATAAAAAATTTTGAAAATTATAAAATTCTCAAATTTTAGGAAATAATAGAAACCAAGCTTTCTCACCCGCTAGCACGAATATATCAAAAACGGTTGAATAATGGATTCAAGTAAAAGTAGACCAATGAATAGCTTGTTAAATTTCCTTGCGATTACAATCAACCACAGTTTTCTACCTTTTACCTGTTCGAAAAAATCGCAATTACGTTTCTACTAATGCTTAAAAACAATTATCGCTGCCACAAGAACGAAGTTTCAAAAGAGAACGACGTTATTGTGTGACCCAGACAGGATCACACAATTTGAACAATATTTATAACATGAATTATTTATAAATTGAACATACTTTGATGTAACTTGTTCACAATTGTTATTAAATAAAATTAGTTGTAACTTTTTCAGTTCCTAAAAGTATATTTTTTTTAATTAGTTTTTTAATTTTGTATTATTACAAATAAAATGAGAAACATTTTTACTTTAGTAATTAAATTACTGACAGTGATTAAACAATTACAAGAATAGGAAGGTGTTGTGTTGTAACCGTATATTTACAATTTTCTAGGTGTTGTCTTCTATAAAATCCTGATTTTTTCGAGACAGGTAAAAAGTAGAAAACTGCAATTGATGATAATCACTAGGAAATTTAACGAACTATTGATTGGCCTACTTCCACTTGAATCCATTATTCAATCGTTTTCGAAATATTCGTGCTAGTAGGTAAAAAAACTCGGAATTCACTATTCCCTAAACTTGTGAATTTTGGAATTTTTATCTCTATTCCTCTTATTCTTATTTCTTATCTTTCCGCGGCTATTTAACCGATTTTGCTGTTCTTGGTTTCATTTTTCATGGAAAAAATCTAGTTTGTTAATATAAAATCAAAAATAGGGACGTCCATTTGATATAGAAAAGTTGATGTCAACGTCTACGTTAAGGTGACATCGAAAAAAATTTCGGACGAGTGATTTTAATTCTACATGTACATTAAGGGAGATCACAATTAACAACTTTTTTGTATAGTCAAAAGCAAAGGTGAAAACCAGGTGTTAAGTGGGACCAATCTATATACATACATATATATATATACATACATATATATATATATATATATACACACATACATATATATATATATATATATATATATATATATATACATATACATACATATATATTAATTATATATATATATATATATACATACATATAAGATACAAACATATATATATATATATATCTATACATACATACATCAATACATATATATTTATATATATAAATATATATATATATATATGTATATATGTATATCTGTATATATATATATATTTAAATTTTCTGTCTTCTAATAAAAACTAAATACTTTAACAAAAATTTAATTAGAAAATTAATTATAGTATTTAAACATTCATTTATTCGTAACAACATATTTTATCAAATAAAGTATTGATAGACTATTAAAAACGAAATATTCTGATAAGTTACGCAATTAGATAAAATATAGAGAAGTGAGTTCAAAGAAAATAATTATCTTACAAACACGATTTACGTTAAGATATATAGTAAATAAATATAATTAATTTTGTAAGAATTTGAACTAATTTTCTTGAATTAATAAGCAAGAACAGAAAAATAATGTAAAGAATTGTAATTATACATCCGTTTCGAATTAATAAGAAATATTTTCTTTTAATTCGAATAAACTGATTGTTTATTTTTTTTTATTCTTAGAATCAATTTCATTTAAAAGACGAGATAACAAATAAATATTGCATAAAAATATAATACAGTAGTTTATCGTACTTTGAATGTTGAAAATACTTTATACGAAACAAACAGAAATTAAAAATTTAAGAGTAAACATAAAATAGTGTAATAAAAAAACATTACATATAAATCTTTGTTAAATAAACGAACAGTTTACCTGCCGAGTAAAAAATTAACCGGACAAGTATTTTATTTATATAACCATAAATAATTATTCAGAGATACATACTTTCAAGCATGAAACATCATTTATTTTATTTATTTTTTTGCATGTATGCTGGTATTTATTTATTTAATTACGTAGAAGTCGTAAATAACATACGTTTTTTACAGATTGCACGAATTTCCATCTGCAAAGAAGGTATCGCATGTAATAAATAAAATATATGCTATATTATATAGAATATAAATTTCAACGGGATGACAGTTATTCTGTCAAAGCGTATAAATGACGAACTATGTTTCGATTCCCAACAGAGATATATATTTTCTATTGAAGGTGTACTTTTCATAATTATAAGTTATAGACGAAAAGTGATAGTTGTGTGATATTTGTTGATCTCTTATTATTTTAAAATCATAGTGATATTTTCGTACTTTCATGTTTAAAGACTTCAACGTTGTTTGTCATCTATAAAATAAATAATGTGTTATACTTCGGTATAATTTTATTTCTGTAATTGATTTCTTTTTTATTTTAAAATATTGATTATGAACATTGTAAAATATTTAAAAGGATTAAAATTCTGAGTGATGTTTACAAAAATTTTCAAACCCCATAAATCCCATAATTCGAAATTTAAATGTATAATACGTTAAACAAAACTTCAATATTGTAACTTCTTGAAAAACATAATGACTCCTATTTTTGACTGTATTAAATAATGATAAAAAAATACGACATAATTTTTGCGATTTAAATATATAACAAATACATTTTCACAAACCAAGTCAATGTTTTTTTCAGAACGAGCAATACAAACACGTGTTGGTGTTTCTTTATCTCTAACTGATCCAGTCTCTTCAAAATTACTAACTAATAATAGAATTGTTGATTAAGATGGACGAGTACGATGAACTAAAAATGGCAATATTAAAACTTAACAAATGTAAAAAAGAATACAGCTCTCAATTTGGCATCTGTGAAATATAACCTCTTAAAAAAATCCATCCCTATTGGAAAACCTTTTATGTGTCATTGTAATTTCATAAAAATATTTATTTAAACGGTACAAAAATATTTCCTGCCTTGTTTTCAATAAAAGCATTGCTATTTTTTTTTAAGATTTGTAAGGTTATAATTATTCTTCCATTCGTTTTCAGAATTAAGTATAAATTATCAAATTTATGAAATATTCAAATGTATACCTCAACATATATATATATATATACATATGTAAACAATGGAACATAATGTAATCCTTTGAAACATAAGATCAATTATTATGTCTTGTATATACTATGACATACTGAACATTGCTAATGTACAAGGAAAAAAATAAGAGCGAAGTGGAAAATTTATATATTATTATGTAATTAAATTCTCATATACGCCAAATTTTCAGTTTTAATTTTTTCATTATTAAATAATATATTGTTCGGTTTAGAAAAATAATATTCTGATACAATGATAACATTTTCAAGATCATAAATTACTGTAGATATTTCGTTTTTTTTTATATTATATATAAAAAAAATATTTCCATCAAGTGCAAGTTAGTATTTCAATTTTATTTATTCAACAATATTGTATATATATATATATATATATATATATATATATATATATACACATATATAATGTATATATGTATGTATGTATATATCAAACTCATTTATAGATTTTAGTATAAATTATATTTTAAAAACCGCTTGTTTGATACTAATGATCAAATTTGCCTTTAAATTAGCGCATATCTTTTCTCTCATAACGAACTACAACCAGCCTCAATTAGAATGAATACTTTAATCCAAAACATTACATTTTGGATTAGGATTCATAACAAACCTTATATCATATTCATTATGTTTGTTTACAGAGCTATAATGTTCCGAGATTCATATACAAACAGCTTAACACGACCAGAGCTGTAGTCAGTTGCAGTAAACCAATAATAAATTTATTAGTGTCCTGTTGTGGCTGTTGTACCTACATCCCTTCTTTTGTTACGGGAGATACGCATGTGGCGATACACACAATAACTGTACACGAATGGTAATGAAGGATACTGACATGGATAAAATAGACAAGGACGGTAAATTTAATGTAACACAGCAGGCGATATGTATTGATATCGAATTATATGTCATTAGGAAGCTCCATTGAAGTTGTTATTTATGAATAGACAAGCCTGGAAATTATTAATTCTACTACTACATTGAATTTTGTTTCTAATAGTCATTTTATCATTTGAAAAACTTGTTTAATCTGATTTTTTTATTAATTAAAATCATATTATTTATTGAAAAAAATGATTTGCTGGAAAATCTATGAAATTATTTCTCTTTTAAAATATTCTTCGTTTAATTAAAATGATATAAAATTATTTTTCATATATTAACTGTCATTCCTTTATTATTTAAATTTGTTTAAGTACGAGCAAAAATATCTATCTAAAGATGTATCCATTGAAAGTTTATAGTTTAGATTTAATAATTAAGAATGTAAACTGAACTTTAATTTATTATAGTTTATAATTAATAAAGTTTATATTAATTATAAACTATAATAAAGTTTAATATAGTTTGTATTAACTGTAATTTATTATAGTTAATATTATTATTATTATTAATTAATGTGTTCAGAATATATTCTGATAAAAAAATTAATAAATTTTATAAAATATAAATACATTTTTTAAATAATTTAAAAGGAAGAATAATACATATATATATATATATATATATATATATAAATTAAAAATTGAAAGATTGCATTATTCTTTTAATAAAAAAAACTTCTCTTCGAGAAATTCTTACAGTGTATTTACATTATTATTGTATGACCTATCCTTTATCGCTCAAATCATGTGAAATTCATTAACATTTCTCGTGAAAATGTATAAGAAAAATAAAAAACAAACTTATTTCATAATTAATTTATACATTTCATCTGAATTTGAAAAAAAAATATACTAAAAAAAATCTCTAATGTTTGTACATTTACAACGAGCAAGCTTCCCGTTACAAATACATTCATAACGATCCTAATATACACAATATCCGTAAACAGTACATACATATATGAAGATACACGGATCGCTGTGCGGAAATAGCACAGATTTTTTATCTTTTGAGAAAATCTATATCAAATTTCAGAATCCGACCTATCAAAAACAGTCTGACCCCATGCCGTAGGATTAGCAAAGCCTGACGGCAACTGACCACCCCGGGCTAGATATGATTCCTTTGACCGTTATGCCCACCCGCGGTTCCTTTGTGGCGAGATTAGATCACAGGACTTATTATCCTTACATGTGCTAATGCCCTCGCTACTTTTACATTGGCTACTATACATATAGAGACAAGATTAATCTGATACATATATGTGTACTATTCCGTTATACAGAACGTGAGTTCATTAATTTCGAAATGTTTATATATTAGTTTTGAATACGGTATTTAAAAGAAAGAAACGTAGGCGCGCGTACCCCCATATATATATATATATATATATATATATATATATATATATATATATATATGTATATATATATATATATATATATATATATATATGTATATATGTATATATATATATGTATATATATATATATGTATATATATATATATGTATATATATGTATATATATGTATATATATACATATATATACATATATATATACATATATATATATACACATATATATATATATATATATATATGTATATATATATATATGTATATATACATGTAAATTAAATGGAAGAGTAAACGTACACAACATATTTCATTAATGAGGAAAATTACTACTTTATAAATTAAAAACATTTCACAAATTCATTTGAACTTTACATACCATTCAATTTGATATAGTTAAGGTGTAATATTTTGTATATAAATTTTTAATTTAACTAAAACTTAACGAAAAACTTTGATAAGTTAAAAAGTTAAGTTTAATCAACTATTAACTGGACAATAATCAGATAAAAATATTTTCAAACTATCATTTTTCAATAGAAATTTTAATTTTTATAT
Organism: Acanthacorydalis orientalis; assembly: GCA_034766995.1. Lineage (NCBI taxonomy): Eukaryota > Metazoa > Arthropoda > Insecta > Megaloptera > Corydalidae > Acanthacorydalis > Acanthacorydalis orientalis. The sequence goes on from CM068313.1 coordinate 23,079,262, forward strand.
TATTTTACACTAAATTTTGTTATGTACTATACGAATATGTATGTATAATACGAAAGTGAATAAAATAAATTATTTTATCACAAATATGATTTTAATAACTGTTTTCTTTTTATTTCGAAGTAAATATGATTATTTTTATTTATAAAAGTAAATTTATATATATATATATATATATATTATATAATTTAAATAATTGTCTCTATATTTGTGTACTTTATCCAATTTCTATACCAGAAACATTTTTTATTGGAGATATTCTGCACTGATGATTTCAAAACGAGTAGAAATAAAAATAAAAATGTTATATTATTGAACATTTTGATAAGAAAATAAATCTGTAATGCATCTAAAGTAATTTATTTATTCAAGTGAATTTATTTACACTGTTTAAAAGTATAATTGTGACAAAATGCCACCCTAATCAGCACAATTAAAGAAGTATCAAAAAATTTAAAATAAATCAGTAAAACTAAATATTGAATTTCTCACTGACTGTACAGACAGAATAACAATTTTCAAATTTCGTTAACGCATTTTTCAAAAATAAAATACATGTTTCTATATTGCATCAATTGTAAATTAATTCTTGGTATAAGTAAACTATACATATCAATTAAAATTGGAATATGATTATTTTTATTAAAATTAAGGAGTGTGTACCCAACACTCAATAACTTAAATTAAGTAATTTCTACACAGAAATGGTAAATCCAATTATCCAGCATAAAATTATTATGTACTAATAAAACTACTTAAAACAAAACAAATTAATGAACAAAATTAATCAATAAACGAAACATCAATCTGAAAAAGAATCCTTAGTTCTTATATATTCATCATATTTTTTTTATAATTTGGAAGAAAAAATATCGAGAAAAAATTAAAATTTCAATCTCAATTTCCTTAAATATTTATATTTAGTAATTGGTTTAAATTTATCTTATATTAAAATTAATCGATATTATTTTATTAAATACTTAACTACTTTAAAGTTGTTCATTATATAAAACCGACTCTACATTTTTCAATTGTATAATTATAATAACGTTTAAAAAAAGAGATAAGTAAAGAAATTAAATATTAAATCCACTTGGACGCTAATGCCTTTAGACGTCGACACGCCCGTAAACCTCAAATATCTAACTTAAATCTACAATGGTAAAACTTAATGTTCTTTCATGAAATGAATTAGTGCGCTTACAACAAAAATAACTCTTGGCACCATTACATAATTGCGATAGTTGGCTACGTAACTATTGTATTTGAATAACAATTTTATATAAAATTACATATATTTTTAAAAGAATTCATATTATATTTCATCTAGGACAGAACAAATCGTTAAAAACATTATATATTGCTATCCACGACCTAAAACTTAAAAATAGTCAAATGTAGTTTGCATGAGACAAAAAATGAATATTTACTATAAAATATTTAGTTACATAAAAAATTAACATAATCAAATTTTATAATTACAAATTAAATAATTAGGTTTTTCATATTTCAAAATCTGTGACATGTTCATTTTTTTCTTAAAATTAAATCATATATAATCTAATAATTATTAATTAGAACGTAAGAATTAAATATTAAAAGAAGATTATTAAAATTGTTTATTTAATAATGATTTGACAATTATCGTATTTCTAATTAATAAATTAGTCAAAAAAATTAAACGAAAATAAAAGTATCAAATCGATCAATTCTTAAAGAGTAATGAATGATTGACTACTTGTTTCAACTCTCTATTCTTCGTATTCAAATTATTTCCCCGTTATTGTATTTATAATACACAAATACTATACTAATTTATTTAACTAATATAGTCAAGAATCATGTCTACAATTAAATTATAATAGACACCGAAATGATAATAGAAACAGTTTTTAATCCAATTCAAACCATCATAATTTATTAAATGAACTTTGACAAAAATAACATCGGTTCATAATGGAAACCGAAAAAGTTACAAAAACCGCGATATATCCGCAAAACATCCGCAAAAATAAAGGTTTTTCTTGTTTAAAATATACAAAATGTAAAAAAAATGACAAAAATTTCATACTGTTCGATGCGTATTCTCATGTTCTATATCATAAGATAATAATAAATAACCAAAATAACTAAAAAAAACCCAAAAATCGCATTTTTTTGGATTTTTCGGATATGCGGATATGGAGGATATGGCGATTAATACGGATATCACGGATATGGCGGATATGATATCCGCCATAGCCGCAATATCCGCCATATACGCAATATCCGTCATATCCGCAAAATCCGCCATATCCGCATATCTGCCATATCAGCATATCCGAAAAATCCAAAAATATGCGATTTTTGCGGGTTTTTTAGTTATTTTTGGTATTTATTATTATCGTATGATATAGAACATGAGAATACGCATCGAACAGTATGAAATAGTTGCCACTTTTTTAACATTTTGGATATTTTAGGCATAAAAAACCTTTAATTTCGCGAATTTTTCGTGGTTTTTGTGACTTTTTTGGTATCTATTGTGAACCGATGTTAATTTTGACTCATATATGATATAGTACATTAAAATACGCATCGGATAGTATGAAATAGTTGTCATTTTTATAACATTTTGGACATTTTAGGCATGAAAAACCATTATTTTTGTTAATTTTTTGCGGTTTTTGTGACTTTTTCGGTATCTATTATAAACCGATGTCAGTTTTGACTCAAGTATGAAATAGAACATTAAATAACGCATAGAACAGTATGAAATAGTTGCTAGTTTTATAACATTTCGGATATTTTATGAAGGAAAAACGGTAATTTTTGCGGATTTTTTGCGGTTTTTTTGATATTTCCGACATTTATTACGGACAGATATTAATGTTGTCTAGAAATATACATAAAGCATTAAAAGACGAATCGACCAGTATTAATTAGTTGGCAAATTATCCTACATATCCACAAAATAAGCAATATCTGTAATATCCACCATATACGAAATATCCGCATTATCCGCAATATCAAAAAAAATGTGATTTTTTGCAGTTTTTTTGATATTTCCTACATTTTTATGGACTGATATTAATTTTAAATAAGATATCATATAGAACAATTATATACGCATCGACCGGTATTAAATAGTTGCCATTTTTAAAACAATTTGGATATTTTATATATTGCGGATATGGCGGATACTGAGGATATGGCGGATATGGTTTATTTTGTTGATATGTAGGATATTTTGGTAACTAGTTAATACTGGTCGATTCGTCTTTTAATGCTTTATGTATATTTCTAGACAAAATTAACATCGGTCCATAATAAATGTCGGAAATATCAAAAAAAACCGCAAAATATCTGCAAAAATTTTAGTTATTCCTTCATAAAATATGCAAAATGTTATAAAACTAGCAACTATTTCATACCGTTCGATGCGTATTCTCATGTTCTATATCGTAAAAGAGACAAAATTAACATAGGTTCATAATTGATACCGAAAAAGTGACAAAAACCGCGAAATATCCGCAAAACATCCGCAAAAATAAACGTTTTTCTTGCTTAAAATATCCAAAATGTAAAAAAAATGACAAAAATTTCATACTGTTCGATGCGTATTCTCATGTTCTATATCATAAGATAATAATAAATACCAAAAATAACTCAAAAACCCCCAAAAATCGCATTTTTTTGGATTTTGCGGATATGCGGATATGGCGGATACGCAAAAATAAACGTTTTTCTTGCTTAAAATAGCCAAAATGTAAAAAAAATGACAAAAATTTCATACTGTTCGATGCGTATTCTCATGTTCTATATCATAAGATAATAATAAATACCAAAAATAACTCAAAAACCCCCAAAAATCGCATTTTTTTGGATTTTGCGGATATGCGGATATGGCGGATACGCTAAAATAAACGTTTTTCTTGCTTAAAATAGCCAAAATGTAAAAAAAATGACAAAAATTTCATACTGTTCGATGCGTATTCTCATGTTCTATATCATAAGATAATAATAAATACCAAAAATAACTCAAAAACCCCCAAAAATCGCATTTTTTTGGATTTTGCGGATATGCGGATATGGCGGATACGCGGATATTGCGGATATGGCGGATACGGCGGATATCATATCCGCGGCGGATATCATATCCGCGGCGGATATCATATCCGCCATATCCGCATATCCGCAAAATCCAAAAAAATGCGATTTTTGGGGGTTTTTGAGTTATTTTTGGTATTTATTATTATCTTATGATATAGAACATGAGAATACGCATCGAACAGTATGAAATTTTTGTCATTTTTTTTACATTTTGGCTATTTTAAGCAAGAAAAACGTTTATTTTTGCGTATCCGCCATATCCGCATATCCGCAAAATCCAAAAAAATGCGATTTTTGGGGTTTTTTTGTTATTTTTTGTTATTTATTATTATCTTATGATATAGAACATTAAAATACGCATCGAACAGTATGAAATTTTTGTAATTTTTTTTACATTTTGGTTATTTTAAGCAAGAAAAACGTTTTTTTTTGCGGATATTTTGCGGATATTTCGCGGTTTTTGTAACTTTTTCGGTATCCATTATGAACCGATGTTATTTTTGTCTCATTTATGATATAGAACATTAAAATAGGCATCGGATAGTATGAAATAGTTGCCACTTTTTTAACATTTTGGATATTTTAGGCACGAAAAACCTTTAATTTCGCGAATTTTTCGCGGTTTTTGTGACTTTTTTGGTATCTATTATGAACCGATGTTAATTTTGACTCATGTATGATATAGTATATTAAAATACGCATCGGATAGTATGAAATAGTTGCCATTTTTATAGCATTTTGGATCTTTTAGCCATGAAAAACCTTTATTTTTGTTAATTTTTCGCGGTTTTTGTGACTTTTTCGGTATCTATTATAAACCGATGTCAATTTTGACTCAAGTATGAAATAGAACATTAAATAACGCATAGAACAGTATGAAATAGTTGCTAGTTTTATAACATTTTGGGTATTTTATGAAGGAAAAACTGTAATTTTTGCAGATTTTTTGCAGTTTTTATGATATTTCCGACATTTATTACGGACAGATATTAATTTAGTCTAGAAATATACATAAAGCATTAAAAGACGAATCGACCAGTATTAATTAGTTGGCAAATTATCCTACATATCCACAAAATAAGCAATATCCGTAATATCCACCATATACGAAATATCCTCATTATCCGCAATATCAAAAAAATGTGATTTTTTGCAGTTTATTTGATATTTCCTACATATTTTATGGACTGATAAAAATTTTAAATAAGATATGATATAGAACAATTATATACGCATCGACCGGTATGAAATAGTTGCCATTTTTAAAACAATTTGGATATTTTATATATTGCGGATATGGCGGATATTGAAGATATGGCGGATATGGTTTATTTTGTTGATATGTAGGATATTTTGGTAACTAGTTAATACTGGTCGATTCGTCTTTTAATGCTTTATGTATATTTCTAGACAAAATTAACATCGGTCCATAATAAATGTCGGAAATATCAAAAAAACCGCAAAATATCTGCAAAAATTTTAGTTATTCCTTCATAAAACATGCAAAATGTTATAAAACTAGCAACTATTTCATACCGTTCGATGCGTATTTTCATGTTCTATATCGTAAAAGAGACAAAATTAACATAGGTTCATAATTGATACCGAAAAAGTGACAAAAACCGCGAAATATCCGCAAAACATCCGCAAAAATAAACGTTTTTCTTGCTTAAAATATCCAAAATGTAAAAAAAATGACAAAAATTTCATACTGTTCGATGCGTATTCTCATGTTCTATATCATAAGATAATAATAAATACCAAAAATAACTCAAAAACCCCCAAAAATCGCATTTTTTTGGATTTTGCGGATATGCGGATATGGCGGATACGCAAAAATAAACGTTTTTCTTGCTTAAAATAGCCAAAATGTAAAAAAAATGACAAAAATTTCATACTGTTCGATGCGTATTCTCATGTTCTATATCATAAGATAATAATAAATACCAAAAATAACTCAAAAACCCCCAAAAATCGCATTTTTTTGGATTTTGCGGATATGCGGATATGGCGGATATGATATCCGCCGCGGATATTATATCCGCCGCGGATATGATATCCGCCGCGGATATGATATCCGCCGTATCCGCCATATCCGCAATATCCGCGTATCCGCCATATCCGCAAATCCGCAAAATCCAAAAAAATGCGATTTTTGGGGGTTTTTGAGTTATTTTTGGTATTTATTATTATCTTATGATGTAGAACATGAGAATACGCATCGAACAGTATGAAATTTTTGTCATTTTTTTTACATTTTGGATATTTTAAGCAAGAAAAACGTTTATTTTTGCGTATCCGCCATATCCGCATATCCGCAAAATCCAAAAAAATGCGATTTTTGGGGGTTTTTGAGTTATTTTTGGTATTTATTATTATCTTATGATATAGAACATGAGAATACGCATCGAACAGTATGAAATTTTTGTCATTTTTTTTACATTTTGGCTATTTTAAGCAAAAAAAACTTTTATTTTTGCGTATCCGCCATATCCGCATATCCGCAAACCCAATAAAATGCGATTTTTGGGGGTTTTTGAGTTATTTTTGGTATTTATTATTATCTTATGATATAGAACATGAGAATACGCATCGAACAGTATGAAATTTTTGTCATTTTTTTTACATTTTGGATATTTTAAGCAAGAAAAACGTTTTTTTTTGCGGATATTTTGCGGATATTTCGCGGTTTTTGTAACTTTTTCGGTATCCATTATGAACCGATGTTATTTTTGTCTCATTTATGATATAGAACATTAAAATAGGCATCGGATAGTATGAAATAGTTGCCACTTTTTTAACATTTTGGATATTTTAGACACGAAAAACCTTTAATTTCGCGAATTTTTCGCGGTTTTTGTGACTTTTTTGGTATCTATTATGAACCGATGTTAATTTTGACTCATGTATGATATAGTATATTAAAATATGCATCGGATAGTATGAAATAGTTGCCATTTTTATAGCATTTTGGATCTTTTAGCCATGAAAAACCTTTATTTTTGTTAATTTTTCGCGGTTTTTGTGACTTTTTCGGTATCTATTATAAACCGATGTCAATTTTGACTCAAGTATGAAATAGAACATTAAATAACGCATAGAACAGTATGAAATAGTTGCTAGTTTTATAACATTTTGGGTATTTTATGAAGGAAAAACTGTAATTTTTGCAGATTTTTTGCAGTTTTTATGATATTTCCGACATTTATTACGGACAGATATTAATTTAGTCTAGAAATATACATAAAGCATTAAAAGACGAATCGACCAGTATTAATTAGTTGGCAAATTATCCTACATATCCACAAAATAAGCAATATCCGTAATATCCACCATATACGAAATATCCTCATTATCCGCAATATCAAAAAAATGTGATTTTTTGCAGTTTATTTGATATTTCCTACATATTTTATGGACTGATAAAAATTTTAAATAAGATATGATATAGAACAATTATATACGCATCGACCGGTATGAAATAGTTGCCATTTTTAAAACAATTTGGATATTTTATATATTGCGGATATGGCGGATATTGAAGATATGGCGGATATGGTTTATTTTGTTGATATGTAGGATATTTTGGTAACTAGTTAATACTGGTCGATTCGTCTTTTAATGCTTTATGTATATTTCTAGACAAAATTAACATCGGTCCATAATAAATGTCGGAAATATCAAAAAAACCGCAAAATATCTGCAAAAATTTTAGTTATTCCTTCATAAAACATGCAAAATGTTATAAAACTAGCAACTATTTCATACCGTTCGATGCGTATTTTCATGTTCTATATCGTAAAAGAGACAAAATTAACATAGGTTCATAATTGATACCGAAAAAGTGACAAAAACCGCGAAATATCCGCAAAACATCCGCAAAAATAAACGTTTTTCTTGCTTAAAATATCCAAAATGTAAAAAAAATGACAAAAATTTCATACTGTTCGATGCGTATTCTCATGTTCTATATCATAAGATAATAATAAATACCAAAAATAACTCAAAAACCCCCAAAAATCGCATTTTTTTGGATTTTGCGGATATGCGGATATGGCGGATACGCAAAAATAAACGTTTTTCTTGCTTAAAATAGCCAAAATGTAAAAAAAAATGACAAAAATTTCATACTGTTCGATGCGTATTCTCATGTTCTATATCATAAGATAATAATAAATACCAAAAATAACTCAAAAACCCCCAAAAATCGCATTTTTTTGGATTTTGCGGATATGCGGATATGGCGGATACGCAAAAATAAACGTTTTTCTTGCTTAAAATATCCAAAATGTAAAAAAAATGACAAAAATTTCATACTGTTCGATGCGTATTCTCATGTTCTACATCATAAGATAATAATAAATACCAAAAATAACTCAAAAACCCCCCAAAATCGCATTTTTTTGGATTTTGCGGATATGCGGATATGGCGGATACGCGGATATTGCGGATATGGCGGATACGGCGGATATCATATCCGCGGCGGATATCATATCCGCGGCGGATATAATATCCGCGGCGGATATCATATCCGCCATATCCGCATATCCGCAAAATCCAAAAAAATGCGATTTTTGGGGGTTTTTGAGTTATTTTTGGTATTTATTATTATCTTATGATATAGAACATGAGAATACGCATCGAACAGTATGAAATTTTTGTCATTTTTTTTACATTTTGGCTATTTTAAGCAAGAAAAACGTTTATTTTTGCGTATCCGCCATATCCGCATATCCGCAAAATCCAAAAAAATGCGATTTTTGGGGGTTTTTGAGTTATTTTTGGTATTTATTATTATCTTATGATATAGAACATGAGAATACGCATCGAACAGTATGAAATTTTTGTCATTTTTTTTACATTTTGGCTATTTTAAGCAAGAAAAACGTTTATTTTTGCGTATCCGCCATATCCGCATATCCGCAAAATCCAAAAAAATGCGATTTTTGGGGGTTTTTGAGTTATTTTTGGTATTTATTATTATCTTATGATATAGAACATGAGAATACGCATCGAACAGTATGAAATTTTTGTCATTTTTTTTACATTTTGGCTATTTTAAGCAAGAAAAACGTTTATTTTTGCGTATCCGCCATATCCGCATATCCGCAAAATCCAAAAAAAATGCGATTTTTGGGGGTTTTTGAGTTATTTTTGGTATTTATTATTATCTTATGATATAGAACATGAGAATACGCATCGAACAGTATGAAATTTTTGTCATTTTTTTTACATTTTGGATATTTTAAGCAAGAAAAACGTTTATTTTTGCGTATCCGCCATATCCGCATATCCGCAAAATCCAAAAAAATGCGATTTTTGGGGGTTTTTGAGTTATTTTTGGTATTTATTATTATCTTATGATATAGAACATGAGAATACGCATCGAACAGTATGAAATTTTTGTCATTTTTTTTACATTTTGGCTATTTTAAGCAAGAAAAACGTTTATTTTTGCGTATCCGCCATATCCGCATATCCGCAAAATCCAAAAAAATGCGATTTTTGGGGGTTTTTGAGTTATTTTTGGTATTTATTATTATCTTATGATATAGAACATGAGAATACGCATCGAACAGTATGAAATTTTTGTCATTTTTTTTACATTTTGGTTATTTTAAGCAAGAAAAACGTTTATTTTTGCGGATGTTTTGCGGATATTTCGCGGTTTTTGTCACTTTTTCGGTATCAATTATGAACCTATGTTAATTTTGTCTCTTTTACGATATAGAACATGAAAATACGCATCGAACGGTATGAAATAGTTGCTAGTTTTATAACATTTTGCATGTTTTATGAAGGAATAACTAAAATTTTTGCAGATATTTTGCGGTTTTTTTTGATATTTCCGACATTTATTATGGACCGATGTTAATTTTGTCTAGAAATATACATAAAGCATTAAAAGACGAATCGACCAGTATTAACTAGTTACCAAAATATCCTACATATCAACAAAATAAACCATATCCGCCATATCTTCAATATCCGCCATATCCGCAATATATAAAATATCCAAATTGTTTTAAAAATGGCAACTATTTCATACCGGTCGATGCGTATATAATTGTTCTATATCATATCTTATTTAAAATTTTTATCAGTCCATAAAATATGTAGGAAATATCAAATAAACTGCAAAAAATCACATTTTTTTGATATTGCGGATAATGAGGATATTTCGTATATGGTGGATATTACGGATATTGCTTATTTTGTGGATATGTAGGATAATTTGCCAACTAATTAATACTGGTCGATTCGTCTTTTAATGCTTTATGTATATTTCTAGACTAAATTAATATCTGTCCGTAATAAATGTCGGAAATATCATAAAAACTGCAAAAAATCTGCAAAAATTACAGTTTTTCCTTCATAAAATACCCAAAATGTTATAAAACTAGCAACTATTTCATACTGTTCTATGCGTTATTTAATGTTCTATTTCATACTTGAGTCAAAATTGACATCGGTTTATAATAGATACCGAAAAAGTCACAAAAACCGCGAAAAATTAACAAAAATAAAGGTTTTTCATGGCTAAAAGATCCAAAATGCTATAAAAATGGCAACTATTTCATACTATCCGATGCGTATTTTAATATACTATATCATACATGAGTCAAAATTAACATCGGTTCATAATAGATACCAAAAAAGTCACAAAAACCGCGAAAAATTCGCGAAATTAAAGGTTTTTCGTGCCTAAAATATCCAAAATGTTAAAAAAGTGGCAACTATTTCATACTATCCGATGCCTATTTTAATGTTCTATATCATAAATGAGACAAAAATAACATCGGTTCATAATGGATACCGAAAAAGTTACAAAAACCGCGAAATATCCGCAAAATATCCGCAAAAAAAAACGTTTTTCTTGCTTAAAATAACCAAAATGTAAAAAAAATTACAAAAATTTCATACTGTTCGATGCGTATTTTAATGTTCTATATCATAAGATAATAATAAATAACAAAAAATAACAAAAAAAACCCAAAAATCGCATTTTTTTGGATTTTGCGGATATGCGGATATGGCGGATACGCAAAAATAAACGTTTTTCTTGCTTAAAATAGCCAAAATGTAAAAAAAATGACAAAAATTTCATACTGTTCGATGCGTATTCTCATGTTCTATATCATAAGATAATAATAAATACCAAAAATAACTCAAAAACCCCCCAAAATCGCATTTTTTTGGATTTTGCGGATATGCGGATATGGCGGATACGCAAAAATAAACGTTTTTCTTGCTTAAAATAGCCAAAATGTAAAAAAAATGACAAAAATTTCATACTGTTCGATGCGTATTCTCATGTTCTATATCATAAGATAATAATAAATACCAAAAATAACTCAAAAACCCCCAAAAATCGCATTTTTTTGGATTTTGCGGATATGCGGATATGGCGGATATGATATCCGCCGCGGATATTATATCCGCCGCGGATATGATATCCGCCGCGGATATGATATCCGCCGTATCCGCCATATCCGCAATATCCGCGTATCCGCCATATCCGCATATCCGCAAAATCCAAAAAAATGCGATTTTTGGGGGTTTTTGAGTTATTTTTGGTATTTATTATTATCTTATGATATAGAACATGAGAATACGCATCGAACAGTATGAAATTTTTGTCATTTTTTTTACATTTTGGCTATTTTAAGCAAGAAAAACGTTTATTTTTGCGTATCCGCCATATCCGCATATCCGCAAAATCCAAAAAAATGCGATTTTTGGGGGTTTTTGAGTTATTTTTGGTATTTATTATTATCTTATGATATAGAACATGAGAATACGCATCGAACAGTATGAAATTTTTGTCATTTTTTTTACATTTTGGCTATTTTAAGCAAGAAAAACGTTTATTTTTGCGTATCCGCCATATCCGCATATCCGCAAAATCCAAAAAAATGCGATTTTTGGGGGTTTTTGAGTTATTTTTGGTATTTATTATTATCTTATGATATAGAACATGAGAATACGCATCGAACAGTATGAAATTTTTGTCATTTTTTTTACATTTTGGCTATTTTAAGCAAGAAAAACGTTTATTTTTGCGTATCCGCCATATCCGCATATCCGCAAAATCCAAAAAAAATGCGATTTTTGGGGGTTTTTGAGTTATTTTTGGTATTTATTATTATCTTATGATATAGAACATGAGAATACGCATCGAACAGTATGAAATTTTTGTCATTTTTTTTACATTTTGGCTATTTTAAGCAAGAAAAACGTTTATTTTTGCGTATCCGCCATATCCGCATATCCGCAAAATCCAAAAAAATGCGATTTTTGGGGGTTTTTGAGTTATTTTTGGTATTTATTATTATCTTATGATATAGAACATGAGAATACGCATCGAACAGTATGAAATTTTTGTCATTTTTTTTACATTTTGGATATTTTAAGCAAGAAAAACGTTTATTTTTGCGGATGTTTTGCGGATATTTCGCGGTTTTTGTCACTTTTTCGGTATCAATTATGAACCTATGTTAATTTTGTCTCTTTTACGATATAGAACATGAAAATACGCATCGAACGGTATGAAATAGTTGCTAGTTTTATAACATTTTGCATGTTTTATGAAGGAATAACTAAAATTTTTGCAGATATTTTGCGGTTTTTTTGATATTTCCGACATTTATTATGGACCGATGTTAATTTTGTCTAGAAATATACATAAAGCATTAAAAGACGAATCGACCAGTATTAACTAGTTACCAAAATATCCTACATATCAACAAAATAAACCATATCCGCCATATCTTCAATATCCGCCATATCCGCAATATATAAAATATCCAAATTGTTTTAAAAATGGCAACTATTTCATACCGGTCGATGCGTATATAATTGTTCTATATCATATCTTATTTAAAATTTTTATCAGTCCATAAAATATGTAGGAAATATCAAATAAACTGCAAAAAATCACATTTTTTTGATATTGCGGATAATGAGGATATTTCGTATATGGTGGATATTACGGATATTGCTTATTTTGTGGATATGTAGGATAATTTGCCAACTAATTAATACTGGTCGATTCGTCTTTTAATGCTTTATGTATATTTCTAGACTAAATTAATATCTGTCCGTAATAAATGTCGGAAATATCATAAAAACTGCAAAAAATCTGCAAAAATTACAGTTTTTCCTTCATAAAATACCCAAAATGTTATAAAACTAGCAACTATTTCATACTGTTCTATGCGTTATTTAATGTTCTATTTCATACTTGAGTCAAAATTGACATCGGTTTATAATAGATACCGAAAAAGTCACAAAAACCGCGAAAAAATTAACAAAAATAAAGGTTTTTCATGGCTAAAAGATCCAAAATGCTATAAAAATGGCAACTATTTCATACTATCCGATGCGTATTTTAATATACTATATCATACATGAGTCAAAATTAACATCGGTTCATAATAGATACCAAAAAAGTCACAAAAACCGCGAAAAATTCGCGAAATTAAAGGTTTTTCGTGCCTAAAATATCCAAAATGTTAAAAAAGTGGCAACTATTTCATACTATCCGATGCCTATTTTAATGTTCTATATCATAAATGAGACAAAAATAACATCGGTTCATAATGGATACCGAAAAAGTTACAAAAACCGCGAAATATCCGCAAAACATCCGCAAAAATAAACGTTTTTCTTGCTTAAAATAGCCAAAATGTAAAAAAAATTACAAAAATTTCATACTGTTCGATGCGTATTTTAATGTTCTATATCATAAGATAATAATAAATAACAAAAAATAACTCAAAAACGCCCAAAAATCGCATTTTTTTGGATTTTGCGGATATGCGGATATGGCGGATACGCAAAAATAAACGTTTTTCTTGCTTAAAATAGCCAAAATGTAAAAAAAATGACAAAAATTTCATACTGTTCGATGCGTATTCTCATGTTCTATATCATAAGATAATAATAAATACCAAAAATAACTCAAAAACCCCCCAAAATCGCATTTTTTTGGATTTTGCGGATATGCGGATATGGCGGATACGCAAAAATAAACGTTTTTCTTGCTTAAAATAGCCAAAATGTAAAAAAAATGACAAAAATTTCATACTGTTCGATGCGTATTCTCATGTTCTATATCATAAGATAATAATAAATACCAAAAATAACTCAAAAACCCCCAAAAATCGCATTTTTTTGGATTTTGCGGATATGCGGATATGGCGGATACGCGGATATTGCGGATACGGCGGATATCATATCCGCGGCGGATATCATATCCGCGGCGGATATCATATCCGCCATATCCGCATATCCGCAAAATCCAAAAAAATGCGATTTTTGGGGGTTTTTGAGTTATTTTTGGTATTTATTATTATCTTATGATATAGAACATGAGAATACGCATCGAACAGTATGAAATTTTTGTCATTTTTTTTACATTTTGGCTATTTTAAGCAAGAAAAACGTTTATTTTTGCGTATCCGCCATATCCGCATATCCGCAAAATCCAAAAAAATGCGATTTTTGGGGTTTTTTTGTTATTTTTTGTTATTTATTATTATCTTATGATATAGAACATTAAAATACGCATCGAACAGTATGAAATTTTTGTAATTTTTTTTACATTTTGGATATTTTAAGCAAGAAAAACGTTTTTTTTTGCGGATATTTTGCGGATATTTCGCGGTTTTTGTAACTTTTTCGGTATCCATTATGAACCGATGTTATTTTTGTCTCATTTATGATATAGAACATTAAAATAGGCATCGGATAGTATGAAATAGTTGCCACTTTTTTAACATTTTGGATATTTTAGGCACGAAAAACCTTTAATTTCGCGAATTTTTCGCGGTTTTTGTGACTTTTTTGGTATCTATTATGAACCGATGTTAATTTTGACTCATGTATGATATAGTATATTAAAATACGCATCGGATAGTATGAAATAGTTGCCATTTTTATAGCATTTTGGATCTTTTAGCCATGAAAAACCTTTATTTTTGTTAATTTTTCGCGGTTTTTGTGACTTTTTCGGTATCTATTATAAACCGATGTCAATTTTGACTCAAGTATGAAATAGAACATTAAATAACGCATAGAACAGTATGAAATAGTTGCTAGTTTTATAACATTTTGGGTATTTTATGAAGGAAAAACTGTAATTTTTGCAGATTTTTTGCAGTTTTTATGATATTTCCGACATTTATTACGGACAGATATTAATTTAGTCTAGAAATATACATAAAGCATTAAAAGACGAATCGACCAGTATTAATTAGTTGGCAAATTATCCTACATATCCACAAAATAAGCAATATCCGTAATATCCACCATATACGAAATATCCTCATTATCCGCAATATCAAAAAAATGTGATTTTTTGCAGTTTATTTGATATTTCCTACATATTTTATGGACTGATAAAAATTTTAAATAAGATATGATATAGAACAATTATATACGCATCGACCGGTATGAAATAGTTGCCATTTTTAAAACAATTTGGATATTTTACATATTGCGGATATGGCGGATATTGAAGATATGGCGGATATGGTTTATTTTGTTGATATGTAGGATATTTTGGTAACTAGTTAATACTGGTCGATTCGTCTTTTAATGCTTTATGTATATTTCTAGACAAAATTAACATCGGTCCATAATAAATGTCGGAAATATCAAAAAAACCGCAAAATATCTGCAAAAATTTTAGTTATTCCTTCATAAAACATGCAAAATGTTATAAAACTAGCAACTATTTCATACCGTTCGATGCGTATTTTCATGTTCTATATCGTAAAAGAGACAAAATTAACATAGGTTCATAATTGATACCGAAAAAGTGACAAAAACCGCGAAATATCCGCAAAACATCCGCAAAAATAAACGTTTTTCTTGCTTAAAATATCCAAAATGTAAAAAAAATGACAAAAATTTCATACTGTTCGATGCGTATTCTCATGTTCTATATCATAATATAATAATAAATACCAAAAATAACTCAAAAACCCCCAAAAATCGCATTTATTTGGATTTTGCGGATATGCGGATATGGCGGATACGCAAAAATAAACGTTTTTCTTGCTTAAAATAGCCAAAATGTAAAAAAAATGACAAAAATTTCATACTGTTCGATGCGTATTCTCATGTTCTATATCATAAGATAATAATAAATACCAAAAATAACTCAAAAACCCCCCAAAATCGCATTTTTTTGGATTTTGCGGATATGCGGATATGGCGGATACGCGGATATTGCGGATATGGCGGATACGGCGGATATCATATCCGCGGCGGATATCATATCCGCGGCGGATATAATATCCGCGGCGGATATCATATCCGCCATATCCGCATATCCGCAAAATCCAAAAAAATGCGATTTTTGGGGGTTTTTGAGTTATTTTTGGTATTTATTATTATCTTATGATGTAGAACATGAGAATACGCATCGAACAGTATGAAATTTTTGTCATTTTTTTTACATTTTGGATATTTTAAGCAAGAAAAACGTTTGTTTTTGCGTATCCGCCATATCCGCATATCCGCAAAATCCAAAAAAATGCGATTTTTGGGGGTTTTTGAGTTATTTCTGGTATTTATTATTATCTTATGATATAGAACATGAGAATACGCATCGAACAGTATGAAATTTTTGTCATTTTTTTTACATTTTGGCTATTTTAAGCAAGAAAAACGTTTATTTTTGCGTATCCGCCATATCCGCATATCCGCAAAATCCAAAAAAATGCGATTTTTGGGGTTTTTTTGTTATTTTTTGTTATTTATTATTATCTTATGATATAGAACATTAAAATACGCATCGAACAGTATGAAATTTTTGTAATTTTTTTTACATTTTGGATATTTTAAGCAAGAAAAACGTTTTTTTTTTGCGGATATTTTGCGGATATTTCGCGGTTTTTGTAACTTTTTCGGTATCCATTATGAACCGATGTTATTTTTGTCTCATTTATGATATAGAACATTAAAATAGGCATCGGATAGTATGAAATAGTTGCCACTTTTTTAACATTTTGGATATTTTAGGCACGAAAAACCTTTAATTTCGCGAATTTTTCGCGGTTTTTGTGACTTTTTTGGTATCTATTATGAACCGATGTTAATTTTGACTCATGTATGATATAGTATATTAAAATACGCATCGGATAGTATGAAATAGTTGCCATTTTTATAGCATTTTGGATCTTTTAGCCATGAAAAACCTTTATTTTTGTTAATTTTTCGCGGTTTTTGTGACTTTTTCGGTATCTATTATAAACCGATGTCAATTTTGACTCAAGTATGAAATAGAACATTAAATAACGCATAGAACAGTATGAAATAGTTGCTAGTTTTATAACATTTTGGGTATTTTATGAAGGAAAAACTGTAATTTTTGCAGATTTTTTGCAGTTTTTATGATATTTCCGACATTTATTACGGACAGATATTAATTTAGTCTAGAAATATACATAAAGCATTAAAAGACGAATCGACCAGTATTAATTAGTTGGCAAATTATCCTACATATCCACAAAATAAGCAATATCCGTAATATCCACCATATACAAAATATCCTCATTATCCGCAATATCAAAAAAATGTGATTTTTTGCAGTTTATTTGATATTTCCTACATATTTTATGGACTGATAAAAATTTTAAATAAGATATGATATAGAACAATTATATACGCATCGACCGGTATGAAATAGTTGCCATTTTTAAAACAATTTGGATATTTTATATATTGCGGATATGGCGGATATTGAAGATATGGCGGATATGGTTTATTTTGTTGATATGTAGGATATTTTGGTAACTAGTTAATACTGGTCGATTCGTCTTTTAATGCTTTATGTATATTTCTAGACAAAATTAACATCGGTCCATAATAAATGTCGGAAATATCAAAAAAACCGCAAAATATCTGCAAAAATTTTAGTTATTCCTTCATAAAATATGCAAAATGTTATAAAACTAGCAACTATTTCATACCGTTCGATGCGTATTCTCATGTTCTATATCGTAAAAGAGACAAAATTAACATAGGTTCATAATTGATACCGAAAAAGTGACAAAAACCGCGAAATATCCGCAAAACATCCGCAAAAATAAACGTTTTTCTTGCTTAAAATATCCAAAATGTAAAAAAAATGACAAAAATTTCATACTGTTCGATGCGTATTCTCATGTTCTATATCATAAGATAATAATAAATACCAAAAATAACTCAAAAACCCCCAAAAATCGCATTTTTTTGGATTTTGCGGATATGCGGATATGGCGGATACGCAAAAATAAACGTTTTTCTTGCTTAAAATAGCCAAAATGTAAAAAAAATGACAAAAATTTCATACTGTTCGATGCGTATTCTCATGTTCTATATCATAAGATAATAATAAATACCAAAAATAACTCAAAAACCCCCAAAAATCGCATTTTTTTGGATTTTGCGGATATGCGGATATGGCGGATACGCTAAAATAAACGTTTTTCTTGCTTAAAATAGCCAAAATGTAAAAAAAATGACAAAAATTTCATACTGTTCGATGCGTATTCTCATGTTCTATATCATAAGATAATAATAAATACCAAAAATAACTCAAAAACCCCCAAAAATCGCATTTTTTTGGATTTTGCGGATATGCGGATATGGCGGATACGCGGATATTGCGGATATGGCGGATACGGCGGATATCATATCCGCGGCGGATATCATATCCGCGGCGGATATCATATCCGCCATATCCGCATATCCGCAAAATCCAAAAAAATGCGATTTTTGGGGGTTTTTGAGTTATTTTTGGTATTTATTATTATCTTATGATATAGAACATGAGAATACGCATCGAACAGTATGAAATTTTTGTCATTTTTTTTACATTTTGGCTATTTTAAGCAAGAAAAACGTTTATTTTTGCGTATCCGCCATATCCGCATATCCGCAAAATCCAAAAAAATGCGATTTTTGGGGGTTTTTGAGTTATTTTTGGTATTTATTATTATCTTATGATATAGAACATGAGAATACGCATCGAACAGTATGAAATTTTTGTCATTTTTTTTACATTTTGGCTATTTTAAGCAAGAAAAACGTTTATTTTTGCGTATCCGCCATATCCGCATATCCGCAAAATCCAAAAAAATGCGATTTTTGGGGGTTTTTGAGTTATTTTTGGTATTTATTATTATCTTATGATATAGAACATGAGAATACGCATCGAACAGTATGAAATTTTTGTCATTTTTTTTACATTTTGGCTATTTTAAGCAAGAAAAACGTTTATTTTTGCGTATCCGCCATATCCGCATATCCGCAAAATCCAAAAAAATGCGATTTTTGGGGGTTTTTGAGTTATTTTTGGTATTTATTATTATCTTATGATATAGAACATGAGAATACGCATCGAACAGTATGAAATTTTTGTCATTTTTTTTACATTTTGGCTATTTTAAGCAAGAAAAACGTTTATTTTTGCGTATCCGCCATATCCGCATATCCGCAAAATCCAAAAAAATGCGATTTTTGGGGTTTTTTTGTTATTTTTTGTTATTTATTATTATCTTATGATATAGAACATTAAAATACGCATCGAACAGTATGAAATTTTTGTAATTTTTTTTACATTTTGGATATTTTAAGCAAGAAAAACGTTTTTTTTTGCGGATATTTTGCGGATATTTCGCGGTTTTTGTAACTTTTTCGGTATCCATTATGAACCGATGTTATTTTTGTCTCATTTATGATATAGAACATTAAAATAGGCATCGGATAGTATGAAATAGTTGCCACTTTTTTAACATTTTGGATATTTTAGGCACGAAAAACCTTTAATTTCGCGAATTTTTCGCGGTTTTTGTGACTTTTTTGGTATCTATTATGAACCGATGTTAATTTTGACTCATGTATGATATAGTATATTAAAATACGCATCGGATAGTATGAAATAGTTGCCATTTTTATAGCATTTTGGATCTTTTAGCCATGAAAAACCTTTATTTTTGTTAATTTTTCGCGGTTTTTGTGACTTTTTCGGTATCTATTATAAACCGATGTCAATTTTGACTCAAGTATGAAATAGAACATTAAATAACGCATAGAACAGTATGAAATAGTTGCTAGTTTTATAACATTTTGGGTATTTTATGAAGGAAAAACTGTAATTTTTGCAGATTTTTTGCAGTTTTTATGATATTTCCGACATTTATTACGGACAGATATTAATTTAGTCTAGAAATATACATAAAGCATTAAAAGACGAATCGACCAGTATTAATTAGTTGGCAAATTATCCTACATATCCACAAAATAAGCAATATCCGTAATATCCACCATATACGAAATATCCTCATTATCCGCAATATCAAAAAAATGTGATTTTTTGCAGTTTATTTGATATTTCCTACATATTTTATGGACTGATAAAAATTTTAAATAAGATATGATATAGAACAATTATATACGCATCGACCGGTATGAAATAGTTGCCATTTTTAAAACAATTTGGATATTTTATATATTGCGGATATGGCGGATATTGAAGATATGGCGGATATGGTTTATTTTGTTGATATGTAGGATATTTTGGTAACTAGTTAATACTGGTCGATTCGTCTTTTAATGCTTTATGTATATTTCTAGACAAAATTAACATCGGTCCATAATAAATGTCGGAAATATCAAAAAAACCGCAAAATATCTGCAAAAATTTTAGTTATTCCTTCATAAAACATGCAAAATGTTATAAAACTAGCAACTATTTCATACCGTTCGATGCGTATTTTCATGTTCTATATCGTAAAAGAGACAAAATTAACATAGGTTCATAATTGATACCGAAAAAGTGACAAAAACCGCGAAATATCCGCAAAACATCCGCAAAAATAAACGTTTTTCTTGCTTAAAATATCCAAAATGTAAAAAAAATGACAAAAATTTCATACTGTTCGATGCGTATTCTCATGTTCTATATCATAAGATAATAATAAATACCAAAAATAACTCAAAAACCCCCAAAAATCGCATTTTTTTGGATTTTGCGGATATGCGGATATGGCGGATACGCGGATATTGCGGATATGGCGGATACGGCGGATATCATATCCGCGGCGGATATCATATCCGCGGCGGATATAATATCCGCGGCGGATATAATATCCGCGGCGGATATCATATCCGCCATATCCGCATATCCGCAAAATCCAAAAAAATGCGATTTTTGGGGGTTTTTGAGTTATTTTTGGTATTTATTATTATCTTATGATATAGAACATGAGAATACGCATCGAACAGTATGAAATTTTTGTCATTTTTTTTACATTTTGGCTATTTTAAGCAAGAAAAACGTTTATTTTTGCGTATCCGCCATATCCGCATATCCGCAAAATCCAAAAAAATGCGATTTTTGGGGTTTTTTTGTTATTTTTTGTTATTTATTATTATCTTATGATATAGAACATTAAAATACGCATCGAACAGTATGAAATTTTTGTAATTTTTTTTACATTTTGGATATTTTAAGCAAGAAAAACGTTTTTTTTTGCGGATATTTTGCGGATATTTCGCGGTTTTTGTAACTTTTTCGGTATCCATTATGAACCGATGTTATTTTTGTCTCATTTATGATATAGAACATTAAAATAGGCATCGGATAGTATGAAATAGTTGCCACTTTTTTAACATTTTGGATATTTTAGGCACGAAAAACCTTTAATTTCGCGAATTTTTCGCGGTTTTTGTGACTTTTTTGGTATCTATTATGAACCGATGTTAATTTTGACTCATGTATGATATAGTATATTAAAATACGCATCGGATAGTATGAAATAGTTGCCATTTTTATAGCATTTTGGATCTTTTAGCCATGAAAAACCTTTATTTTTGTTAATTTTTCGCGGTTTTTGTGACTTTTTCGGTATCTATTATAAACCGATGTCAATTTTGACTCAAGTATGAAATAGAACATTAAATAACGCATAGAACAGTATGAAATAGTTGCTAGTTTTATAACATTTTGGGTATTTTATGAAGGAAAAACTGTAATTTTTGCAGATTTTTTGCAGTTTTTATGATATTTCCGACATTTATTACGGACAGATATTAATTTAGTCTAGAAATATACATAAAGCATTAAAAGACGAATCGACCAGTATTAATTAGTTGGCAAATTATCCTACATATCCACAAAATAAGCAATATCCGTAATATCCACCATATACGAAATATCCTCATTATCCGCAATATCAAAAAAATGTGATTTTTTGCAGTTTATTTGATATTTCCTACATATTTTATGGACTGATAAAAATTTTAAATAAGATATGATATAGAACAATTATATACGCATCGACCGGTATGAAATAGTTGCCATTTTTAAAACAATTTGGATATTTTATATATTGCGGATATGGCGGATATTGAAGATATGGCGGATATGGTTTATTTTGTTGATATGTAGGATATTTTGGTAACTAGTTAATACTGGTCGATTCGTCTTTTAATGCTTTATGTATATTTCTAGACAAAATTAACATCGGTCCATAATAAATGTCGGAAATATCAAAAAAACCGCAAAATATCTGCAAAAATTTTAGTTATTCCTTCATAAAACATGCAAAATGTTATAAAACTAGCAACTATTTCATACCGTTCGATGCGTATTTTCATGTTCTATATCGTAAAAGAGACAAAATTAACATAGGTTCATAATTGATACCGAAAAAGTGACAAAAACCGCGAAATATCCGCAAAACATCCGCAAAAATAAAGGTTTTTCTTGCTTAAAATATCCAAAATGTAAAAAAAATGACAAAAATTTCATACTGTTCGATGCGTATTCTCATGTTCTATATCATAATATAATAATAAATACCAAAAATAACTCAAAAACCCCCAAAAATCGCATTTTTTTGGATTTTGCGGATATGCGGATATGGCGGATACGCAAAAATAAACGTTTTTCTTGCTTAAAATAGCCAAAATGTAAAAAAAATGACAAAAATTTCATACTGTTCGATGCGTATTCTCATGTTCTATATCATAAGATAATAATAAATACCAAAAATAACTCAAAACCCCCCAAAAATCGCATTTTTTTGGATTTTGCGGATATGCGGATATGGCGGATACGCGGATATTGCGGATATGGCGGATACGGCGGATATCATATCCGCGGCGGATATCATATCCGCGGCGGATATAATATCCGCGGCGGATATCATATCCGCCATATCCGCATATCCGCAAAATCCAAAAAAATGCGATTTTTGGGGGTTTTTGAGTTATTTTTGGTATTTATTATTATCTTATGATGTAGAACATGAGAATACGCATCGAACAGTATGAAATTTTTGTCATTTTTTTTACATTTTGGATATTTTAAGCAAGAAAAACGTTTATTTTTGCGTATCCGCCATATCCGCATATCCGCAAAATCCAAAAAAATGCGATTTTTGGGGGTTTTTGAGTTATTTCTGGTATTTATTATTATCTTATGATATAGAACATGAGAATACGCATCGAACAGTATGAAATTTTTGTCATTTTTTTTACATTTTGGCTATTTTAAGCAAGAAAAACGTTTATTTTTGCGTATCCGCCATATCCGCATATCCGCAAAATCCAAAAAAATGCGATTTTTGGGGTTTTTTTGTTATTTTTTGTTATTTATTATTATCTTATGATATAGAACATTAAAATACGCATCGAACAGTATGAAATTTTTGTAATTTTTTTTACATTTTGGATATTTTAAGCAAGAAAAACGTTTTTTTTTGCGGATATTTTGCGGATATTTCGCGGTTTTTGTAACTTTTTCGGTATCCATTATGAACCGATGTTATTTTTGTCTCATTTATGATATAGAACATTAAAATAGGCATCGGATAGTATGAAATAGTTGCCACTTTTTTAACATTTTGGATATTTTAGGCACGAAAAACCTTTAATTTCGCGAATTTTTCGCGGTTTTTGTGACTTTTTTGGTATCTATTATGAACCGATGTTAATTTTGACTCATGTATGATATAGTATATTAAAATACGCATCGGATAGTATGAAATAGTTGCCATTTTTATAGCATTTTGGATCTTTTAGCCATGAAAAACCTTTATTTTTGTTAATTTTTCGCGGTTTTTGTGACTTTTTCGGTATCTATTATAAACCGATGTCAATTTTGACTCAAGTATGAAATAGAACATTAAATAACGCATAGAACAGTATGAAATAGTTGCTAGTTTTATAACATTTTGGGTATTTTATGAAGGAAAAACTGTAATTTTTGCAGATTTTTTGCAGTTTTTATGATATTTCCGACATTTATTACGGACAGATATTAATTTAGTCTAGAAATATACATAAAGCATTAAAAGACGAATCGACCAGTATTAATTAGTTGGCAAATTATCCTACATATCCACAAAATAAGCAATATCCGTAATATCCACCATATACGAAATATCCTCATTATCCGCAATATCAAAAAAATGTGATTTTTTGCAGTTTATTTGATATTTCCTACATATTTTATGGACTGATAAAAATTTTAAATAAGATATGATATAGAACAATTATATACGCATCGACCGGTATGAAATAGTTGCCATTTTTAAAACAATTTGGATATTTTATATATTGCGGATATGGCGGATATTGAAGATATGGCGGATATGGTTTATTTTGTTGATATGTAGGATATTTTGGTAACTAGTTAATACTGGTCGATTCGTCTTTTAATGCTTTATGTATATTTCTAGACAAAATTAACATCGGTCCATAATAAATGTCGGAAATATCAAAAAAACCGCAAAATATCTGCAAAAATTTTAGTTATTCCTTCATAAAACATGCAAAATGTTATAAAACTAGCAACTATTTCATACCGTTCGATGCGTATTTTCATGTTCTATATCGTAAAAGAGACAAAATTAACATAGGTTCATAATTGATACCGAAAAAGTGACAAAAACCGCGAAATATCCGCAAAACATCCGCAAAAATAAACGTTTTTCTTGCTTAAAATATCCAAAATGTAAAAAAAATGACAAAAATTTCATACTGTTCGATGCGTATTCTCATGTTCTATATCATAAGATAATAATAAATACCAAAAATAACTCAAAAACCCCCAAAAATCGCATTTTTTTGGATTTTGCGGATATGCGGATATGGCGGATACGCAAAAATAAACGTTTTTCTTGCTTAAAATAGCCAAAATGTAAAAAAAATGACAAAAATTTCATACTGTTCGATGCGTATTCTCATGTTCTACATCATAAGATAATAATAAATACCAAAAATAACTCAAAAACCCCCCAAAATCGCATTTTTTTGGATTTTGCGGATATGCGGATATGGCGGATACGCGGATATTGCGGATATGGCGGATACGGCGGATATCATATCCGCGGCGGATATCATATCCGCGGCGGATATAATATCCGCGGCGGATATCATATCCGCCATATCCGCATATCCGCAAAATCCAAAAAAATGCGATTTTTGGGGGTTTTTGAGTTATTTTTGGTATTTATTATTATCTTATGATATAGAACATGAGAATACGCATCGAACAGTATGAAATTTTTGTCATTTTTTTTACATTTTGGCTATTTTAAGCAAGAAAAACGTTTATTTTTGCGTATCCGCCATATCCGCATATCCGCAAAATCCAAAAAAATGCGATTTTTGGGGGTTTTTGAGTTATTTTTGGTATTTATTATTATCTTATGATATAGAACATGAGAATACGCATCGAACAGTATGAAATTTTTGTCATTTTTTTTACATTTTGGCTATTTTAAGCAAGAAAAACGTTTATTTTTGCGTATCCGCCATATCCGCATATCCGCAAAATCCAAAAAAATGCGATTTTGGGGGGTTTTTGAGTTATTTTTGGTATTTATTATTATCTTATGATGTAGAACATGAGAATACGCATCGAACAGTATGAAATTTTTGTCATTTTTTTTACATTTTGGCTATTTTAAGCAAGAAAAACGTTTATTTTTGCGTATCCGCCATATCCGCATATCCGCAAAATCCAAAAAAATGCGATTTTTGGGGGTTTTTGAGTTATTTTTGGTATTTATTATTATCTTATGATATACAACATGAGAATACGCATCGAACAGTATGAAATTTTTGTCATTTTTTTTACATTTTGGCTATTTTAAGCAAGAAAAACGTTTATTTTTGCGTATCCGCCATATCCGCATATCCGCAAAATCCAAAAAAATGCGATTTTTGGGGTTTTTTTGTTATTTTTTGTTATTTATTATTATCTTATGATATAGAACATTAAAATACGCATCGAACAGTATGAAATTTTTGTAATTTTTTTTACATTTTGGATATTTTAAGCAAGAAAAACGTTTTTTTTGCGGATATTTTGCGGATATTTCGCGGTTTTTGTAACTTTTTCGGTATCCATTATGAACCGATGTTATTTTTGTCTCATTTATGATATAGAACATTAAAATAGGCATCGGATAGTATGAAATAGTTGCCACTTTTTTAACATTTTGGATATTTTAGGCACGAAAAACCTTTAATTTCGCGAATTTTTCGCGGTTTTTGTGACTTTTTTGGTATCTATTATGAACCGATGTTAATTTTGACTCATGTATGATATAGTATATTAAAATACGCATCGGATAGTATGAAATAGTTGCCATTTTTATAGCATTTTGGATCTTTTAGCCATGAAAAACCTTTATTTTTGTTAATTTTTCGCGGTTTTTGTGACTTTTTCGGTATCTATTATAAACCGATGTCAATTTTGACTCAAGTATGAAATAGAACATTAAATAACGCATAGAACAGTATGAAATAGTTGCTAGTTTTATAACATTTTGGGTATTTTATGAAGGAAAAACTGTAATTTTTGCAGATTTTTTGCAGTTTTTATGATATTTCCGACATTTATTACGGACAGATATTAATTTAGTCTAGAAATATACATAAAGCATTAAAAGACGAATCGACCAGTATTAATTAGTTGGCAAATTATCCTACATATCCACAAAATAAGCAATATCCGTAATATCCACCATATACGAAATATCCTCATTATCCGCAATATCAAAAAAATGTGATTTTTTGCAGTTTATTTGATATTTCCTACATATTTTATGGACTGATAAAAATTTTAAATAAGATATGATATAGAACAATTATATACGCATCGACCGGTATGAAATAGTTGCCATTTTTAAAACAATTTGGATATTTTATATATTGCGGATATGGCGGATATTGAAGATATGGCGGATATGGTTTATTTTGTTGATATGTAGGATATTTTGGTAACTAGTTAATACTGGTCGATTCGTCTTTTAATGCTTTATGTATATTTCTAGACAAAATTAACATCGGTCCATAATAAATGTCGGAAATATCAAAAAAACCGCAAAATATCTGCAAAAATTTTAGTTATTCCTTCATAAAACATGCAAAATGTTATAAAACTAGCAACTATTTCATACCGTTCGATGCGTATTTTCATGTTCTATATCGTAAAAGAGACAAAATTAACATAGGTTCATAATTGATACCGAAAAAGTGACAAAAACCGCGAAATATCCGCAAAACATCCGCAAAAATAAACGTTTTTCTTGCTTAAAATATCCAAAATGTAAAAAAAATGACAAAAATTTCATACTGTTCGATGCGTATTCTCATGTTCTATATCATAAGATAATAATAAATACCAAAAATAACTCAAAAACCCCCAAAAATCGCATTTTTTTGGATTTTGCGGATATGCGGATATGGCGGATACGCAAAAATAAACGTTTTTCTTGCTTAAAATAGCCAAAATGTAAAAAAAATGACAAAAATTTCATACTGTTCGATGCGTATTCTCATGTTCTATATCATAAGATAATAATAAATACCAAAAATAACTCAAAAACCCCCAAAAATCGCATTTTTTTGGATTTTGCGGATATGCGGATATGGCGGATACGCAAAAATAAACGTTTTTCTTGCTTAAAATATCCAAAATGTAAAAAAAATGACAAAAATTTCATACTGTTCGATGCGTATTCTCATGTTCTACATCATAAGATAATAATAAATACCAAAAATAACTCAAAAACCCCCCAAAATCGCATTTTTTTGGATTTTGCGGATATGCGGATATGGCGGATACGCGGATATTGCGGATATGGCGGATACGGCGGATATCATATCCGCGGCGGATATCATATCCGCGGCGGATTTAATATCCGCGGCGGATATCATATCCGCCATATCCGCATATCCGCAAAATCCAAAAAAATGCGATTTTTGGGGGTTTTTGAGTTATTTTTGGTATTTATTATTATCTTATGATATAGAACATGAGAATACGCATCGAACAGTATGAAATTTTTGTCATTTTTTTTACATTTTGGCTATTTTAAGCAAGAAAAACGTTTATTTTTGCGTATCCGCCATATCCGCATATCCGCAAAATCCAAAAAAAATGCGATTTTGGGGGGTTTTTGAGTTATTTTTGGTATTTATTATTATCTTATGATGTAGAACATGAGAATACGCATCGAACAGTATGAAATTTTTGTCATTTTTTTTACATTTTGGCTATTTTAAGCAAGAAAAACGTTTTTTTTGCGGATATTTTGCGGATATTTCGCGGTTTTTGTAACTTTTTCGGTATCCATTATGAACCGATGTTATTTTTGTCTCATTTATGATATAGAACATTAAAATAGGCATCGGATAGTATGAAATAGTTGCCACTTTTTTAACATTTTGGATATTTTAGGCACGAAAAACCTTTAATTTCGCGAATTTTTCGCGGTTTTTGTGACTTTTTTGGTATCTATTATGAACCGATGTTAATTTTGACTCATGTATGATATAGTATATTAAAATACGCATCGGATAGTATGAAATAGTTGCCATTTTTATAGCATTTTGGATCTTTTAGCCATGAAAAACCTTTATTTTTGTTAATTTTTCGCGGTTTTTGTGACTTTTTCGGTATCTATTATAAACCGATGTCAATTTTGACTCAAGTATGAAATAGAACATTAAATAACGCATAGAACAGTATGAAATAGTTGCTAGTTTTATAACATTTTGGGTATTTTATGAAGGAAAAACTGTAATTTTTGCAGATTTTTTGCAGTTTTTATGATATTTCCGACATTTATTACGGACAGATATTAATTTAGTCTAGAAATATACATAAAGCATTAAAAGACGAATCGACCAGTATTAATTAGTTGGCAAATTATCCTACATATCCACAAAATAAGCAATATCCGTAATATCCACCATATACGAAATATCCTCATTATCCGCAATATCAAAAAAATGTGATTTTTTGCAGTTTATTTGATATTTCCTACATATTTTATGGACTGATAAAAATTTTAAATAAGATATGATATAGAACAATTATATACGCATCGACCGGTATGAAATAGTTGCCATTTTTAAAACAATTTGGATATTTTATATATTGCGGATATGGCGGATATTGAAGATATGGCAGATATGGTTTATTTTGTTGATATGTAGGATATTTTGGTAACTAGTTAATACTGGTCGATTCGTCTTTTAATGCTTTATGTATATTTCTAGACAAAATTAACATCGGTCCATAATAAATGTCGGAAATATCAAAAAAACCGCAAAATATCTGCAAAAATTTTAGTTATTCCTTCATAAAACATGCAAAATGTTATAAAACTAGCAACTATTTCATACCGTTCGATGCGTATTTTCATGTTCTATATCGTAAAAGAGACAAAATTAACATAGGTTCATAATTGATACCGAAAAAGTGACAAAAACCGCGAAATATCCGCAAAACATCCGCAAAAATAAACGTTTTTCTTGCTTAAAATATCCAAAATGTAAAAAAAATGACAAAAATTTCATACTGTTCGATGCGTATTCTCATGTTCTATATCATAAGATAATAATAAATACCAAAAATAACTCAAAAACCCCCAAAAATCGCATTTTTTTGGATTTTGCGGATATGCGGATATGGCGGATACGCAAAAATAAACGTTTTTCTTGCTTAAAATAGCCAAAATGTAAAAAAAATGACAAAAATTTCATACTGTTCGATGCGTATTCTCATGTTCTATATCATAAGATAATAATAAATACCAAAAATAACTCAAAAACCCCCAAAAATCGTATTTTTTTTGATTTTGCGGATATGCGGATATGGCGGATACGCAAAAATAAACGTTTTTCTTGCTTAAAATATCCAAAATGTAAAAAAAAATGACAAAAATTTCATACTGTTCGATGCGTATTCTCATGTTCTACATCATAAGATAATAATAAATACCAAAAATAACTCAAAAACCCCCCAAAATCGCATTTTTTTGGATTTTGCGGATATGCGGATATGGCGGATACGCGGATATTGCGGATATGGCGGATACGGCGGATATCATATCCGCGGCGGATATCATATCCGCGGCGGATATAATATCCGCGGCGGATATCATATCCGCCATATCCGCATATCCGCAAAATCCAAAAAAATGCGATTTTTGGGGGTTTTTGAGTTATTTTTGGTATTTATTATTATCTTATGATATAGAACATGAGAATACGCATCGAACAGTATGAAATTTTTGTCATTTTTTTTACATTTTGGCTATTTTAAGCAAGAAAAACGTTTATTTTTGCGTATCCGCCATATCCGCATATCCGCAAAATCCAAAAAAATGCGATTTTGGGGGGTTTTTGAGTTATTTTTGGTATTTATTATTATCTTATGATATAGAACATGAGAATACGCATCGAACAGTATGAAATTTTTGTCATTTTTTTTACATTTTGGCTATTTTAAGCAAGAAAAACGTTTATTTTTGCGTATCCGCCATATCCGCATATCCGCAAAATCCAAAAAAAATGCGATTTTGGGGGGTTTTTGAGTTATTTTTGGTATTTATTATTATCTTATGATGTAGAACATGAGAATACGCATCGAACAGTATGAAATTTTTGTCATTTTTTTTACATTTTGGATATTTTAAGCAAGAAAAACGTTTATTTTTGCGTATCCGCCATATCCGCATATCCGCAAAATCCAAAAAAATGCGATTTTTGGGGGTTTTTGAGTTATTTTTGGTATTTATTATTATCTTATGATATAGAACATGAGAATACGCATCGAACAGTATGAAATTTTTGTCATTTTTTTTACATTTTGGCTATTTTAAGCAAGAAAAACGTTTATTTTTGCGTATCCGCCATATCCGCATATCCGCAAAATCCAAAAAAATGCGATTTTGGGGGGTTTTTGAGTTATTTTTGGTATTTATTATTATCTTATGATATACAACATGAGAATACGCATCGAACAGTATGAAATTTTTGTCATTTTTTTTACATTTTGGATATTTTAAGCAAGAAAAACGTTTATTTTTGCGTATCCGCCATATCCGCATATCCGCAAAATCCAAAAAAATGCGATTTTTGGGGTTTTTTTGTTATTTTTTGTTATTTATTATTATCTTATGATATAGAACATTAAAATACGCATCGAACAGTATGAAATTTTTGTAATTTTTTTTACATTTTGGTTATTTTAAGCAAGAAAAACGTTTTTTTTTGCGGATATTTTGCGGATATTTCGCGGTTTTTGTAACTTTTTCGGTATCCATTATGAACCGATGTTATTTTTGTCTCATTTATGATATAGAACATTAAAATAGGCATCGGATAGTATGAAATAGTTGCCACTTTTTTAACATTTTGGATATTTTAGGCACGAAAAACCTTTAATTTCGCGAATTTTTCGCGGTTTTTGTGACTTTTTTGGTATCTATTATGAACCGATGTTAATTTTGACTCATGTATGATATAGTATATTAAAATACGCATCGGATAGTATGAAATAGTTGCCATTTTTATAGCATTTTGGATCTTTTAGCCATGAAAAACCTTTATTTTTGTTAATTTTTCGCGGTTTTTGTGACTTTTTCGGTATCTATTATAAACCGATGTCAATTTTGACTCAAGTATGAAATAGAACATTAAATAACGCATAGAACAGTATGAAATAGTTGCTAGTTTTATAACATTTTGGGTATTTTATGAAGGAAAAACTGTAATTTTTGCAGATTTTTTGCAGTTTTTATGATATTTCCGACATTTATTACGGACAGATATTAATTTAGTCTAGAAATATACATAAAGCATTAAAAGACGAATCGACCAGTATTAATTAGTTGGCAAATTATCCTACATATCCACAAAATAAGCAATATCCGTAATATCCACCATATACGAAATATCCTCATTATCCGCAATATCAAAAAAATGTGATTTTTTGCAGTTTATTTGATATTTCCTACATATTTTATGGACTGATAAAAATTTTAAATAAGATATGATATAGAACAATTATATACGCATCGACCGGTATGAAATAGTTGCCATTTTTAAAACAATTTGGATATTTTATATATTGCGGATATGGCGGATATTGAAGATATGGCGGATATGGTTTATTTTGTTGATATGTAGGATATTTTGGTAACTAGTTAATACTGGTCGATTCGTCTTTTAATGCTTTATGTATATTTCTAGACAAAATTAACATCGGTCCATAATAAATGTCGGAAATATCAAAAAAACCGCAAAATATCTGCAAAAATTTTAGTTATTCCTTCATAAAACATGCAAAATGTTATAAAACTAGCAACTATTTCATACCGTTCGATGCGTATTTTCATGTTCTATATCGTAAAAGAGACAAAATTAACATAGGTTCATAATTGATACCGAAAAAGTGACAAAAACCGCGAAATATCCGCAAAACATCCGCAAAAATAAACGTTTTTCTTGCTTAAAATATCCAAAATGTAAAAAAAATGACAAAAATTTCATACTGTTCGATGCGTATTCTCATGTTCTATATCATAAGATAATAATAAATACCAAAAATAACTCAAAAACCCCCAAAAATCGCATTTTTTTGGATTTTGCGGATATGCGGATATGGCGGATACGCAAAAATAAACGTTTTTCTTGCTTAAAATATCCAAAATGTAAAAAAAATGACAAAAATTTCATACTGTTCGATGCGTATTCTCATGTTCTACATCATAAGATAATAATAAATACCAAAAATAACTCAAAAACCCCCCAAAATCGCATTTTTTTGGATTTTGCGGATATGCGGATATGGCGGATACGCGGATATTGCGGATATGGCGGATACGGCGGATATCATATCCGCGGCGGATATCATATCCGCGGCGGATTTAATATCCGCGGCGGATATCATATCCGCCATATCCGCATATCCGCAAAATCCAAAAAAATGCGATTTTTGGGGGTTTTTGAGTTATTTTTGGTATTTATTATTATCTTATGATATAGAACATGAGAATACGCATCGAACAGTATGAAATTTTTGTCATTTTTTTTACATTTTGGCTATTTTAAGCAAGAAAAACGTTTATTTTTGCGTATCCGCCATATCCGCATATCCGCAAAATCCAAAAAAATGCGATTTTGGGGGGTTTTTGAGTTATTTTTGGTATTTATTATTATCTTATGATGTAGAACATGAGAATACGCATCGAACAGTATGAAATTTTTGTCATTTTTTTTACATTTTGGATATTTTAAGCAAGAAAAACGTTTATTTTTGCGTATCCGCCATATCCGCATATCCGCAAAATCCAAAAAAATGCGATTTTTGGGGGTTTTTGAGTTATTTTTGGTATTTATTATTATCTTATGATATAGAACATGAGAATACGCATCGAACAGTATGAAATTTTTGTCATTTTTTTTACATTTTGGCTATTTTAAGCAAGAAAAACGTTTATTTTTGCGTATCCGCCATATCCGCATATCCGCAAAATCCAAAAAAATGCGATTTTTGGGGTTTTTTTGTTATTTTTTGTTATTTATTATTATCTTATGATATAGAACATTAAAATACGCATCGAACAGTATGAAATTTTTGTAATTTTTTTTACATTTTGGATATTTTAAGCAAGAAAAACGTTTTTTTTTTGCGGATATTTTGCGGATATTTCGCGGTTTTTGTAACTTTTTCGGTATCCATTATGAACCGATGTTATTTTTGTCTCATTTATGATATAGAACATTAAAATAGGCATCGGATATTATGAAATAGTTGCCACTTTTTTAACATTTTGGATATTTTAGGCACGAAAAACCTTTAATTTCGCGAATTTTTCGCGGTTTTTGTGACTTTTTTGGTATCTATTATGAACCGATGTTAATTTTGACTCATGTATGATATAGTATATTAAAATACGCATCGGATAGTATGAAATAGTTGCCATTTTTATAGCATTTTGGATCTTTTAGCCATGAAAAACCTTTATTTTTGTTAATTTTTCGCGGTTTTTGTGACTTTTTCGGTATCTATTATAAACCGATGTCAATTTTGACTCAAGTATGAAATAGAACATTAAATAACGCATAGAACAGTATGAAATAGTTGCTAGTTTTATAACATTTTGGGTATTTTATGAAGGAAAAACTGTAATTTTTGCAGATTTTTTGCAGTTTTTATGATATTTCCGACATTTATTACGGACAGATATTAATTTAGTCTAGAAATATACATAAAGCATTAAAAGACGAATCGACCAGTATTAATTAGTTGGCAAATTATCCTACATATCCACAAAATAATCAATATCCGTAATATCCACCATATACGAAATATCCTCATTATCCGCAATATCAAAAAAATGTGATTTTTTGCAGTTTATTTGATATTTCCTACATATTTTATGGACTGATAAAAATTTTAAATAAGATATGATATAGAACAATTATATACGCATCGACCGGTATGAAATAGTTGCCATTTTTAAAACAATTTGGATATTTTATATATTGCGGATATGGCGGATATTGAGGATATGGCGGATATGGTTTATTTTGTTGATATGTAGGATATTTTGGTAACTAGTTAATACTGGTCGATTCGTCTTTTAATGCTTTATGTATATTTCTAGACAAAATTAACATCGGTCCATAATAAATGTCGGAAATATCAAAAAAACCGCAAAATATCTGCAAAAATTTTAGTTATTCCTTCATAAAACATGCAAAATGTTATAAAACTAGCAACTATTTCATACCGTTCGATGCGTATTTTCATGTTCTATATCGTAAAAGAGACAAAATTAACATAGGTTCATAATTGATACCGAAAAAGTGACAAAAACGGCGAAATATCCGCAAAACATCCGCAAAAATAAACGTTTTTCTTGCTTAAAATATCCAAAATGTAAAAAAAATGACAAAAATTTCATACTGTTCGATGCGTATTCTCATGTTCTATATCATAAGATAATAATAAATACCAAAAATAACTCAAAAACCCCCAAAAATCGCATTTTTTTGGATTTTGCGGATATGCGGATATGGCGGATACGCAAAAATAAACGTTTTTCTTGCTTAAAATAGTCAAAATGTAAAAAAAATGACAAAAATTTCATACTGTTCGATGCGTATTCTCATGTTCTATATCATAAGATAATAATAAATACCAAAAATAACTCAAAAACCCCCAAAAATCGCATTTTTTTGGATTTTGCGGATATGCGGATATGGCGGATACGCGGATATTGCGGATATGGCGGATACGGCGGATATCATATCCGCGGCGGATATCATATCCGCGGCGGATATAATATCCGCGGCGGATATCATATCCGCCATATCCGCATATCCGCAAAATCCAAAAAAATGCGATTTTTGGGGGTTTTTGAGTTATTTTTGGTATTTATTATTATCTTATGATATAGAACATGAGAATACGCATCGAACAGTATGAAATTTTTGTCATTTTTTTTACATTTTGGCTATTTTAAGCAAGAAAAACGTTTATTTTTGCGTATCCGCCATATCCGCATATCCGCAAAATCCAAAAAAATGCGATTTTTGGGGTTTTTTTGTTATTTTTTGTTATTTATTATTATCTTATGATATAGAACATTAAAATACGCATCGAACAGTATGAAATTTTTGTAATTTTTTTTACATTTTGGATATTTTAAGCAAGAAAAACGTTTTTTTTTGCGGATATTTTGCGGATATTTCGCGGTTTTTGTAACTTTTTCGGTATCCATTATGAACCGATGTTATTTTTGTCTCATTTATGATATAGAACATTAAAATAGGCATCGGATAGTATGAAATAGTTGCCACTTTTTTAACATTTTGGATATTTTAGGCACGAAAAACCTTTAATTTCGCGAATTTTTCGCGGTTTTTGTGACTTTTTTGGTATCTATTATAAACCGATGTTAATTTTGACTCATGTATGATATAGTATATTAAAATACGCATCGGATAGTATGAAATAGTTGCCATTTTTATAGCATTTTGGATCTTTTAGCCATGAAAAACCTTTATTTTTGTTAATTTTTCGCGGTTTTTGTGACTTTTTCGGTATCTATTATAAACCGATGTCAATTTTGACTCAAGTATGAAATAGAACATTAAATAACGCATAGAACAGTATGAAATAGTTGCTAGTTTTATAACATTTTGGGTATTTTATGAAGGAAAAACTGTAATTTTTGCAGATTTTTTGCAGTTTTTATGATATTTCCGACATTTATTACGGACAGATATTAATTTAGTCTAGAAATATACATAAAGCATTAAAAGACGAATCGACCAGTATTAATTAGTTGGCAAATTATCCTACATATCCACAAAATAAGCAATATCCGTAATATCCACCATATACGAAATATCCTCATTATCCGCAATATCAAAAAAATGTGATTTTTTGCAGTTTATTTGATATTTCCTACATATTTTATGGACTGATAAAAATTTTAAATAAGATATGATATAGAACAATTATATACGCATCGACCGGTATGAAATAGTTGCCATTTTTAAAACAATTTGGATATTTTATATATTGCGGATATGGCGGATATTGAAGATATGGCGGATATGGTTTATTTTGTTGATATGTAGGATATTTTGGTAACTAGTTAATACTGGTCGATTCGTCTTTTAATGCTTTATGTATATTTCTAGACAAAATTAACATCGGTCCATAATAAATGTCGGAAATATCAAAAAAACCGCAAAATATCTGCAAAAATTTTAGTTATTCCTTCATAAAACATGCAAAATGTTATAAAACTAGCAACTATTTCATACCGTTCGATGCGTATTTTCATGTTCTATATCGTAAAAGAGACAAAATTAACATAGGTTCATAATTGATACCGAAAAAGTGACAAAAACCGCGAAATATCCGCAAAACATCCGAAAAAATAAACGTTTTTCTTGCTTAAAATATCCAAAATGTAAAAAAAATGACAAAAATTTCATACTGTTCGATGCGTATTCTCATGTTCTATATCATAAGATAATAATAAATACCAAAAATAACTCAAAAACCCCCAAAAATCGCATTTTTTTGGATTTTGCGGATATGCGGATATGGCGGATACGCAAAAATAAACGTTTTTCTTGCTTAAAATAGCCAAAATGTAAAAAAAATGACAAAAATTTCATACTGTTCGATGCGTATTCTCATGTTCTACATCATAAGATAATAATAAATACCAAAAATAACTCAAAAACCCCCCAAAATCGCATTTTTTTGGATTTTGCGGATATGCGGATATGGCGGATACGCGGATATTGCGGATATGGCGGATACGGCGGATATCATATCCGCGGCGGATATCATATCCGCGGCGGATTTAATATCCGCGGCGGATATCATATCCGCCATATCCGCATATCCGCAAAATCCAAAAAAATGCGATTTTTGGGGGTTTTTGAGTTATTTTTGGTATTTATTATTATCTTATGATATAGAACATGAGAATACGCATCGAACAGTATGAAATTTTTGTCATTTTTTTTACATTTTGGCTATTTTAAGCAAGAAAAACGTTTATTTTTGCGTATCCGCCATATCCGCATATCCGCAAAATCCAAAAAAATGCGATTTTGGGGGGTTTTTGAGTTATTTTTGGTATTTATTATTATCTTATGATGTAGAACATGAGAATACGCATCGAACAGTATGAAATTTTTGTCATTTTTTTTACATTTTGGATATTTTAAGCAAGAAAAACGTTTATTTTTGCGTATCCGCCATATCCGCATATCCGCAAAATCCAAAAAAATGCGATTTTTGGGGGTTTTTGAGTTATTTTTGGTATTTATTATTATCTTATGATATAGAACATGAGAATACGCATCGAACAGTATGAAATTTTTGTCATTTTTTTTACATTTTGGCTATTTTAAGCAAGAAAAACGTTTATTTTTGCGTATCCGCCATATCCGCATATCCGCAAAATCCAAAAAAATGCGATTTTTGGGTTTTTTTTGTTATTTTTTGTTATTTATTATTATCTTATGATATAGAACATTAAAATACGCATCGAACAGTATGAAATTTTTGTAATTTTTTTTACATTTTGGATATTTTAAGCAAGAAAAACGTTTTTTTTTGCGGATATTTTGCGGATATTTCGCGGTTTTTGTAACTTTTTCGGTATCCATTATGAACCGATGTTATTTTTGTCTCATTTATGATATAGAACATTAAAATAGGCATCGGATAGTATGAAATAGTTGCCACTTTTTTAACATTTTGGATATTTTAGGCACGAAAAACCTTTAATTTCGCGAATTTTTCGCGGTTTTTGTGACTTTTTTGGTATCTATTATAAACCGATGTTAATTTTGACTCATGTATGATATAGTATATTAAAATACGCATCGGATAGTATGAAATAGTTGCCATTTTTATAGCATTTTGGATCTTTTAGCCATGAAAAACCTTTATTTTTGTTAATTTTTCGCGGTTTTTGTAACTTTTTCGGTATCTATTATAAACCGATGTCAATTTTGACTCAAGTATGAAATAGAACATTAAATAACGCATAGAACAGTATGAAATAGTTGCTAGTTTTATAACATTTTGGGTATTTTATGAAGGAAAAACTGTAATTTTTGCAGATTTTTTGCAGTTTTTATGATATTTCCGACATTTATTACGGACAGATATTAATTTAGTCTAGAAATATACATAAAGCATTAAAAGACGAATCGACCAGTATTAATTAGTTGGCAAATTATCCTACATATCCACAAAATAAGCAATATCCGTAATATCCACCATATACGAAATATCCTCATTATCCGCAATATCAAAAAAATGTGATTTTTTGCAGTTTATTTGATATTTCCTACATATTTTATGGACTGATAAAAATTTTAAATAAGATATGATATAGAACAATTATATACGCATCGACCGGTATGAAATAGTTGCCATTTTTAAAACAATTTGGATATTTTATATATTGCGGATATGGCGGATATTGAAGATATGGCGGATATGGTTTATTTTGTTGATATGTAGGATATTTTGGTAACTAGTTAATACTGGTCGATTCGTCTTTTAATGCTTTATGTATATTTCTAGACAAAATTAACATCGGTCCATAATAAATGTCGGAAATATCAAAAAAACCGCAAAATATCTGCAAAAATTTTAGTTATTCCTTCATAAAACATGCAAAATGTTATAAAACTAGCAACTATTTCATACCGTTCGATGCGTATTTTCATGTTCTATATCGTAAAAGAGACAAAATTAACATAGGTTCATAATTGATACCGAAAAAGTGACAAAAACCGCGAAATATCCGCAAAACATCCGCAAAAATAAACGTTTTTCTTGCTTAAAATATCCAAAATGTAAAAAAAATGACAAAAATTTCATACTGTTCGATGCGTATTCTCATGTTCTATATCATAAGATAATAATAAATACCAAAAATAACTCAAAAACCCCCAAAAATCGCATTTTTTTGGATTTTGCGGATATGCGGATATGGCGGATACGCGGATATTGCGGATATGGCGGATACGGCGGATATCATATCCGCGGCGGATATCATATCCGCGGCGGATATAATATCCGCGGCGGATATCATATCCGCCATATCCGCATATCCGCAAAATCCAAAAAAATGCGATTTTTGGGGGTTTTTGAGTTATTTTTGGTATTTATTATTATCTTATGATATAGAACATGAGAATACGCATCGAACAGTATGAAATTTTTGTCATTTTTTTTACATTTTGGCTATTTTAAGCAAGAAAAACGTTTATTTTTGCGTATCCGCCATATCCGCATATCCGCAAAATCCAAAAAAATGCGATTTTTGGGGTTTTTTTGTTATTTTTTGTTATTTATTATTATCTTATGATATAGAACATTAAAATACGCATCGAACAGTATGAAATTTTTGTAATTTTTTTTACATTTTGGATATTTTAAGCAAGAAAAACGTTTTTTTTTGCGGATATTTTGCGGATATTTCGCGGTTTTTGTAACTTTTTCGGTATCCATTATGAACCGATGTTATTTTTGTCTCATTTATGATATAGAACATTAAAATAGGCATCGGATATTATGAAATAGTTGCCACTTTTTTAACATTTTGGATATTTTAGGCACGAAAAACCTTTAATTTCGCGAATTTTTCGCGGTTTTTGTGACTTTTTTGGTATCTATTATGAACCGATGTTAATTTTGACTCATGTATGATATAGTATATTAAAATACGCATCGGATAGTATGAAATAGTTGCCATTTTTATAGCATTTTGGATCTTTTAGCCATGAAAAACCTTTATTTTTGTTAATTTTTCGCGGTTTTTGTGACTTTTTCGGTATCTATTATAAACCGATGTCAATTTTGACTCAAGTATGAAATAGAACATTAAATAACGCATAGAACAGTATGAAATAGTTGCTAGTTTTATAACATTTTGGGTATTTTATGAAGGAAAAACTGTAATTTTTGCAGATTTTT
Source organism: Acanthacorydalis orientalis (assembly GCA_034766995.1). Taxonomy (NCBI): domain Eukaryota; kingdom Metazoa; phylum Arthropoda; class Insecta; order Megaloptera; family Corydalidae; genus Acanthacorydalis; species Acanthacorydalis orientalis. The sequence goes on from CM068313.1 coordinate 23,120,192, forward strand.
TGCAGTTTTTATGATATTTCCGACATTTATTACGGACAGATATTAATTTAGTCTAGAAATATACATAAAGCATTAAAAGACGAATCGTCCAGTATTAATTAGTTGGCAAATTATCCTACATATCCACAAAATAATCAATATCCGTAATATCCACCATATACGAAATATCCTCATTATCCGCAATATCAAAAAAATGTGATTTTTTGCAGTTTATTTGATATTTCCTACATATTTTATGGACTGATAAAAATTTTAAATAAGATATGATATAGAACAATTATATACGCATCGACCGGTATGAAATAGTTGCCATTTTTAAAACAATTTGGATATTTTATATATTGCGGATATGGCGGATATTGAGGATATGGCGGATATGGTTTATTTTGTTGATATGTAGGATATTTTGGTAACTAGTTAATACTGGTCGATTCGTCTTTTAATGCTTTATGTATATTTCTAGACAAAATTAACATCGGTCCATAATAAATGTCGGAAATATCAAAAAAACCGCAAAATATCTGCAAAAATTTTAGTTATTCCTTCATAAAATATGCAAAATGTTATAAAACTAGCAACTATTTCATACCGTTCGATGCGTATTCTCATGTTCTTTATCGTAAAAGAGACAAAATTAACATAGGTTCATAATTGATACCGAAAAAGTGACAATAACCGCAAAATATCCGCAAAACATCCGCAAAAATAAACGTTTTTCTTGCTTAAAATAGCCAAAATGTAAAAAAAATGACAAAAATTTCATACTGTTCGATGCGTATTCTCATGTTCTATATCATAAGATAATAATAAATACCAAAAATAACTCAAAAACCCCCAAAAATCGCATTTTTTTGGATTTTGCGGATATGCGGATATGGCGGATACGCAAAAATAAACGTTTTTCTTGCTTAAAATAGCCAAAATGTAAAAAAAATGACAAAAATTTCATACTGTTCGATGCGTATTCTCATGTTCTATATCATAAGATAATAATAAATACCAAAAATAACTCAAAAACCCCCAAAAATCGCATTTTTTTGGATTTTGCGGATATGCGGATATGGCGGATACGCGGATATTGCGGATATCATATCCGCGGCGGATATCATATCCGCGGCGGATATCATATCCGCGGCGGATATCATATCCGCGGCGGATATCATATCCGCGGCGGATATTATATCCGCCATATCCGCATATCCGCAAAATCCAAAAAAATGCGATTTTTGGGGTTTTTTTGTTATTTTTTGTTATTTATTATTATCTTATGATATAGAACATTAAAATACGCATCGAACAGTATGAAATTTTTGTAATTTTTTTTACATTTTGGGTATTTTAAGCAAGAAAAACGTTTATTTTTGCGGATATTTTGCGGATATTTCGCGGTTTTTGTCACTTTTTCGGTATCCATTATGAACCGATGTTATTTTTGTCTCATTTATGATATAGAACATTAAAATAGGCATCGGATAGTATGAAATAGTTGCCACTTTTTTAACATTTTGGATATTTTAGGCATAAAAAACCTTTAATTTCGCGAATTTTTCGCGGTTTTTGTGACTTTTTTGGTATCTATTATGAACCGATGTTAATTTTGACTCATATATGATATAGTACATTAAAATACGCATCGGATAGTATGAAATAGTTGTCATTTTTATAACATTTTGGACATTTTAGGCATGAAAAACCTTTATTTTTGTAAAATTTTAGCGGTTTTTGTGACTTTTTCGGTATCTATTATAAACAGATGTTAATTTTGACTCATATATGATGTAGTACATTAAAATACGCATTGGATAGTACGAAATAGTTGCCATTTTTGATATTTTTTAATGACGTTCTATACAATTTCAAATAATCAGTTGTATTCACACACTTAAAATGTGCATACTTATTTTAAAATATTAGATATAAAGGATTTAATATAAATACAAGAATATTTTAAACAAATAAATGTTTAAACATAAACAGGAAGTATATTAATAAAATCAATTATTATCTTTGTGTCGAAATGTTGAATAAATTATGTACATTTTCAATAATTAGAAACAACTTTGAGCAGTTAAAAATTATTTTTTTGTTTGAAAACAATGTATAATTTAAAACAATCAATATATACCACATAAGCAAGATTAATTTTATATATATTTAAATATTTAATGTCTGTAAACTCTATATTGTAAAATTATAGTTTCAAAGAAATGTTCATGCATTCAAAGAAAACTCCATTGCCTCGTCAAAGCTTTATGAACCGTTAAATGGAAGTCAGCCAAAAATATAGCTATCCACTGATCTGCATGGCATACATAAATATTATATTTGAGATAACTATAATAACTTATTTTAATATATCAAGATCAACACTGAGAAAAGAATATATGGCAATAAAAACCGATTAAAGTAAAGAACATTCTCTGAACACGCACACACACACACACACACATATATATATATATATATATATATATATATATATATATATATATATATATATATGAATGATTTACGTTAAATAAAAAAACTTTCATTAAAACTCGTACATACATATTTTATCGATAACATTAATATTTACAAGACGTACAAAAAGAATGAACGAAAATGAATAAAACTCTAACAAGTTTTTTAATAATAGAAAAAGTGCATTGAATTAAAATCTGTCATTTAAACGAGTCACAGAATTTATTTAGAATAGATATCATTTTTCTTCATTGGAAAAAATCTCTTAAATCAATTAGTTATTTATTCAATTTAAAACTTGTGATTTGTATTTTGAACTGATTGATTCTCAATTATACGCCAACTTCTCTGGAGAAGATATATAAACATTAATTAAAATAAAATAAATAATGTTGATGCTATAAACGTAAATAAATGCAGACTGTCTCAGATGTTTTTCAAAACCCTTGCAATTAAATGAGAGTTATGTCCAATCTTTTTTGTTCAATGGGAAAAAATAACAGAGATGTTCTTAACGAATTGTAGAAAGTATGCTTTTTCATACGATTCGTTTCGTTGTTCACTTAATTGTCATGTTTTGTTTTTAAGGCATTCAACTAAATTCTTATAACAACCTTAAATGTTAAAATAATCAGTTATCAAAAAGTACAATATTATTAACTAAAGATGAGAAATATTAGTTTACATTCAATTTATATTTCATTAACGCTATAGTGCGCTTATTAAACGTTTTTATATTATTATAATTTAAAATAGCTGAAAACATTTATACTTAACCTAATTTGAAAATTATTATCTGTCACTAACTGACTACTGTCTTTTTGGTTATTATTATTTATTTTAAGCACATTCACATTTTGTACATGAAATAATATAAGCGTTTCGTTTATTAATTACTTATGTTTTTCTACGCTAGGCAATTTTAAATAATTTTATTCACAGTAATGAAATACATATCTAAATTCAATAAATTTAATATTTGCCACAGAACCATTCTATATAAACATGTGTATTATATAAAATCATACCGTTAAAAGGTTCAAAATATCTGTCTCCTCAGCTAATCTAAGAACAGTAAGCTTTCGAAACAAATATAATAATATTCTCATTTTGGGAAAACACTTGACTAATATTGACGAACAATTAGCTTTCGTAGTTCAAGTGCACGCTAACAAATTTTGAACAACACTCCCTGCGGATAAGCATAGAGTTCGCTTCGGCAATAATTCTCGAACGCTTTAATTGAAATTTATCATCTCAGTTTATTATCAAAACTAGGTCAATCATCCGACTCCAATAAATTCGTCATAATGAAATATACACCCCACTCATTGTTATAATGTACAAGAAGCAGCTGGTGTTGTAAACTTTCGTTCTCATCTTTTGTATTATATATTTGTACCAATTTGAAACGCCGTTAATATTATTATTATTATTTAGCCGATGAACTTCAACAATTCTGTACGATGAAGTTTATCATAATTTTATCAACTTTGTGATTTACTCTATAATAACTAATTAGCGTTAGTACTAGAATTTTTTATACAAAAATACTATTAAAATAAAAATAAGAGATTTATTGAATGGCACTAGAATAAATTTAAGAAAAAAATGGAAGAAAATTTTATCTTAATTTACTAATATTATAAATTATATTACACAACATATATTTTTACACATATATTCTTATATCAGTTACACATATCAATAATATATTCTCGAAAAATATTATTATTTCTCATAAAATATAAACATTTTTCGAATCTATATAGATATTTCATCAAATAAAAACACGAATTCCATTATTATAGAAAACGCCTCTTTGACAAATATAATTAATAATAAAAAAAATATAATATTATTTCCAATATTAAATTTACTCGATAAACAATTTTAAAAAATATGAAAGAAGACTATGAATAAAGTAATTAAGATTTAATGACTTTATAATATTTTTAAACAGTATGTATACTTATTTATGAAAATATTACCCTTAAGCAATTTGTTGTTTATGTATCGAAATTCTCTGGTAATTCAATCTTCGAATTCTTTCCAATATACGATTTTCACATATCTTTTAAGTTATATATATATATATATATATATATATATATATATATATATATATATATGTATATATATATATATATATTTATTATAATAGTTCAAACATTTTTAGCACGTAAAAGAAAAATAGTCAGAATAATTTTTAAGTTAACTATTTTTACTTTATTTGTTTTTAAAATTTGATTGCTCTATTTACTAAAAAATAAAATATACGGAAAAAACTTTTATTTATAGTAATATTTATTAATAAAAATAATATTTAATAGTAAAATAGATTTATTGACAGAAACTTAATGAAGGTAAATGTAAATTATTAAAATTTTCTACGATGCTTGTTTTAATTAATATCAAACATAAGCATAAAACATTCATAATACACGAAGCAGGGGATATAATTGCAATCAGATATATTTATTTGAAAGTACACTGTTAAAATGTCTACATGTATATGATATTAACAAGTTTAGTTATGAACTTCCATCCAAATCGTGCATCTCTGACTGATTAAGTCGACGTGTGCCACATTGGATGCGTAACCTAATCAAATTAAAACTTAGTAATTATACAGAACTGAGCGCGTTAGCTCTCTGCCATTAGACACAGCACTGATAAATTACCAAACTGCGACACTACCTGCTCCAATATTCATTCATTCAACTTTCACAGTACTCTAAGACTAACTTGTACGCTCACCCACCTGTAGTAGTGTGTATTTAACGTCAGTACAAAATATGTGATGCGTTTAGTATTATTCTGCGAAGTTTCTAATTTCTTGGTGGATGTAAGACGATGTTAAAACAAGCAGAAGAGAATAGGCATTCGGGTTTGAACAAAAAAAGTTAATTCTTCTAACGTACACATGAAACTACTGTTCTCTGTAATTTGCAAAGTTTATATTTACTTTATTGTGTCATTTCGAATGTTTTATTTAGAAAAAATATAATAAATAAGTATATTAAACTTATAATGAATTGCCTACCATACATTTGTGAAATCTATAGTATTATGATTTAAAAAAGTCATAAAATAACATTTATATACTATTTACATTGTTGATCTAAATAAGAAAACGAATTAAGAAACAGCCATAACACACTTTTAAAGTATGTCCATCTAAAATAAATTCTATATCTGAACAGAATAAAATTGAAATAAGACCGATACATTTAAAAATGTAATTGCTATTAACTGAATTCAAAAGACTTAAAAACAAATGACGTCGGTTGTAAATGATTTCGATTAATTAAAATCGTAAATATTAATCCATAAAAGTCAGTGCTTCGAATTCGAAGTTGGCATAAAACATGAACGTTTCTTTGTCAGAGACAAACACGTAATGAACTAGCATAACAGTCGCATCACGTTAAAACACTGTATATTTTAATCAAAAGAAGAACAAGTCAAAAACATTTTTAAAACGCTCTCGGCGGTAATAAAACCTCAATTAAACAACGCCGCGTGCAATCGCAAATTACACGACTGCCATTCCCTGGCAGTTTTCGCGCTTCTATTGGGACTTGCATGGGCGCACAAACACTCACTCGAATTACACTTAACTGCACCATTAATCGTTCAATGTTAACAGACACTACTACGGCCATGGTTTTGTTACCCTCGACGTTGTGCGGTCAATGCACAACCCCGAAGACAAAACATATTTTCAAATTAGTGTCCGGCACTATTAGTGTCTTTTGTTATAATGTCGTCCCCTGCTTAGAGCATATAACATGTTGTTTGATTTTCACACAATGTGTGTAATAGCATTTAATACATATTGGCGTGACATCATGGTAATATTTATTATATATTTCGAGACAGTCGCACTGTTATTACTTTCATTGAGAATTATTGCTTATGACTAAACCCACATGACTGCATAAAATTAAATAACAGGCGATTAAATTAATTTTTGAAAAAATTAAATTTATTGTTTAACTTAGTACGTTATTAAAATGTTTTGAATCCACTGTTTCATTTGGGAAGTTGGAAAATCCGCTTTACAAATTTAACTATGATTTATGTTCATATCCATATACACATAAATACATACACACACATACATACATACATATATACATATATATATATATATATATATATATATATATATATATATATATATATATATATATCTTATAATAATCAATAGAATTGAGAAGTATTACATTTATTTCTAAGAAGATAAAATTTGTATTTCAACACATAAATAAATGCTCTCGAATAATTAAATATTGAAAAATAGAGTAATATAGTTTGTTTATAAATGTATGTATTTTTCTACTATTTTGAAACACGAGAAGAAAAACAAGAACAAATAAATATAAATATATATATATATATGTATATATATATATATACAAGCTTAGTTTGAACGTGATTAAATAACCGACGATGTTTTTAATTAAACTTATGAACATTATATGAAATAGAAAATCTAACATCAGTAGATGAAAATCTTCAGAAAAGCACAAAATCTTTCATTAACTCTTATGTACATAATCGGTACAGCAATATTATATATAAAACAAAATAATCTCTATAACTTTTATTAAATACAGAATTGTTCAATTTAATAGTCATAAGCATAATAAATCGCTACAAAAAAATGATAATCTTAAGAGCTGTAATCAAATTTAAATTGTCGAGTCTCTTTCATGTATGGATGATTGTAAATTTTGAAATAACAATTCATAAGGAAATATGAGGTATTTTATAAAAAAAAAAATATATATATATATAATCAGATATCAACTTTTGACATAGTTACCAACAATTAAATTAGTATCGTCGTTATTTTATCAAAACTATTATGCATTATGTACACTATATTAACACAATTATTTTTACAAATTAAAATTTAAATAGAGAACAGAATATTTTTTTCACTTAGGTAAACAACCTCTATTTAAATGTTTACAAATTTTCCGTCATTTTCTTTAAAACATTTTATAAAGGAATTTTTTATGCTTTAACAGCGAACAGATGACACAGTTAAAAATATTTAAAATTTAAACACACCGATCAATCCTAAATTTGATGAAAAAAAGTTATGTAACATACAGACATGAGTTATAAAAAAAAACATTATTTAAATAAATGTATATTATAGTATACTAACAAATGTCATAATTTTTAATTTATAGATTTTATTATACATTTTTATAAGTGAAGCAATTATAATTTTTATAAGTATTAATTACGATTTTAATATATAAATGATTTTCTAAGTGAGAATATATATATATATATATATATATATATATATATAATACGTAATTAGACATTAAAAATATATCTTTCCTATTCATGACTAATCTCAAAAGAGTAGTTAATTTTCTCCATTATTTTTTAATAAAAAATAACCATAGACTTAATAAAGTTATATTAATATTTTTTCAACTAGTTGAATATTTAAAATTATAGTCACCGATATTACTAATTAAATGGCAAGAATCATGTTTAACACAGTTTAATATCTTGGTAACTATTTGTTTGAAATTATTTTATATGATAGTAAAGTCAATTCTATACGATTGTTACTTGTAATAAAAATAAATGAGAAAATATACTAGTTAATTCTAGTTAATAATTGGATTCTGAATAAGCGATTTTTAAATCGATATTAATTTTATTTGGAATTGAAGTTGATAGAATAAATCAGACTTTAAATTCAATAAAAGATTATATTGATTTACAGAAAAATGCATCGTATTTAAATAGGTAATAATAATTCTATTAACTCGTCTCCATCCGTACTTTCATTTCAAATAGAGCCTCGAATAAACAGTAGAAACAACGCAAACAACAAATTGAAACAAAAATGTCATTTCCTTTTATTAACTAAATTATTCCGACAAGTTCAGTATTCGCAACAGTCTACCGAACAAATAAAAAATCAAGTTTTGATTCTCGCAGGAAGGGAAAACTCTTTTCGAGATAAAGGCACGTTGTTAACACCCTATTTCAGCTATAATCTGTAGGCTATCGGCGAAACCAACGGCAGACCTCACAAACTGCAATCTATTTAGGATGTACGCGTGTCGCATCGGACCTTCCTCAATATCTTAGTTTTACGGCCGAAAAATTATAAAAGGTATACAACGACAGAGATACTTATATGACACCTTTGTCTAAATATCACATTGTCTCTTTTACGATAACACTATAATGTAATTTAGTTTCATTTAAAGCTCTGTATGGAAGTCAAGCGAAAGGACAGTTTTGATCGTTACTAAAAAGAGAAAGTTTGTGGAAAAAGAAATTGTATTCGAGTTTTCTATCTTTTTTTAATACATAAAATGTGATTATTTACAGTGTCGCATATATATATATATATATATATATATATATATACCCACACACACATACATGAACGTGTGTATGTTTCCATGAAAATGAAGTGAATAAAACAAGGATGACACTTTTGTTTTTGGATGGCTATATCTATACAAGTCTTCGTTTCAGATGCGCCTGTATGTGTTTGTGAGGGTATCATGTTTCCAATATATGGCTACATAGTGATAATACAAAAGCAGCAAATAAGTATCGTAATGCCCTATATTACGATGCGGCTTATGGTCGTGTTGCCCAAGCACTGTGCTTTCTGACGTTTACAGGGTGCGTTGTATTTGGCGTTGGTGGTCTTTTCGATGATACCGCATTTGCTACCACTGCACAAGACGATTTATTACAGATTAAATGGGGAAAAGCAAGTTTATACATTTACGAAATGTATAGTGGGATACCACAATACTTAAAATATTACGTGATTTCTTGTTGAAATATATATAACTGAAATCAATACTGTTGATGTTTTTGTGGTCGAGGAAATATTTTTCAAACAGTAATTTACGCAGTCACGTAAATATTTTTTTGAGATTATTTCATAATAAATGTTTAAAAGGAACGCTACAGAAATCATGAAGCATTCAAATAGACTATATTTTATATTTAACAGTGCAAATAAACATATACAACACACATATTATACAAATATTTTCACCACGCATTATCTTCAATTATTATATTAATAATAGATCTTTGCCATTTATTACAATAGTTGAAATTAATAAATAACTTGAAGTGTATAATTGAAAAGAAAATATTTATGTAAAAAAATTAACATATGTTACAACGGTGGGCAAAATGCGGCTCGCGAGCCGCATGCGTTTCCCAACGCTACTTTGTACGGTTCCCGAAACAATAACGGATTTCATTGCCATTTTTCGTAAAATTTTATATTAATAATCTATAATAGTATAGTATGTACCAATATTAGAATATTTTATATATGAACGGGTAATTCATTTTTATATAAACTGCTTTGGTGGGTAGACTTACTAAATAGTTGTATTTTTTATTATTTATAAATCAAATTTTAAAATAATATTTTCTGTAGGTCTTGAATTATATATATATATATATATATATAAATTCATGTGTAAACATATATCTTTAAGAAACTGTAAAACAGTGTAAGAATTCATGAGGGAGGATTTTAATTAAATTAGGTACAAGAAATGTTTTCATATATGCGTGCAAGAATTCCATTAAGTTTTATATTAACCTTAAGACGAATTTGAAGTAATTTACATATACACGCCAGATGAATTTTCAGTTTTAAGATATTTCAACAGACTTAACAAAGTAACGTATATTAAAATTTCAGTTTTTCGATACAATAATATTGGAATGTGCATAAATGAATAGTTATAGTAAAATATGTAAAATATGTATTTATTGAAAAAAATAATATTTTATTAACTATTTAAGACAAAAAATAAATTAATTGTTTCATATTTTTTGAAAAGTACGTTTTTTTGACAAAAATTTATATCATTAACAAATATTTTCTACTGAATTAAATTTAAAGACAAATACAAGCTCTAGTTTCTATAGCAATTAAAATTATATTTGGAACATTTGAGTTTTCAGTCGCTCTTGTGTAATTTATATAGCAATCAACAATACAATTCTCGATATATATATATATATATATATATATACCTATATGTATATAAGACATATTAAAAATAAATATAATATAAAAAGAATAAATTATTTACGTTTGAAAGATGTTTATATGAAGCTGATGAAATTCTGCTAATTTTAAATAAATATTGAATAAATGAAAAAAATACACTGACTAAAAGTATATATACCAAACGATTATACAAAACACGATATACTTCATATATAAAGACGTTGCTAGGGAGAAAAGTAGGCATTAAGTGATTTTATGTGAGATGATAATGTACTCCGATAGAATCTTCGCTCATTAAAAGTGAGGTTTTAACTTTGCTATATAATGGCGATGTTGTAGCACGGACAATACGGAAAGTTACTGTGTATTCTGAAATTCGTTGAGAGAAAATTGGTTGTAAAACCAAGTTTTCAAATTATACGAGAATGTTTTAATTTAAACAATAGAGCTTTTAATAACGGTATTAACAATAGAGTGGTAATACATTTCGTCAATTTTGAGGTATTTCAATAATAATTTATTTTAATGGCACTACCCAACGGCTCGTGTATCTTTTTAATGTATAATTAAAAAAAAAACACCAGAATGTAAATATATTACCGATCGTTGTGTGTATAAAAATGTAGAACGGATTCTAAAATAATTTCTAATAATCTTTTCGGAAAATACATTAAAAAGTTGAGTCAATAATTGAAAGACAATAAATTATGAAGATTTAATAAATAATAAAGTATTATGTGTTATATATTTCCAGAAAATAATATATAATAAAAATGAAAAATTAATTTTTCATCCATTTTGTGTTTATTAGGCTGATAGAAAAATAATTGTGGTTTATGACCTTCAAATTCATATACATGTCAAGCCTTTTTGATTTTTCTAAGTGTTTTAAGTGGTCTAGAACTGTTGGATGACTAACGCCTAACTTTTGTGTAAGCTCTCGAATTGTTGTACGAGGTTCAACTAACACCTCCAGTTAGTCGTTATGAACTGAAGAAAGACACCTCGCTCTCAAGGCTCTCATTCCCAGCACGAAATTTCTGTAATCACTATTGCACCGTAAGTTCCTTAATAGTACCCACACCAAAAGCATCGTTTAGTTTATGAGTAGTTTCTGCTACTTTACCACTCGTTTTTAATTCATACAAAAAAAACGCTCTTATTAGCTTCTTTTCCATCTTTAATTCCATAGGTCAATTTGAAGCAAAATTAATAAAAAAACAAAGTCGATGTTATCAAAATACAGACCGATAAATGCACTTTAAAATGATATTAACATGAACACGATGACATGATATTTTCATCGAAAAAAATTAGAGTTAGGACTCAGAAAATAACAACCGCAATTATTTTCCTACCGACCTAATATTAAATTAAAAAGCATAATAAAAATGAAAACAACAAATGGAAATACAATTAATTTGAGATTATGTATAAAAATCATAATTATGATATTTATAAAGTGCAATACTTTTATAATCTTTAAATGATGTTTTAATTAAATTAATTGATTTAATTTTTAGACAAAAACATAATACGCGAAATATATGTGAAATGATTGAAAATTAAATATCGATACTGAATAAATTTACAATCAATTTAGAAACGACCAATTATATTTTCCACAGTTCACCTAAAACACACGATTCATGTATGAAATTCGCCAACTATTTATTGGAAACAATCGGTGAAGTGTAGCAAAGTTACACATTTAGTGTACAAGGGTGTATGGCCTGTATTATCCATATTTTACAAGGCCGTAAAGTATTCAACTACAACAATATCTAAATATCAAAGCTTTATTGAACGTATAGCGAGTGTTAATTATGAGAATTGAGTGTTAATTAGAACCAATTTTGCAATATCAAACTTATATGGCTAAGGTTACAACCTAATATATTTTTTATATATATGGTTTTATACGAAACAGTTTTATTTGTAATAAATGGCGCCGATAAATTATATTACACTAATAATATTTTCAGGAATCATTGCGAAATTTCATTACTTTCCGAAATAAACGTGTATAAAACTGCAATTCTAACAAATTTACAGTTTTGTTCATACATTACAAGCTATTAAATTTTTTTTATTTTATACGTCATTTTAGTCATTTTGTCGCCAGAAAATAGGTATAAAACGTGTTTGTTTGTCACTGGGGAGATACTGGTTCGTATTCGCTTGAAGAAACATTCAGAATGAGTTTTTTACGATTTCTTTAGTCTTTAAATGAAGACGTAAGCAAAGTTTCTAATACGGAATGAGAAAATACAGTCTATATATTTTATCATACTTACGTTTGTTGAAATATTCTTGTAAGTAATTTAAGTATTAAAAAACAACATTTTAAAAATTAAAATATTAGATATATTAAAAACAAATATTGAAATACTCAAATATATGTCTCTATATTATATTTATATTTGAATCTATTTAGATTAGTATCTTTTTCTTGAAAATATTTTAAAACAATATACTTTATGAAATATTAATAATCAAGAAAGAGTGATATAATAATTTCTTTACTTCAATTAAAAAAATACATATTTAAATAATAATTATGTATTTGTAAACAATAATAATTTAAAAAAAAATTTATAAAAATTATTCATAAATTTTATCTTAAATACTTATAAGTAAATATAATTATAATAAGTATTTAAGATAAATTATTATTTATGAATTATTTTTATATATATATTTTCAATTATTATTTACATATACATTATTATTATTTAAATACGTATTTTTTTTAATTGAAGTAAAGAAATTACTATATCACTCGTTATTGATTATTAATATTTCATAAAGTATATTGTTTTAGAATATAAGAATTCATCTCAGTCATTTATATACGAGGGTCGTTTGATAAATTTCTATGATGTGGCACCACCATTCATTTGATACCGTTACAGCTATCAAGTGTCATCAAGTGTTTCAATCTAGCATAGGTGAAATTTCAGCCAGAAGCGACACGTTTTTCACGTTCTACAGATGTTTGAAGTGAGAATTGTAGCAGTTGCCGCAAAAATGGAAAAAGACGAGTAGTCCTTTTTGCGTTGATTCGTCACCGTGGATAAAACATGGATCCACCACTACACACATTAGTCAAAGCAGCAGTCAAAGCACTAGACAACGACTGGTGAAAGCGCGTCGAAGAAGGCAAAGACCATTTTGTAGGCTGGGAAAGTGATGGCAATTGTTTTTTTAGGAATTCCAAAGAATCATCCTGATCTACTACTTGAAGAAAGGGAAAATGATAACAGGGGCCTATTATGCAACATTATTTTCGGACCTTTTGAAAGAAGAGCTGACACAAAAGCAGCTTATGTTGGTGCACAAAAAAGTGCTCTTTCATCAGGATAATGCACCGTCCTACAAATCGACAATCGCAATAGCAAAATTCCGTTTAAAAAATATTTATGTAATTTATAGTATGTAAGTATGTAAAAAAAATCGGTGCTTGTAAAGTTTTATCCATTTTGGATTTGTTGCTGAGCTGTATTCATAAAAATTTTAAAATGCTATGAATTTTATTGAACCTTTTACAAATACAAATCAGACTCGTTTTAAGCCAATTGCCACTTTCAAACACAGAAGTCAAAAAAACTAGCTCTTAAAATAAGATAGATTACATATGTGAATTGATAGAACAACAACAATATAAAAATATTTTGACTGAAAATAATTGACTATTTTTTTCGTTCTTAAATTATTTCATTTAAATATTTGTATCAATGCGTAAAATATCTAAATGGGAAAATTAATTTTGCAATCCAGTGCAATAAAACAGTTATCTTGTACATGATTCAATAGAAAACTACACGATCAAATGCAACTCTAATATTGTTTTCAACAATAAAATAATTTTTCATATTGTATAATCATTGTTCTGATATGTAAAAAATTAATAAATTACAATGTATTTTAATTCTACTATTTATCGTTTTTTCTATATTATGTTACTTTTTTAAAGAATTATTAACGCTTTGAAAATATTAATAATATTATTTATATTTGAAACGATATAATTATATTGAAACTAATGCATTATAATTCAAAACAAATCTTGTTTAACATACAACACTAGTCAATAATCATGTTAATTATTGTAATTACATAATGTTATATTTTACATTTAATGCAGTTACAGAAAGGAACAAAATATTTCATAATAATATCCATAACATAAAATGTGTACGTGTGAATACAACGTGCATGATACAAGTGTTAATTTCTATCATGGTTATAATTAAATACGGCCAATATTAAAGAAAAACACACGGATCGATATCTCTAAATGTAATAAACGTGTAAACGGTAGCTCAAGGTTTAAATAATTTAAAAAAGAATAGGGGTTCATTTTTCGTTATCTATCGTATTATCAATTCATCCAGTCGACCATTTTACTTATAATAGCGTCGAAGATGTATGACAAATGATAAAGCTACAGAGGAGTGATTGTGGGACAGAGATATTGGCACGTTGTGGTGTAACGCGAGGCTAGATACGTCGCCGTTGTAATATTAATGCGATTGAAAAGCTTTTCCGTGTGTACGCATATTTTATTAGCAGATATTGAACGGCGACACAAATTCTGGACATATTTTAATGGAGATGGATGACACGTTGTCCGACTTTTGATATGCATGTTATCACAATCACCAATATATAACAAGCGAGGGAGATGTTGATTCGCAAAAAAATTAATGAATACTAAATTTACTTTCAGTTTCTTGTTTGAAGTGATCTATGTCTGTTGTGAATTGTTTGATTACAAATTACATTATTTTCTAATTTATTTTTTCATTGAGTTGTCATGTTGTAAATTTTCTCGTTTTGATTTTGTATCTAACCCGCCTAATGGACATAATTTTTATCACTACAATAGTCTGATTTTAGCACTGTAATAGTCTTTTTTATATTTCTCACTTAAGTGAGATTTTATTAATATGAGTTTTTATCTAAATAAAAACTTATATTAATTTATTTAAACCTTTGTAATTAACAGATTGACATAACATAGAGTAATAAATAACAAAACTATTTATTTTATAAAATAAGTGCTCGATAAAAAAGTAAATGATTCCGTGCACGATTTAAGTTCTAGTATTGTTTTTATCAACAATAGTTAGTAGTTCAGATCGGTATCAATTGAAATAAATAAAATTTTATTTGGTTCCTTTCAGCTAACGAATAATAAAAATAAAAAGTCTTCTCAGTACACGAGACGGTTTCGCTGGCTTTCTCATTTAATCGTCAATTCGATCCGTCTGTCCGTTCAAACAGCATTATAGAATTAAAAACTAAAATCGAACATGGTAGCACAAGAATTACCATTGCGATAAATGTATAAGTTACTTACATTGTGTAATGCTATAATGGCATAATATTTCACAAGTTTCCGCTCCACTAATGTCCGTAAAAAAGTATCCAAAGCTCATTTTACTCTTTATAATGTCGCCCCTTAATTTATGTTGTTTTTGGTTGTAACCATTGTATTAAATATGAATTACGAGTTAATTTATGGTTATTACTTATTTAATTGTATGTCGGAATATGTGCGTAAATTAAATAAAAAAAAATTGAGATTTACAGTTACTTCGAATATTAAATGTAATTTAAGTAAAAAATTGATTTTTAATGCAATATTGAAATTGCATTCAATTATAACTTTCGTATATTTTTAATATAACTAAAAATAATATGTTTTTAATAATTATTATTCTATTCTATTTTATTAATTAATTTATTACTTAATTATTGCGGAAGTTATATTGATAGAATTTCAATTTTCATTTGATCTCTAATTCTATATATTATTCATCAATCAGATATATTCATTTAAAACAATTGATTTTATAAAATAAATACTCACACACTAATATATATATATATATATATATATATATATATATATATATATATATATATATAAAGTAGACGTGTTTACATTCCTTACAAACGGAAAATAACAAATTATTTTTTTCTATGTTTGCAGAAACAGAAACGAATGAAAATCAAATTGATTAAAATACAAGAATCAAAGATAAAACAAGGAGAAAAAAAACATAAATTCAGTGTAGAAAAAACTAGTATTCGTATCATAGATAAATTATTGTGTTTATATAATGAACGTTCAAGAAAATCAAAAATATCTTCTTACAGAGATAATTGTTTATTCATGCATTGAATACAAACTTCTTTTCTCAGTGTAAATAAAAATATCAATCTAAAATTTATTCTACTAAAACGTATATATCTCCGTTTCCTTTCCAAAACAGGATTTCCTGTTCACATTTGCGAGTTCCACTATGTAATATAAAAATATTTATGAAAGAAAACGGTTAATGTATTGTTTATTTCAGTAAATGTGCAAGATAATTCCAAATTGTTTTGCATGTAGAACTCTTTTTAATAAAAATACCATAATTTTTTTTCGAATATGAAGAAATATAAAACAGTCACCTAATTTCCGTTTGATATAAAAGTTTTTAATATTAATGCAGACAAATTTGAATATCTTTATACTTTAATATTATTTTCCATTCATAAAACTGTACTTTTAATTTATTTAAAAGAAACTATTTTAAGTTTTCAGTTAAATATACTTAATTTATATCAATACAAATAAACATGTAACATAATATCAATATTAGAAAAAAAATAAAAAATATTTTTCTATATTATTTTTATAATTTTTTATCTGTTAGTAAAAAATAAACTAAAATACTACAGTAACACATATTTTATTCACTCAAAATAATCGAAATATTAAAGATATAAAAATAAATACCAAAATTGATTCCGTTTACATGAAATTATGTTACAAAAAAGTTATAAATAACTTTCAAAGAAGACTATTTCAAATTATATATTATTCATAGCCCTCAACAGGATCCTAAAAATATATTTTCAAAGTTAATAATATAATTTAAAAGCCATTTATATGTAAAATCGAATAATTTTTTTATAAAAGACTTTTTGCATATATGTAGATATATAACAAAAAATACACACAAACATTATCTATATATATATATATATATATATATATATATATATAAACATGTCATTAATAAAACAATCATACTTTTGATTAATGTAGGATTTTTATAAATCCATCGTTCCATTTTTATAAAACATATTTAATCTCAGGTTATTACTTTTTACGTTAAATTAAAGTAAATCTACCTTAGATATTATATTAGATAAATAAATACAACTATATTCGGGCTGTATTCTGCGTTTAGAATTATTTATAACTTATTTCAATTATAGCTTTTTATAAAATATTTTTTTGAATACCAGAATTCCGCCAACGCTTTAATTTTTTTCAGTTAAACAATATTTTTGTATTTTTTCATTATTATTAACATTGTTTTCACAAATAGTTATTTTCTGTACAAATAGATTCTAAGTATTCGTTGGATTAAATTTGTTTCACTTTTATATGAGAACTGAAACAAGTCATATGATTATTTTGCACAGTAGAATCTTTAAAAGAATATATAAACACCTCTTGTACGTTCAATATTGTTTTACGTCAAGTTCCTGTGTCTCTCTGGAAAACGCAATAGAAATATAATATGCACTTTAGTAAATTTGACTCAAAGCAATGACAATAAAAATATGCAATGTCTGATATACGTTTATATACATACATTTACACACATATATATATATATATATATATATATATATATATATATATATACATACACTTTAAAAAAATAACAAAGCATTAGTAAATGGCGATATTGAAAAAGACATATCTTTCTATATATTTTTTGATAAAATTGGAATAGTTTCTTTACCCTTTGAATGCTAGAGATTTTCTCCATATATATACGAAAAATGTTTTTATGTGTTTTTGCAGTGGTGCGGGGAATACTTTGTTTCAAAGTCAATTTTGAATTATTATTTCAGAATTTTTTATATATTACTTCTAACATATTAGATTGTATTTTCTGACCATAAAAATAAAAAATAATGTTTCAAACCCTGCAGAAAAGGATATATAATTCTGAAAAAATATTTATAAATAAAATGAAAACAGATTTATGAACCAATTGCTAACGACCAATTATATAATTTATGAACCAATTATATTTATATTCATATTTAATTCATTGTTTTCATGTACATAACACAGTACTCATAATTAACAAAATAAAAAAAATAGAATTCATCTTCAGGAACATTTATGTTTTCCCACACACAATCCGTGAAATACTTTCTTGCAGTTCGAGCATGTAAGGTTAGATGGTTTTACCGGTTCACCATCTTTATTGCTGCACACAACACATCAACACTGACATATAGAACGATATGACTCTGCCAGTGCATTAAATTATTTTATTGCCGCAAAAAAAATATTTTCCCAGTTAGTTGTAATTTGAGAAGAGTGCAGTAGCGCTTCTGGTACTTTTCGCATATGCATGGAGGAGCGCGATGGGGCTCTGTCACTCAAAGGATTAATTAAACAATTCATATAAATCAAGATTATTTTAAAATAAGAGTCACCGTATATAATACTTACAAGAAATTGTTTTAAACGATCAATTTGAATTTTAATTAAATTCTAGAATAGTCAAGCCACAAAACAATGATTGACAATCAGTATAAAAATATTTCCTTCTCTCTAATTTGTTTAAATCTAAATTATTTTTATACTAAATTATTTATTATGAAATCAATGTTAAGTTGAATAGTATTAAACAGAATACATAAATTGAATATTACAGTTTTTGAAAGCATTGCAAGGTGAAAATAAGTTGATTTATTTTTATTTTAAGACGAGGTGAAGTATTTCAAAAATAACAGAATATAATTTAATTACGAATTTTAAGTTCTCGATGCCGAAGGAATAACTGCAGTTCAATTAAAATACGAGCTCGAAGATCACCACTTCGCAACGAATTTGAAAAAAATAAAAAAGAACCGAAACGAATTACGTCTGGCGTTCTAATTATTTCATCATGACGTCATGAATGCACATTTCGATTTACTTCTTCGGCTATGACAGATGTCAAAATAACGAGATCTCGCAAGCGATATATCTTCATGCAATAGCAATATGCATTTCCTATCTTCCGGTTATTCGTTCCCCTTGCGAATTTTAACATGTACATCGAGTGTATTCGATACTTTTCTCATATATCACACACACAATCATCGGGTCTTCCGTTTTCCTACATCATCGCTTGCATAGCCCACATTCTCTCTGCACTTTGAATTTACATAAGAGTTTTTGCTTGTTACACACAATTCGACGAGAAGTTTTAACTAAAATGGTATCTCACAAGTTTTATATATTTGTGTGCCAGAATGTAATACCTTAATGCTTAAGTTGTATGTTAAAAGTTTCATTCAGATTTTATTATCTGAGGGTGGATAAAATAGAGCGAAAATAAAATGCAAATTTATTATTTGTTTATTTATCGATTTTCTTCGAACATTTTATGCACGAATTATGTTACGACTCTCCATAAAAATCTGTATGTCGATGATAGAAAACTTTTAAAATTTTATTTATTTTATAATTCTTTCACATATTTGAAACTATACCTGTATCATTCGTTTCTACATTGAAAAATATTGATTTCGTAGTGTAAAAAAAGTTGAACAAAAAGTTTATTCATTAAATAAATAAAGCGTGAGATTTTTAAACTTTGTAAAATAAAATAAATGAAATACTCTCATTTCAACTTGCATTTTTATACATTAAAAATAAAAATGAACACATTAATACTTCGTTTCTATTTCATAACTATTATTCATTTTAGAATTAATTTATATAGATTTAATCCCTTAGTTAAAAGTATTTTGAAAATAGAATAAATATCACAAAGACGAAAATAATTAAATGTTATAGTTATTTAATCGATTTGTAACTATAGAAACGTTTTTAATGTATGAAAAAGTAATTAAGTCAATTGAAAAAATGTATCTATCATTAAAATTATTAAACTTTCGATAAAAAAGATATGGTATAATATTTACTCGATTCATTAAGCAAAATGTACTGAATCAGTTTCCGATTTCTAGTTTATTCATTAATAAATCATTTTCTGATACCAATCTTCGGTCATAAAATTCATATAAATTAAACAAGCTTTCAATATCTGAAGAAGGATAAGAAAAACCGTGTTACTTATAATTAAAGCTTATTAATATCGCACAAATATCTTTATTATTTCAACTGAGGTATATATTAATGATAATAATTAGATAACAGTTTATATTAATTCAAATAGAAATCTTGTCTAGAAAAAAACATTATTTCATTACATACTAATAATAAATATAAATATGCGCCAAAAACTTAAATTTAAAGCAATACTAACATTTTTTTACTTCTTTAAATAATAAATTACCCCGATTTATTTGAAGACAACACTCAGAAATCTTAATATTTCATTAAGTAATGCTTGGAGAATATCAAAAAATATACCATATAAGTTTTGAATTGCTCCATTAAACTTCTAGACACTTTTATCATTTTGTTTTATACTTTTATTCTGCACAAATGCACACACACATACAGATATATATATATATATATATATATATATATATATATATATATATATATATATATATATATATATATATTTAAGACTTAGATGGTGTAAAAATACGATTCTTTTAAAAAAGAACAATAAATGTTGATTAGATATAAATATGAATATACTTCCAAAAGTTTTAAAATCATTACGAAGTTTTATTTAAAAAATATAACACTTCAATAAATAAAAATGTTAAATAATATATTTAATATTTTATATATTTTTATATATTCATTTATAAGTATAAATGGACAAATATTTATAAACAAGTAAATAAAAAAATGAGTAGTGACACCAGTATTTATAATGGCAAAAATTCTACCTCAAATATTACTCAAGCTGGCATTTAAAATATTAATTTAGAATTGTTCAGTGGCTTAATTGAAAATAAAAGTATTTAAGTGATTATGAAATTTATTTACAAACTAATATTAATCTATTAAAGAATAATTTATTTTTTTATTTCCTTGTATAAATACAAAATAAGAATTTTTAAATCATAATACACATACATTTATTATTATTAGTATCTATCTTTATACATTAGGTTGGTAGAAAAATAATTGCGGTTTATGACCTTCAAATTCATAAATCTTTTTTGATTTGTGGTTTTAAAAGGTCCAGAACTGTTGAATGACTAACGCTTAACTTTTGTGCAAACTGTCGAATTGTTGTGCGTAATTCTGATTCGACTAACGCCTTCATAGTTCATAGCGACCAACGTCGTGAACTGAAGAAGGATGCCCGCGATCTTCATCGTCAAGGCTCTTGTTCCCAGCATGAAATTTTTGGAGCCACCATTGCACTATACGTTCTTTAACAGTACGACACCAAAACCATCGTTTAGTTTACGAGCAGTCTGTACTGCTTTACCGTCCATTTTGAATTCATATATAATAATTGCACTTATTTGCTTCTTTTCAATCTCTAACTTAATAGGCCAATTTGAAGCAAAATTAATAATAAAAAACAAAATAATTAATAATGTTAAAATGAAAATTAATAACGTTACCGAAATACAGATCGAAAATGCACATTAGTATGATATTAATACGAACACGATAAAATGACATTTTCATTGAAAGAAATTAAAGTTAGAATTCAGTAAACAAAAACCGCAATTATTTCCCTACCAACCTAATATATATATATAATGTAACCAAAAATAAATATTTCCAAAATAATGTTAACATTTAATTCGATAATCAAGTTACTAATCTGATAGTATTCTTTAAAATATTCGATTTTTAATTTTTGTAAAGTAAAAATTCTTTTTTAATAAAAAAAAATATAAAATAAATGTTATGGTAGTAATTATAAAAAAAAATTAGCGAAAACTTTATGAATGGAGTAAATAAAAAATGAAATAATGTATATTAATTAAAATAACTCAATCTTATCAAGCATTTATCTTACGTATCACAAAAAAGTATATAATAAAAAATAACTGCCAATAAAGTTCAGGAAAATGTTTGGATTGTATATATTATCCCGAAAATAGTTACGAAACGTAATCATCATATATCGTACAGAACTAATATACAAAAATAAGTATATATTGGAAAAGTTTTATCAACAATACCTTCGCAATGCAGGTTATTATTTTCAAGTTCTTTTCAACTTGATATCAGATGAATTTTTGATAACAAACTTTTACCTGAAACAAGAAAAATAAAGTTAGGTCATATATTTTTATTTTCGTTTATGTTAAAAAGAGAACAGGAAAAAAGAATATGAATTTAAAAATATTGTTGTCGGCAAAAGTTACATGATAGATGTTTGTATAATATGATTTTTGAAGAATATAAAGTGATTTGTTTAAAACTCTATCAGCATAAGTGGTTTTTTTCCTTCCATTGTCAGTTTATAAATAAAGTGTTAAATTCGCCTCATCTAAAAACGTTCGCTAGACTAAAAGCTTATAAATATTCAGTTTATATATACATTCATATATAATATTATTTTCTAGTAGATGTATATTATATGTGCGATAATACAAAGTTTATATTTTTATACATAAATTTGAATACATTTGATGAGAAATTAAGAATATTGATCTTATTATACCTAAAATAAATTAATTATATATTTTTTTGAAACAAGATCACTAGTTATGTCAACTTTTATTAAACAAAAATACGTTTCAAAATGTCTTTTGAAAAATTAAAGTTCAATAACGCTTCCGCCTGGAAAAAATATACAGTTAACAATAACCTATATAATTACATATTTTAAAAAGGATATTACGACTGAATCTTCACATTTTAAAATTATATATTATTATAACTTAAAATTGTGTAGTTCTCAAAATCAGCTTTCTGTAAAAATTATATTTATAAATAAATGCAAGATCATCATTCATTCTATACATAAAATAAATTTGAAAATATTCAAATAATACATGTGTCATATAAATAATGCATACTTAATAATTGTATCGTTTTCATTCACGCGTATAATCATTTTTATGACAAAGTTATTGAAACAATTTTCAGCACTTTGGTATGACATTGGTTTAAATCTTTTTTCTTTTCTAATTTTTCACTGTTCGAATCGATATATTAAAATGTTCGGTTATCGAAAATGCTGACACGGAAAAAAGTGGAATCCGATTTCGACGACATTTACAATTTTTGTTCACTCTATTCTCAGTATTTCAAATTAAAGCTCGCTTGAATCTTATTCATTTAATATCGTTTTAAATTTATTTCAGTTGTTCCAGCAAAATGACAACGTTATTTCAAACTTATACAAGACGAAAATATTACAATCGAAAAAGACGACCAGCAGAGTCTTCAATTTCAATAAAGAACTTACTCAATCTGACAGCTTTGTTCATCACATTTCGTTAGAATATAACAACCGCATACGGGGAAAATGGCATCGGCCGTATGCCATAAGTATGTATGTATGAGTCTGTATGCCATATGTCTGTGA
Organism: Acanthacorydalis orientalis; assembly: GCA_034766995.1. NCBI lineage: Eukaryota > Metazoa > Arthropoda > Insecta > Megaloptera > Corydalidae > Acanthacorydalis > Acanthacorydalis orientalis. Next base: position 23,144,213 of record CM068313.1, read on the forward strand.
TACTACACATTCTCAACATTATCACGATATCGTTTACAACAAAAAGATGCATCATAATTTATTCTGACACGAAGTATCGATGTATCTTTACGCGCTCGATATGTTATGTTATGATAGTTGATGAATATGCTCCCAGGGATGTTTTTATCATATTCGGTATTTTTAAAATTTAAATTTTATGGTAATGCCATTGTGTGTGTGCGTGTATCGGTGTGTCTCTGTCTGTGTTTTGCATAACACGAAAAAACGATAAGATTGACACGATAGGGTGCAGAGTTTATCACACAGCCGTTCGCACAGATACACATACAAAAAATCTCATTCTGCGAAAACGCATTTATCTTTTGAGTGATTTAATGGTGGAATGTGCTGGTTCCGGGGTTTTTCTCATCGCATTTAATTGACAGTATATGTTTTACGACACGAGGATGTTGTATATGATCTAAACGCTGTCATACTACTAATACACATCTACGATTGATAACAAGTGACCGGATATAAGTGTTTCTATTACACAAAAATAATACTGATAGCATTTCATTATGCAAAATTATATATAAAACCATACGCGCATATTCAAAGAAAAACTTCACTATATGCATACATTTTAAAACTGATTAATTATTCACATTAAATATATATATATATATATATATATATATATATATATATATATATATATATATATATATATATATATACTAGTTACACTATAAATTCAACTATATTTGTAAAATACAGAAAATATCACATATTTATAATGAAAGTAAAAATAATTATATATTAAAATATTGTATTAATAAATTTGCGACTAATTACTTAATTTCTACGTTAAGTATTTTACGCCAAATAATATATATTTATTTATTGAGAATATTTGCATAAATTTCAACATATTACTTATAATAAGACGTTCAGCCAAATCTACACTTTTTGTTATAAAAGGTGTATTTTTTTTACTATTACTGAAGTTAAAACTCGTTATATATTCAAACAGAGCTAGAGTATTTCTATTATATTCATAATATTACATTAATATTCAATTATTAAATACTAACAGTCCTATTTTATTTATTAGATATCTTCAATAGGCATATAAAATGATCTAAACAAATATTTCTATATTCTTCTAGTAAACACATTTGATCATTTTGCAAAGAACGACATATACATATGTATATATATATATATAAAAACTTATATATGACATATATAATATTTTATGTATCTGATGCATTTATTTTTATTTATTTACAAAAATAATGTTTCAAATAGCGTTTGTAGAACTCTAATTACATAAAAATAAATCCATACCGAAACATGTTAAAAGGAAGAAAACAAATTCTGTATTTGTTTTCTTCTGTTAAAATTTTTGTTCAAAAGCACAAATGTTTAATTTAAACGTAGGTGCTTTTCAGATAGCAGGTCACAATTCCCTGGAAGAATCAGTTTTCTTTAATATTATAATCCAAAAACTTTGGAAACATGAAAGATTAAACTATAATTACAAACTAGAAAGGAGCATAATTGATTTAAATCAAATTTACATCTTATAATAACTTAATAAATTGTCTAAAATGAAAAACTGTTTACTAGAAAAAAATTTGATTTACATTTATACATTATTTTATTACAAAAAAAGCAATATCTTTATAGCTTGTATCTAGTATATCAATAAATACAGATTTGAACATAAAAATTATTTATATATATATATATATATATATGTGGGAAAATATAAAAAGTATTTAACACAAACGGAAAACTTAAATGGATAATAAAAGTTAAAAAATAGTAAATTGTAAGTAAATTTATTCTGAAAAACGACGAATATATTTGCAAGTTTTTATAGCAAAACTAGATCTGTAATCTTATAAAAAAATTCATTACACACAATCCATCACTTTTTTTATAGGCTACAAAATAACATAAAAAAATAATAAAATGTACATATGATAAAAAAAATAAAATAAACAAAAGGTTACTTTTTATAAATATGCACAGCAATCATCGAATCGATAAACATACAAATAAATAGTTACCATTATAAAACCCTCATAATATTGCTGTTTTTATTATTTATTTATGGAAACACATAAAAGTCATTGCATTCAATTTTATCTTTGATTCCAGTGAGTCTTTTATTTAACGAACCTTCTCTAATGTTCTCCTAACCCCACGCATACATAAACAAGCAATATGAAGTCACAGCCAGACCCGATCACTGGACAGACAATAATTTATAGGGGTGTATAAATCAATACAAATGACTACATATCCATAAAATAGTCAAATGTTGGAGTGCGAGACGGTAACGTGGTAGAGTGAGGATATATCCGTGATTTGACATTTTATCTACCACACATGTTTCATGATGATACGATCCCTTTATAAAAAGGTTGTCCGATTGACATCACAAGGCTGGGATTCTCCATGATACATATTTTTAAGCTGATATAGGATTCACTTTTTAATGATTTCATACATTCTCATATATATATATATATATATATATATTTAAATATAAATATACATATATGTATACATCCATTCCTCATCCCATCCCATTCATTTCTCATCCCTTTCTCCAGGTATTAACGATATTTGCCAGATCGAAGGTTATTGAAATATTAATTTATCAACGTCGACGTGGAAGTTTTACATTTTTGTCCGTTGTTCACTATTATATCTTGTCGGATAGGTCATCTTGAAATGAATATCTAGTATATACTGTCATATATTTTTAAATAGATGTATCTATTTTCACATACACACAAAAACACATGCTTGCATGCACATATATATATATATATATGCATATAATAAAGGTATATATGAATCAACTATAAATATTAAAAGATTTATAATATCATAACATAATAATGTAGGAGTGTATCCTCGTTATTTTAAAACAAATTATTTTTATACATACATTTTTCCTATTTTCTTTCTATGAACGTTTATTCCCACATTTTTCCAAAATTGGTGATTGTGAGAATGTTATTTATTTTTTCTACATTATCATACAGTTGTCACTTTTTGAATTATGTTCATGAATCATAGTAGTAGTATAAATAGTACTAGATCCTGGTTTTTTTCAATAAGAGTTTGAATTGAAAAATATTACAAGTATTCATCAAAATTAATATTCTAATTTACAAAAGAAACATTTTAGAAACTTGAAAACAATAAGTTATAGTAAACAAACTATCAGACAATAAATGTAAACATAAAATAACTGAAAATATATTTTTTTCAATGTATTCATTAAAATGAAACTAAATTTTAATTTTGGATTTTATTAGAATCTAAAATTTTTAATATATATTTTATATGTATTAACCTTATACATATCATAAAATTTAATGACATTATGAAATAATGTCAATACTAAATTAAAATACCATCAATGAAAAAAACACTTAAGACAATAAAAGTATCAAACATATTCGTCGTATTTAATAATCGTCTAATTATCACAAATTATCATGTATGTATATATATACATATATATATATATATATATATATATATATATATATATATATATATATATATGTGATTCAACTTAGGCTTTCACACGAAAGTATTAAAAAAAGGCAAAAATTAAAAAAAAACACATTATCCTCAACTTAGTATTTTAGTTCTATTGTATTTTAGTATTGAATTGAAATGGTAAATAAAAATAATTCTTAACTTCCGCACCCCTTTTAATACTTGTATGTCGAAACGTAAAAGAGTCATTATATATATATATACATATACATACATATATATATATATATATATATATATATATATATATATATATATATATAATGTGTCTTGCTCACTTTGCAGTTTGTATAAAAAACATTTAATTACAATATTCCGTCTATTCTTTTTATATTAAATTTATAATTGTCAATAGAAAAACACTTTTTTACGATATTTTTGTAAAGTCCTTATACAAATTTAAAACAAATATTAAATTAATTTTTTGACTTTTTTCGTTCCAGTGTGATCAATTAAATTTATGTTTTATAACCTCTTCACACGAATATTTGGTACAAAAAACCAATGAGTTATGACAGCCATTTATATTGACAGTTTACTATAAATAAACTTTCATATCGACGATTTATATTCCTCAATGGAATACAAATAATAATGATATATATATATATAGAAAAGGGGCCAACCCCTCTTGATTAAGAAGAAACAACATCAAATCCATCCGAAAAAGGATAATACACTTTTTACTTCTCACTGTAAATTTATGTACACAAATCACTAACATGAAAATAATTCTACTATAATATATAACACGTCACTTATCAAGAATCATATTAAATCTAAAAATACGTATATAACGCGTGAATTATATTGTGTTTAACAGTTTCGATTAGAGTAATATCGACTTCTTGGTGTTAAAAACTGATATTTATTTGCTCTCATTTCGCTAATAAACCACATTTTTATTGTGTTCATGATATATGTACACAATTTGCAAAATTAAAATACAAACATTCATACATGTACATACATGCATAACTGTGTATATATATATATACACATACATTTATATACGATATATACATGCATATATTTGTATATTCATTTTCATATAGCTCTTTGTTTACACATTGACGGTGCATAAATCAGTTGTCAGTGTCGCGTGTCTTGGTGGCCAGAACCTAGATATCGTTCGCGTGCTTTCCCAATGAGCTAGCGGCCAATAGTAATGCGCACTCGAGTTTTATTGTTCCAATTGAATTATGGCTTTTAAATTCATCGTAAATACATACTTTGTTCTGGACTCAATTTCATTTCAACTCGATTGTTTGAATTAGCGTGCGTTGGTACTTTAATCGACGATATATTTTATTGGATTTCGATTTTCTAAATTAGTCGATCGTATTAGATAGATTTATGATAAAGGTTAGTTACTATTGTTATTATTGCTGTTTAAATTTGGACTAGTCTCTGCGTATATGAATAATAACTCATTTCAGATGCTTACTTTATATGTACAGACGTAGTATATATACATATATACATAAATATATATATATATATATGTATATATATATATATATATATATATATATATATATATATATATATAATGCGCCTTTACATGTGTAATATGTTTTCTTAAAATAATAAATTAGGCTTTGTTTACTGTATTTCGATAAAAAAAACTTCAATCGATAAAGATTCGTCTGTATTATCAAATGTAAAAAAATGAATAATATTTCATATCATTTATATTAAAAATCGATACCATATCCGACAGTAATAGATATAGACGACTCATAAAAATTCACCTTTGAACACGAAATTGGCAGAATTTATATCTGAATTATTCATGTTCTGCAATTTGAAAGATTATACTCAATAACAGATAATATCAGTAAAGTTTCATAATCAATACAGAAAATTACAGATGTTAGTTTAGTATGTATATTTTGTTTCGTTTAACATTTTTTCTATATTATGCAATTCAAATAACCTGTTTTATATTTTTAATTTATTGTCAAATAGGTAGGCATCCACACGCATGCTTATGTATATATATATATATATACATATACACATACACATATATATATATGTTATATATATATATATGTTATATATGTTATATATATATATATATATGTTATATATGTTATATATATATATATATATATGTATATATGTTATATATGTATATATATATATATATATGTATATCTATATATATATGTGTATGTGTATATGTATATATATATATGTATATCTATATATATATGTGTATGTGTATATGTATATATATATATATATATGTATATCTATATATATATGTGTATATATATATATATATATGTATATGTATATATATATATATATATATATATATATATATATATATATATATCTATATATATATACATATATATAAAAATTTATTTTATTCTCATAAACATATACCTTCAATATACTGCGTCCTAGTAAGATAGCCGTAGAAACATTTAATAACTGCATAAAATACGAACCAACTTAACAAAAATATTCACAACGCGATTACAAAAGTAGTATTCTAGATTGAATATGAAAACGCGCACTCACATAACGTAACGGATTGATTAGACATTAACGGAATTTGTTACAAATCAATTGTTCGTTTTCATTTCACAGCACATGACAGCAATTAATATAAACCGGAAATGCACATACAACGTAGACGGACAGTCTGATCAAAGAGAAGGCATGCGCATCAGTCATTAATAACAAAACTATACATCACTTTGATCGAGTTGCTTATACTATTCGTAAATGAAAAATATAGTACGAGAGAAAGAAACAGATATGTATTGTCTTTTTCTGTTTAATATGAAAATGTATGGAATTTGGAACTTTATATTCGTATCGACTATGGATCTCATATTCACAACGGTAATAATCGCTACTAGTACAATAGATACGAACTATAAAGTGAATAATTATTTCAATAAAGATTACACACTATCTGTAAACATTACTTCAGTATACAATTATATTTTATATAAAAATAGCATTGTATTCAGAGACTAGGTAAATAAAATCAGACGTATTAATACTTTTAAAATAATGGTATTTTCATTGAAATATACATTAGGGTATCAAAATGAAATATAATAAATTAATTTAATCCAATTTTAATTTTTTATAAAAAGATATTATTTAAATTACATTCCTGTTTTCACTGAAAAGTACTTATATTCTTACATGTTTTTGAATCCGAAAAAAATAATAACATATGCAATACAAGAAGTTCTAGTAACTTAGACACAATAAACTTATAATATTTAAGATTAAAAAATATACTAGAATTGATATAATCATGTTTTATACGCCAACTTACTGCAAAAATATTACACATAATATATTTTTTTTATCGTAGACAGGCATACTTTCATTTCATTTTTTTGTCATTATACTATTCATTGTTATATTAATTCTTTATTTTTGTATTTTTATTTAAATTTTACTACCGAATATAATAAATTATGGTTTTTTAATAAAATCGATATGGAGTGAAGATAGTAAGCCAAATTATAGTGAAAGAATAGTACGAGCAAATAAAAAGATTATTTAAGATAATGTCTAAGTGATCATCATTAAAAAAGTAAATATTCTCAAAATTTGCCGAGACTTCTTGCCATAAAGGTAAAAACAGTATTTTAAGAATGTTTAATTGTTTAATTCAAACATTTTTAATTGGTATATTTTATGGTTTAATTTTTTTCTATCAATTTGTTATCAAAAGTATTAAAAGAGAACAAAAATCAGATTGTATGCTAAAGAATTATACAAGCAAACATTGTTAACATCTCTGGAATACAGAAAAATAATCAACACGTTTCAAGAAATCTAAATTTTAAATTAACATATTGCTTAACAAGGGAAATATTTGTTTATATGCAAGATTTGTTACTCCGAAATTAACTTGTAATTTCAGAAATTAAACATGATAGCTTTAAGTTTACTCAGTATATATATATATATATATATATATATATATATATATATATATATCACTGTATAACGCAATCCCTTTACCCTATCCCTTTAATTTACTTTTAAAAAAATGTGACAGAAAATCTCACTCATAGAGATTAAATATTCAATATATAAGGGGTAAAAAACAACAAATATTCCCAAGAGAAATATTTATACATAATATATATATATATATATATATATATATATATATATATATATATATATATATATATATATATATATATACACATATATATTTCAAAAAAATCATTGAAGAAAACAGACTAACTAACAGAACATGTTTTAATATTTAAATTTATAAAAATATTAAAATTAAATTTTAGATACATCAAAAACCACCGAAATAATTTTTAGCCAATATTTTACATGCGCTGTTAATGAAAAAGATATTCAATTACTGACAGTGAAAAAAATCGCATACGATCATTAACAACGTTTAATTACATTTCAATATTGAAAATTAAAACCTAACCCAATATCAACCATCTTTGCGGCAAACCCAATTAAATATTTATTAATATAACACATAAATTGCGAGTTTCCTTGTCATTAATAATTTTGTACATTTTTCGCCGCTATTAAATATTAAGAGGAAAAACATACGTACGTTTTACAAGCCAATATACGTATTCTATACTTCCCATGATTAAATATTTATTAGCGCTGTATACAATGTGGAAGGTAGCACAGAACATACTTTCCTCGCCTGTCTATGTACATGTGTTTAGAGGTGGCAAAGAACACGCAATTCGGATGTATTTCCATCATTAATTCGGTTATGTTCAATATAATGAATATTGATTTCCAGAATCGTACGAACATTCATTTTAAAAATTTAATTATGTACAAACATACATGGTTGGAAAGCTATAAACATTTATATACACACGGACACATTCAATCATATAATATATATGTATATATATATACATATATGCATGTATGTATATATATATATATATATATATATATATATATATATGTATGTGTATTGAATGACAAAAAAATTCATTGTATGAAATAAAACGTCCACAATCATGTCATACCTTTTTTTAATTTGTTACAAACGAACTTTATTGTATCGACATTTCTAAATGAATAAAATAATATAAAAGGAGACTAAAATAAATGACACATGCCGAACATCTATACGAACAAATCATTTTAATTATTCAACAGTTATCGATTCAGTTGAAACTATATTTCCTTTGACCATCTTATATTTTCATTAATTTTTCAACGTACACGATATACTAACGGGAAAGAAAAAATAACAAATGTATTTATCATTATATATTAAAGTTTATAATTATAGGTTTCTTCGAGGAGAAGAAATTTCATTATTAGACACTCATTAAAAAATGAAGCAATTTTTCATCAATAATTTAAATGCAGCGAACCCATTGTCATAAATTTTTACATTAACATGGAATGAAAGTATTATGGAACGTATTTTTTTACATTATTATATGCATGGATTAGTTACATACGATATAATTTAAAAAATAATAAACGTTATAATATGGAGTTTGAATTGAAAGTGCGTCGTATAGGAAATACATTATAAAGATAGAGTGTTATCTATCTGACTGAGATATAAATTCATTTATTCTAATAACTGACGGTTTTGGTAAATTTACCATGACATTAATCAAATATAACATAGATGTAAGTGCACCAGAGTTCGTACATTGAGCAGTGAATGCAGTAATACCAAATATCATCTATCTCCATATAATGGTCATAAGTCTATCAGTCTGAATCCATATAATGTTAGAATTAATGATAGAGAGTAGCTTATATTTACGGTGCGCTATGCTAGATCGTAAATCTAAACAAAAAGCATTACTTCTGTTGCTGGGGCCGGTGTAGGTAGTCAATAGGAAATATGTTTGCTAAACTTATTATTTGAGTACATCAATACAAATTAAAATACCATTAGGTGCTATCCTGTCACACGTAGCTAAGAATAATAAATATTGTTATAAGAATACAAAAAATAAAATGCAATCTAATAAATGGCATCGTAATATATATTTGTTACGTCCCTCTAAATTAATATTAACTTCTTATTAAATATAACAAGAGACTATATTATATTGCACAAATATTTTTAAATGAACTCATAATTTTTACTCAGAAAATCACTTAAAATTAATAACTAACCATACCAAATTAACGTTTGTCTTTGAAAAACCAGTAACTATTTTAAAAGTTCCAATTTTAAATAAAAAGTCATAAAATAATTCCTGTATTTATTAACAATATTTAAATCAAGAAACAAAAATGATTAAATATCATAATCTATATTGGCTTAGATACGTAATTTAAGATGGAGCAGTATATTCAATAAGAGAGAAACGTTTATGTAAATTCAACAGATACGATATTTAAAACAAAAGAATAAGAAAAAAATGTAAATTTCAATTCAAAAATTATATTTTACAACAATGACTCGTCAATGCAAATAAATGTTTAACGAATAGCATAAAGGGCATTTTCGATTTTTAACTGAAAAAAAAACAATATGTAGTTTTAAATAAAATTCATTAATAATTTTTAAATATTATTTTTTTGGCTACAAACTATTACTTAGTTATATATATATACTCGTATATTGATAAACACATGGTAGTATTTTTGCTGAATATAAATACAAAAAAAGACTTCAGCATAATAAATTATTGAAACAATTATCTTTTTTTTAAACTTTGTACACTGATCAATAATACTTATTTATTATTCCAATCAATGAATTATTTTTCCAATTATTTGACATGTATCAGTTATTGAATTACATTTAACAGTGACGTTTTGAACGAATAAATATTGATTTTCCTGTTTTATAAATTCATTACACGTCCACATATTACATTAATTTTATAGTTAGACTTGTATATTTAGAGAAAATCTTTATGTCGGTAAAATATAACGATTTTATAAATATGAAATAATGTTCAATATATATATATATATATATATATATATATATATATATATATATTTATATATATGGATTTATATTTAGTTGATATCTCATAACTCTATACTTCTACTATTTTTTTAATATAAAATTAAAATAATCACATTTTGTGATTAAGTAATCTTTTCACTATTTTTTTGAAAGGTTTACACAAATATGCAGCACTGGAAAAACGAAAATATATTATAGAACTATTTTCTACATTTTGTTTTATTTTTCATTTACTTTTCAATCGACTTATTTTTGAAATAAATGAGTATTGGAGCTCATTCTCCAATAATGATATTTTTATTCAAAGATAATAGAAAAAATAAAATAATTTATAAATATACATTTTATTTTTTTCTTATCCATTCATTACATATATATATATATATATATATATATATATATATATATATATATATGTGACAATAATATTATTTTATTATTAATACTGAATACTTATTAAAAAAAAATCATACAATCACAAATGTGTATATTTATATTGAAATAAAATACTATTTTTTTAAAAATATTTGTAATAAAAAATCGATTTACTTAATGCGAACAAAAATATCAAGAATAAATTAACCATAAAATATTTAAATGGTACTTTTATACCAGATAAACGAATTAATTTCGACTAACAGATTAAATTCATTTGTATATTTCGAAAAATCAATTTTATGCCAATTTAATTTATATTTCAATAAATTTATTTTTATACACGAGAAAATAAAGCCATCATATATGAATATATATATATATATATATATATATATATATATATATATATATGAATAACTTTATTTGATTATCTTCATATTTAATATATTTATATATATATATATATATATATATATATATATATAAATTCATACATAAATCAAATTTACATATTTAAGTTTCATTGTAATAGTTCAGGTTTACTATATTGACTGGTTTATATTTCGAAATTATTGCAATAATTTTATTATTATTGTTGTAAAAACATGGAGAATTTCAAAAATGACTAGAATTTCTAGGTATACACTGGTTGAATTTTCTACCTTTAAACGAATATCCATGAATTCAATAAAAATATTCTAGTATAGAGAAAAAAACATATTCCACATGAATTCGTTGTTAAAATCTAATTATATTCTTTATTAAACGCCATTGTATTTCATACAGAATAACAGTAATAATAATGTGGGCATAGATAATTATTTATGTAACAGTAAAGAAACAAGCGTTAGATATTAAGAAAAATCTCACGATACGATTTTACATTCTAGCCCGCTCCGACAACATCTGGCAAAACGACGGTAATAAAAGAAGCAATCTTCTTCTTCCGCGTCTTCTTACAAGCATCGCGATGCTCGTGTCATTCGCCTAGCTAGCATAAAGTCACGTTAGAATTGTTCACTTCTCGATAAGAAGTGCATAAATTTCATGCTTTAAAATGATCGTTTCCGTTTTTGATGATGACGATCAACACTGACGCCGTCATTATTATGACATTATTTACGACTTAACATTATTATGCTTTAACATTGCTATTGTAAAACTAGAAAAGCTTACTTGAATTGTCGAATAGAACTCGTTGTGTTACATATCAGTTCACATTATTACGACAAGGTCGAATTGATTATATACATACATACGTACATACATACATATATATATATATATATATATATATATATATATATATATATATATATATATATATACAACATAACTAGGTACAATTTTTAGCAATCAACTGTATAACGTATTGTTTTTTGTCATTAATTAAAACTTTATTCCAACAAATGAAACCAATATTTTTTCACAAAATCAATACATATTCTCCTCTTGAATCATATTTAACCAATTATCAAACATATTTAGGTATTGATTTAAAAAAATTAACAAATAACCGTCACTTTTGAAGAATATTATTATTACTTAATAAAATCAACGCAAGTATCATAATAAATAAATAAAAAAATGTCTTTATCTTACTATTCTATGATTTTATTATTTTAATTATATTATCAATTATGTATAAATTTTAATTAAAATCAATAGACGTTTCGATTAATTACAACTGAAAGATAGAGAAAATCCCTAATAAGAGTTAAAACCTTATGGGTTAAATTTTACCTTTTCATACTTCATTATAAAAAAGAATAAAATTAATGAGGTTATTATTAATATAATCCATTAGCAAACATAAAGACACATATAAGGTATTAGATCATTTATATATATAGATTTTTATAAGCATATTTGCTTCCTTTTCAATTTATCTAGGTAAAATTAATATTATTCGACTCGTTTTTTTTGCTTATTTCATTTATCTAAGATTCTTCATCTAAATCCATCTTCTTTCTTTTGATTCTAACCTAAATATACATTGCTTGGTCCGAAAAACATATGGATTATTTCAAGTAGCGTTTCTTTTAATTATTTCTAACTAAAACACATTATATATAAAGATAGAAATTTCAACTACAATAAAGTTGCAAGCATTTGAAATTCATGTCTTACTTGTACTTTTTGTAACTTCTGTAATTTTCATTGAAAACTTTTCATTGAAATCATCAAATTTTGATAAAAGCATGTCCCACTGTGTATTAACCCTTTCCCATCGGAACTCTCAGTGGCATGGGTACTCAGTTACTCGTAATGTTCGGTCAGTAATGTCTGGCGCATACTCAATTATTAAATAGATAAGAACCAAAAAAAAATATTTAAATGAATTTATTTTATAAAAATTAAGTATTGCATTGTATACTTTTGCAGTATTATGTTTTATATTCTTCTTGTGTGTGATCTTTTTCGAAGCAGTCCCCAATATGTAGCTCAGGTTTCCGAGTGCAAGTCTTATAATAATAGACAGTTTCGCATCTTTTCCCTTCTAACCTTTTGGAGTATACTAGGCTGGATTTGCTTTGATTTCCTTTATTTCTATATAAAACGTATAATTTTACACTCAACCGTTATTCTCTGTCAGATGTAGATGGTGTATCATAACATGGTATCCATGTGTCATGGAACGAACCCACCAATTCAACAAACTACTTAAGAACTGTACATGTGTTACAGAATTCTTACTATCTTTTATTAATAATTTCTTATAAAACAAATAACTATTTACTGTACGTACCTCTCACCTCTAGAAAAATATTTTTTTTCCATCGAACGCTTGAGCCGAAAGTTATCTGGCTCCCGACTTCAACAGTAAAAGTCTCTTGCTTGATTATACCAGGACTTCGATGGGGAAGGGTTAAAAGTGAGTTAAAAACGATAATATCATAAAAAGGTAGAGACAAAATCTACTTACAAAAACAATGCTTTCCTTTTTTCTGACAAGAAAAAATGGAAAATGCGTGTATGGGGAGGAATTATATTTATTAATAACCGCTGCTAAACAAACTCCTTCAACACACCGCTTTAAAAGCATGGGTTTTTATATTTAACTTGGATATTTTTCAGAAACCCAAATACATATTTTAAGTACTATTATTTGTGATTAATTATTTTATCTAAAAAGTTTATTTAATTACAACCTAAATTATTAATCTCTATTGAAAACTAATATTGAAGCTAGAAATATTTTCTCTTCACACTTAATTGTATGTACAAGCAAGCTCATTTCAATGCTAAGATTATTCATTTATTAAACTTATTCGTTTTAGTTTTACGAAGTTATAAGAAAATGTAGTTTATAAAGAAGAAATTAATAACAAATCTTGCATTAACATATAATATTTGTGCTATATTTTCAGTTTATAATTTAAGTTGTTTGTTCTACAAATGTTATATTCATTTTTATATGAAAATGTGAAATTAATTATATATAATTAATTTAGATATTATATACGTACCGTTTTTTTTATAAAATGACATTTTGAAGAAAATTTAATTTAACACGAATATTATATATAGATATTGCGTGTTCAAACACATTTTAATAACACGCATTCTTTAAGAATTTTTGTTTACAAGTTCACATATGTGAATAACAGTCTCGCAAGGAAATCGAAAATAATACGTTTTCGATTAAAGCACTCGGAATATCTAAAGAACACTTAAATATATTTTGATTCAAAGTTGCTGTCTAAATTATTTACGTTCAGGATATAAGTTTATATTGATTTGAATAAGTTGAAAATAAACTGAATGAACCCGTTACGAACAGTTTTGTGTAATTTTCTTTATGTTTGCTACTTTTTCGAAAAGTGGAAGTTTTTTTATAGATATATTCTTTTATTATTAGAGGCTAATAAATCCAACTGATTCCAAAATATTGGATCAGTGCAAAAGTTTGTATACCATTCAATAGGTGATGTTAAGAGTGTTATATGGCGGCGCTCCTGATTGAAATGTATTCATGTTATATATCGTTTTAAAGGTGACAGTCACGGCTGTTATTTCATCATCAGATTCATTCGTTTCGATTCGATTTGTATATAAGAAAAATTTTTTAAAATATACAACGAAAAAATACACTTCGTCACTTTATGTTGTACGAGTTTCTGAAAGGAGTAACCATTGAGACGGGAAAGAAAAATATTTAGGAGATTTATTTGGACCATGCACCATCACTTACAACTGTGAAGAAACGGTTTGCTAAGTTTAGACTTGATGATTTTAATCTCGAAGATCAACCCCGCTCTGGACGGCCTACTAAGATCGACAACAATGTTCTACACACTTTAGCTGACAATAACTCATTAATTTTGACAGAAAAGGTGGCCGAGATACTAAACGTTGACAGATGACCGGCATTTTAGCATTTAAAGAAGCTGGGGTTTACACTGAAACTCGATAAGTGGGTGCCGCACTCGTTGTCTGAAAAAAACAAGTTTGATCGCATCTGTTCGGTACTTTCTTTGTTGGACGCCTCAAGAGAGAGCCTTTTTTGATCGATTGATAACTGGTGATAAGAAATATATTCTGTACAATAACTTCCGATGCAGATGAACGTCGAAACAAGAGAATAACGGGTCAGAACTAGTCGCTAAAGCTGGATTACTTCCGATGAAGGTGTTGCTGTATGTTTGGTGGGGTTGCAAAGGTGTTGTTTATTTTGAGCTGACTTTTCACGGGGCGAAACGATTACTAAGGAAAATTACTATCAACAAGTAACCAAACCGAATGCAGCAATTAAAGAAAAGCATCGTATTTTGACCAATCGCAAGCGAATCATCTTCCACCACGACAAGGTAAAACCATATATAGCAAAACTTACTCTATAAAAATTGAAGCAGTTGAAATGGGAAATCATATCGCATCCACTGTATTCTACGGACATTGCACCTTCGGATTATCATTTGTTCCGGTCGTTACAGAACAGTTTAAATGGTAAAAAATTTGACACAGCGGAGGCCGTCAAAAACCACCTCACCACCTTTTTTGCCGATAAACCTCGCAGATTTTATGAACGAGGAACCTAGCAGCTACCTAACCGTTGGAAAATGAGACATAATACGATGGTGAATACATAATTGATTAATAAAAATGTTCTCTGTGAAAAACAATCAGCCTGAGTTTCAATTTTAAATCGTATACGAACTTTTACCCTGATCCAATATATATATATACACATTTGTGCATATAAACATTATATATATATAGAGAGAGAGAGAGAGAAATAGATAGATAGAATTAAAAATGATCAGTAGTTAGTATAAAAATACTATGCTAAATAATTTCTTCAGTTTTTATATCAATATTCAATTAACGATGTTCTGATAATTATATTAGAAAAAATAATAAAATTATGGAAGGACTTTATTCAATCAGACACGGTATTAAAGGCTAATATCTAAAAGTAAGCAAAAATCACGAACCAATACCGATCTGGCCGACAAATGAGAGACAATCGTCTAGGGACAGACGTATCTCTACCGTTTGTGACTAAAGTAGTATAGGTGAGTGTGCGTTCACAGCAAGTTACGTATATATGCACCCACGTTTCAACTCCCCTGGTTCGTTCAGCCACGTAGTGGCAATACGGACGCGTATCTAGAAAAGAATTAGTCGTAATCTTTTTCAAAGCCACGGGACTTACACACATCAAAAGTGGCAAAACAGTGTCACTTTAACTTTGCCGCTAGACATTTTTCTCGTTTGTAGTACGTACATGTCCTTTCATGTCGAGTTTGATTTATGTCCTTTGATGCTTCCGCGTAACTGATTTCCATCAAATATAATTGTTATTATTTTGTTATATGCATGATGAAGTATTGTCAGATGGATTTAATTCATAAATTATGTTACTACCTCCACACTTCATTACACAAAAAGTATATATCTATATAAATCGATATTATTAAATTATAGAAAAAAAAATCAATTTATTTTCCTATCGTAAAATCGTTGTATGGCATGTAATATCCGCAAGATGTGACAGTCATAGGTCATAACTTTATCATATCTTTGTAATTAAACATAAAGGTCAGTAGGATCGTTATCGATATGATGTACGTTTTCCAAATGAAAGGTCATGGAAATAAATTCTATGTTACCATCAGCTCTGAATAATGTTTCAGCAATAGTTCGTAGGATTGTTTGTTAGCTTTCTTCTCATTATAGAATTCAATTTCAATTATAAAATATTCGATTTTTTTATTCAAAATTAATTAAAAAAAACAACGGTTTTTTAATATTTACTGAGTATTACATAATATTTTTACTTATTTAGTATTAAATACATACATATATATATATATATATATATATATATATATATATATATATATATATATATATAAATTCAAACGTATAAAATGAAAAATCATAGAAAAGGACTTTATCCAGCAGTGGATTGACAGAAGCTACTACTGCTGATATATATATATATATATATATGATGGATCATTTATAATTCAATTTATAATTTCAGTGAATCGATAAATTAAATATTGAAAAATTGAAAAAATGGTTATTACAACCTCTACCTAAAATGTATCACTTTTAAAAATATTTATTACATTATTTCTATCCACATTAACATAATTTTTATAAAATTTTCAATAGTTTCTTCCGTCCAACTTTTTTAACTGTAGATATTTCTGTATAAATTCTCTCATAAATAATGTTTGCCAGCAATACAAAAACGTACAATTTATAAAATAATTTCAAAAAAGGTAAAACCATCTTCAAATTAGTATTTAAAATAATCGATAAACACAAAGCTGTTTTATAAAATGTTTATAAAGAACAACCACCAAGAGACAATTTATTGATATCCCCAGATATTAGTTACATATGATAGAACGATAACATGTTACAATAGCATTTAATGAAAATCGATTTTTCAGAAATAGCAGCACAAATAGTAATTCTATTCCCTGGTTGGTGTTTATATTTATGGGATCTATTAATTAAGTAAAATATAACCGATAGTTATATCGTTAATGACGGAGTACCGGATTCATTATAAACACTAGAATTTTTAATGATATTAGGTGGCCCACTTATCTATTTCTATAATAGTTGATGGATAAATGTTCAAATACAAACATTTTCAGAGAAAATAATTATTAAATTATTTATCTGTTATTAAGATATATTTTCAATTATTTAATTAGTTTATTTCGATTATTTTTTATTAAGTTATATTTGTTTAAAAAATGTTAAATAATCGCAAACTCAGATTTATGAACACCTGACATTAACATAAATAAATAGTAATTGAAATCAGTATCAAATGATTGAAAACGAATTAGCTGGAAGGTAATCAATTGAAATAAAATGTCCAATAACAATAAACATTGTATCAATAATAAAATATGTAATACAATTATCAATTAAAAATGCAGACATCTACAAACATTGCCAATATATATATATATATATATATATATATATATATATATATATATATATATATATATATATGTACATATTGACGTCAAAATAATCAATTCTTTTATCATTTTCAAATATAACAAAACACATAACTTCTGTTAACATGGAAACTACCCTCACAGGGTATTCTGATAATATCACCTCACAGACATACCCATACGCCCTGTCGGAAATATCAGCATTTTGAAAAGACATGGATACATTGAGCAACCACAATTATCAAACTGTCCAATACGTAAGTTCGGTACCCATTTAGTACCACATTATTATTGCAATGACAGGTACAATCGCACTAAAATCAACTATACTAGACAGATAAGAACATCAACATCGAATAATTACATTACATTATAAACTAGTAACCCATATATATATATATATATATATATATATATATATATATATATATATATAATATAATTAGTTAGAATTAATTTATAAATTAATAATTTATACAAAACCCAAAATTACATCTAAATATGTATGATACGCACAGTTAAAAAATAAATTTAAAATAAACATACATTAAACAAACAAATATATTACTTTAAATTTACACAAAATGAAATATTTTGAATGTTCTTTAATAATGCAATATTTTTATGTTCTGAAGATATTAACAAACAAATCTTTATTTTGTTAAACAAAATATATTCACGTACTCCCATTTAACTTTTTTAGAATAATTGGTTCATTTTATTAATTTCAACTAAAGAAAAATGTATACACACACACTCATATATATATATACATATATATACAAACAAAAACATACACATTTATAATCTTAATCAAAAATAAGTGTAACCTAAAGAAAGATTAAATGTTTGTCATAACAAAGGTACAAAAGTTAAAATTTTAATAAGCGTATAAATATACTTATGTATATACTTATATAAATATATATATATATATATATATATAAATATATATATATATATATATATATAGGTTAGTTGGTTATTTGGGTTTTAGGGAATATATATATATATATATATATATATATATATATATATATATATGAATGAATGAATGTATGTATTTGTATATGTTTATATCAAAGAAACGTGTAATACCTTGAACGAAAATATAGATTTTAATAAATCACTTCTGATTTATTGTCTAATATACAAAAAATCATTTTTCACAATCGTATTTTGGTAAGCAAACACGAATAAAAATATATAAACGCCACTAAAAAGCAAACCATCTATTCATGAAAACCTAACGTCAAATAACTCGATATATAAATCCATGACCTAAATTTTTAACCAGCTCTAATGTGTTAGCACAGCTGTGCCTAAGGCGCGTAGTAGCTACGTTCCGTAAGTGACAACGTATTGTAAATGTGTATGTGTCCAAAGCTTTCAAGCTCCAATGCGAAAACTGCGTATACGTTCTACCTACTACCAACACCAACATCAGTTTTGCACCACCCTTTAACGCCAATGCGTTACTCACAAACAATCACCATTTCTAAAGCATCCGATTATTAAGCGGAAACCACATTGATATTAACACCTATATAAATAAACAAATATGTATATATATATATATATATATATGGGAACAACATTTTGTTCAAAATATATAAAAAGGGTTTGATAATAATTAACACATATTTATTTGTAAAATAATGGACATATACTACGACCATTCAAATGAAATACATATTATTTATTTTTTTAAAAAAAATCAATAGAAGAAACATATTTTAAGTATTAAATAATTATGCAACCTAATTTATTTAAACGACAAGGAAATAAAAATCTATACTTGAATTGTTTGAGAATAGTTTTAGATATTTAGAAACTCTTATATAACTTTATAACATACTATGTAAATAGTTATAATTAAATATAATTTAAAATGCTGTAACTTTTTTAACTAAAGAAGTATTCAAATAATAATCGCGTGACAAAATAACTACAAAACAATATTAAACGTTTTATTCATTTTTAGAATCTTATTTGTAAAATGAGTTATTCTTTTCATTTAGAACATGACTTAATAAATGCTACACGTGAGGTTATTACTATAAAATCGATTTTTATAATAAAATCTCGCTTATGACAAATATATTATTAAACATAAATAATTATATATATATATATATATATATATATAAGCAATGCATAAATTAAAAATTTAATGTTTTTCATAAAACAGTAAATTTAGACAAAACTGATTCCTACACATCAATCTGAACAGTAAAAAATATCTTTTCTATATTATAGATATTACCAATATCTGAATTCTCACAAATAAATATTAAGAACCTATATTCAGAACTATATTCTTAAAGAGAAGTCTTGTAATATTTCAAACATCGATAATAATAGTGTAGAAATTTCACTTATTCTCTTATCCCACAAACCACAAAAAGCATTCAGATTAATAAAAAATATTAATATTTTTTCTTCTATATGTACTTATATATATATTACTATAATTAAATATAAACTGAATATAAATGTATAATTATTTTTATAAGAAAAAAAATAAATACATACAAAACGTGTTTGCATTATATTTTCTCTATGAAACTAGAATGTGAAAATATTTGAAAGATTTATTGTACCGTAAACAACTAGACAAAAAATAAAACTGCGACTTATATCAAAAAAATATATATATAAATACAAGATGAGCTGAAGATACGGAAAGTAAATATTACTCAAATCTTTCCACTGAAAACACAATGAATGAAAACTGAACCAAGTAAAGAAAAGAAAAACATTGTTTTATTACCAAGCAAACAAAAACATCACTCCAAACTTTATAAAAATCGATATCAGATTTTTCGAGCATAATATCAACAAGAAAAATTTATTTCTATGTTTATATTATTGAAGTTCTCTACACGTATTTTGAGTTTCTTAAATTAAACTGAAAATAAAATGTTAATCATAAACTCCAATATCAGATATTCATTATGAAGTAACTATATATATAT
>CM068313.1:23170511-23243011 GCA_034766995.1 Acanthacorydalis orientalis
TAAACTAAAGGAAACAAAATATTCTTTATCAAAGTGATTTTTTATACTCTGGAGATTGAAATTTGTTAAAGGGTTTTACTAATAAAAAAAGTTAAAGTAAATTTAAAAGTAATAAAAAGTTATTTCCTAAATAAAACCCCTACGTTTAAACTGAAAAGTAACATAAGCCAAATAAGAAAGAACTTATAGTCTTTAAATGGTATTATTCTAGAATTTAAACACTTTTCAATACTATATATATATATATATATATATATATATATATATATATATATATATATATATATATAGTACGATGTATAAATGACAAATAACAGAAAATCGTACCTCAATAAAACCCCACATACAATCTCATATATAAAAAAGTAGAATATTCTACCGAAAATCTTGATCCAACAGTTTAATGACAAATTCGTGTCTATTTTTTATGTAGCCTAACCAAGACGTAGATTGTCGACAGGTCGGCCGTTGTGGATGGGTTTATGTCGACAGAGAACCTTTTATGTTTACGGTATACGATAAATACAAAGACTTAAACAATCATAAAATAAAGTAAGTTTAAAATATGATATTCTATCATTCATATGTTGTTACTGTTTTTTTAATTATTTTATCAAATAATACAATATATGTGTATATATATATATATATATATGTATTTCTAATTATTTTATGTAATTCATAACATAGATCTATATATTTTCTCTTCTACTATTTAATAACTGTTAGTTTTTTAATAACGTTTAATGCTTTCCAACCGCATTTAAATGTCTGACAGAGACTATTAATACCATCTGTGTACTTATTCATCTGACAGAATGTCCGTCATAAAATTTATGAACGGTTACTATGGACATACTGATTTACATAATCCATGCAATAATACCTTTCAATTTAAAATTGTATGTAAAATAGTTTACTTTTTAATAATTATATGTACGAAAAATACGAAATTATAACATTTTTAAACACTGCTACAAAACTAACTTGTAAATAGACATATACATATACATATGTTTGTATGTATATATATATGTATATATATATATATATATATATATATATATATAATGCAATTAATGAAAAAGAATGCAAGGAAATAAAAAAAAATGCACAATTTATTCTTAACAAACAAGACTCGTGAAAAACACTTTTAGAAAAATCAATAGTCCAAATAACGAAATGAATAAGTCATTTGGAATATACAATTTAATCACTTCTGTTGAGCTCTTTTACTATTTGATAATATATTGAACGGAAAAAATATATAGTATTAATGTAGAGTAGACTACTAATTCTGAATCGATCTTATCTATAATTATAAGGTCATTTACAGTGATTATGAGATATTGATTATATATGATTAGGTGTTAGTTGTACGAAATTCGTGAACGTTATTACTTAAATACATTATTATTTTAAATAAATTAGTATGCTACTAATACACTTTTACTTCGATAATTGTACAGATGGCTGTCAATTTTAACGGTTATCAAGCATTCTAAATAATAACTTCCTTGAAATGAAAAATGAAATAGTTCAGTTGTATATTTTTCAAATAGTAACTGTGATATATTCTCAACATATACAGTTTCACAATTTTAGTGTAAGGCTGATAAAAAAGCATCAAATGAAATTAAACCTATATAGAATAAAATATTTAAATAAAAGAATATAAAAATATTTTTAAATTTTACAAAATAATTACCATCATTTTATAAATACTGAATTACTATTATATTCACACCATTTCATTAAGGAAAAGAATAATAATTCAAATCGATATTTACATCTAATTATGCTTTTTTTCCAATAAACAATATGTATCTTAAATAACTTGACATAAATCATAATGCTGTGTTTATAAAAAAATGGTTCATCCTTCAAGAAAAAAAATCAGACGTTAAATAAAAATATATAAATGTCATTGTAAATATAATTTAAACATTCAATATGTAGATAAATTTTCTGAGTATCCATTAGTTTATTTTACATTTAAACGCCGAATTAACAGAGAAAGATTTAACTATAAAAATAATATCTACTTTCGAAATTAAATCCTATTATTTATAACAGAAAATTGCACGAATTCAGTTCATTGTTAGAACGATTTTCATTAATGAAATAAATATTAGACTGTGAACAATGTAATATAAATAAACAGGCATATATGTACACGTGACACGTGAATGTTTGTATGCACATAAACAATAAATTCGAATTCCGTAACTATAAGAAAAATAAACGCATCGTGCAAAATTTACACCGAACCCATATTTTGTAATACATAGCTCGACGATACTGGACATAAAATGTACACAGCAATATATTATTTCATTCTCACTTTACGCACAATTTCCGGGCCCATTCGTTAAAGTGATCTTCAATTTGGGCGCCGCTTTGTTTTCGGTAACGTTAGTACTGTTAGCTAACCAATAATTTCTCAGAATACTAGTGTAATGGTGTCAGTTTTCGTGTAATTTTATTACAGAATAGTTTAAAGTACTTTATCTGCATAACATTCATTTAACTAAAGCGCCGTATATATGTACAATAGTTAACATTTTTAATTCATTTCATTTCTAACAAGTTATCGAATAACTATAAAAAAATATAAATTAATTTAACTACAACAGTATATCGAACTATTTATCAGTTGTTTGCTTTCATATAAAATTAGTTTAAAGGAAACGAAGTTCATTTTCCCATAATTAATGATATATACATTATATTATTATTAAATCATGTTTTTTCTTCTCATTTATATATTTAATAATTTTAAACGTATTATGATAACACTATTATTTTGATACTAAATGAATTTAAATAAAGTTAAAATTATATATATATATATATATCACAATTTCACTATAAATTATAAATTAGAAATTTCATTTATGTAAAAGTATAAATTTTGGCTTAAAATATTCCATAAAAAACATATAAATTATACTTCATTTTATAAATAACCTTGGATTATTTTTTTAAACGTTTGCAAATGTTAAAACTTGCTAGAATCATTACACTGTTTAGTTTCCTAACGGTAAGGCTTATATAAAGGAAGACTACGTTAAAATTAATCAAAACTCTCAACAAAAATATTGAAATAAATACAAGATATATGCATATTATCATAAAGAGAAAATTAATAGTTTTTTTTTCAGTATATAAAGTTATTAAAAAATTTTTTTATTATTTATTTTAATATTAATTAAAATAATTAAATTATTTTTAATATTAATTAAATTAATTAATTTATTTTTAATATTAATTAAATTATTCTTAAACAAAAATTTTAAAAATTATGCGATTTATCATTTTTACCATTTACTTGAGATTTGGATAGAATTATTCATTCCTGTGTTTACTACTAACCATACCTTATTTATATAATGGACTAAACTAACAAAAGTAAATTATCTCTTCTACCAGTCCAGATCCTTTCTAACTTGCATCTAATCAAATTATAGATAATTAATGCTTTTAAAGTTAATGGTTTGCATTAAAGTGTGTTCTAATAAATTATAATTTTAATAATGGATCGTTTTAGTACTGGTTAATGCTTTCTTCGTCTAGTTAAGAAATAGTTAATCATATATATATATACATATATATATATATATATATATATATACATATATATATATATATATATATATATACATATATATGTGTGTGTGTGTGTATTATAAAAAAATATTAAACATATTATTTTTGCTAAACAGATATGTTTATTTACTAGCAAAAATTTTAAAGGATATATTTTACAACACCTAATTCCAATTAGATATTATGATTTTAATCTATTTTAATAATTAATGTAACTTTACTTCTATTCATACTAATTGTTTATATATCATGTGTTTGAAAAATGTTTTTATCTATACTAATCAACAGAAGAAATGCTTAAATAAACAAGATTAAATGGATAATTAATATTTAACGAAGTCCCTAAAATCCGTAATATATCAATTTATAAGTTATGGATATATAGCAAAAACCACTCAAACTATTAACACATAAAATCAGCAGCTTAATATGTAAATCGCCTCGCTAAAACTACAGGATAAAAACAAGCATTACATATACAAGTGTAAATATATATATATATATATATATATATATATATATATATCCATATTTATATGTAATTTCACGATATTAGAGTATAATTTAAACAAATTAATAATCATTATTCCACCCTATTTTCAGTAATTATCATTTATTTTGTGTCGTACACCTGTAATTATTCACTCATTATTAAACAACCACTTATTTCAATTGCTTATAATGTTACATTTGCCAGTAAATGTTCAACAAATACAATTTGTAATTTTTCTTTCTGTAATTTAATTGATAAGTAATTTCAATTAAAATAGTTATAAATAAATGATTATACTATAAACAATGTAAGATATTTAAATGTTACTTACACATATCAGTGATATATGTATATCCTAAGTAAACACACCAGAATTACAGTTTAAATCCTTGGCTATCTAAAACTAAAGTAGTTACGTAGACAAATAATATATATTAACTGTTGTTATCTCGCCGTACATTTGTGAATCATTCTCGAAATAGAGCTGTTGTTCTTAGACCGTAATTAGAAAATAATTCACCTTTAGCCACTAATGTAGTTGACAGTAAAGACTGTGTCTCCAGAGATAACCACGCTCTTTCGCGAACCAAATTATTTACATTATGTTAAATAATAGAATACCTAGTGCCTCTATTATAATATCTAATATTTTGTGCATTATACAAAAGATATGGAATATAAATATTCTTTAATTACAATTTTTATCGAAGAATTCTAGGTAAAAAATTTGAAGATTTAGAAAAAAAGAATCATCATCACTAGATATCAACAAAATATTAAAAGCAATTATTATCAGTAATTATAAAAAAATAAACTAACTTTTGACTTTAATCCATTCAGTAAAATAAATGTATAATATATATATATATATATATATATATATATATATATATATATACACACACAAATATGTTCATAAATATTTACTTGTGAATATCAATATTCTATATATAGTCAAACATAACGTATGCAAATTATGCAAATAGCACTAAAATATCAATATTAATTGTAAATATCACGAATAAAAGTCAAACCTAAAATATTATTTAAACATAACACGCTGATTGAAATATTCATCAATAGCAACCCATCAAATATATAATATATAAATCAATGGAAATGACATATTATTAATAAGATTTTTATAGCAAAAAAATCACAAGACATATACATACATTACATAATTTTCCCACGTTCCGAAAACAATTCATCCTCAAAATTCATATCTAGATACAATATCAGCAACCTTTCAAGTTCTCTTCACATTTTTCGTACAAATTGTTCAATTCACTCAATTCAAAAGTTTTAAAATGTAATATAATATTTGAAGGACTTGGAAAGTTTAATTTTTATTTATATGATTTCAAGTAAATGTAAAGAAATCCTTTTGTATATTTAAAAATTGTGTCGATATCATTACTGATTAATTTCTATTCGATAAAATATATCTAAATAACGTTGTACACAAAGTATTACTTTATACATTCATTCTTTGAAATGAAATAAATTTCAAAACCAAAATATAAAAATGCAATGGATGAATTTAACTCATAAGATAATTTATAACCAAACCTACAGTCTACACATTTTTATTTTATTTTTTAGGTTGGTAGGAAAATAATTGCGGTTTTTATTTTTTAAATTCTAACTTTAATTTTTTTTCAGTTAGCAGAAATTGCCTGTAAACTAAACGATGCTTTTAATGTGGGTACTGTTAGGGAACGTACAGTGCAATGCTGGCTCTCGTGTTAGGGACGAGAGCCTTGAAGATAAAGAATGTCGCAGGCGTCCTTCTTCAGTTCATAACGATCAACTTAAGGTATTAACTGAATCAGAACCACGCACAAAAATTCGAGAGCTTGTACAAATTTAGATGTTTTATCATCCAACAGGTGTGGATCAATCAAAACAATTTAAAAATATTTATGGATTAAGAAATCATAAACAGCAATTATTTTTCTATCAACTTTATATTAACATAAATTTGTAAAAAAAATCAATTATTTAAAAAAATATTTATTGAATACAAATTTTAATTAAGATTGTCATTACCATATAATTCATAATATATGTACGCGAATATTTCAAATATATATAATAAGATATATAATGAAGATTATAGTCTCATTGAAAATTACTTCATTTTAATGTTACTCTCTCAGTTTAAAAGTTACTGTATTATAAATTAATTTATTTAAGTATTAAATGAAATTAGAATATTAAATACAGAATTATTATATAATAGCTCGTTCGTATGTAAATTTATTATACATCAACCCAATTAATAAAATAAATATTAACTAATAAATAATTAAAACATACATCTTATCTCAAATTACAATATCACTAAAGCTAACTGAAAAACAATAGTATTTTAATTCCGTCTGTTCAAAAGTCAGTTCATGAATCTTCCTAACATTCATAACATGGTATCCATCGCAAGCTGTACTCACTTTCGCTACAGTTCCCCGTAAAAAATATTAAGGTTATATACATGTTATAAATCAGATTTTCAACAGCATCCTGACTACATAAACGTTTCAAGAAACATACTGTGTGCTTTTTGAAGTGAGAAGATGAAAGCGGCG
Source organism: Acanthacorydalis orientalis (assembly GCA_034766995.1). Taxonomy (NCBI): domain Eukaryota; kingdom Metazoa; phylum Arthropoda; class Insecta; order Megaloptera; family Corydalidae; genus Acanthacorydalis; species Acanthacorydalis orientalis. Next base: position 23,177,202 of record CM068313.1, read on the forward strand.
AAACCAGTCAGACGTGATGTCCGTACGATATGAAACCTAGATAAATGTGTGCAAATAAAGCCGCAGATAACCTTTTCATCTGCGATATATATGGTACGATGTACACATACATTCTAACATATAAACACATAACTGTCATATATTGCGTACAAGTGTGGTGAAAAACTAAAAAAAGGAAACATCTTAACGTTATATATTTCATTTGTAATAGGCTTTTTTGAGCATTGTACGTCGGTAATAAAATGTACACTCGAATTTTTTTTCTTATTATTAAATTTCATTCGCTATTTCATTGCTGGAATTCACCTCGACGTTGTCACTTTGAGAATATACAACTTAAATGTAGTTGTTATACTAAATTCTACTTGTGGATAAAGTAGCTTTTTATTTTATTACGCATAACTTTTAAGTCATATATATATATATATATATATATATATATATATATAAGTTATTTTAATAAACATTTAGAGCGTCGTTTACAATAAAAAGATAAATTGGTTTATTTAAATAAAACTTAATTTAAATATTATTAGGTTGGCGCAAAAAAGGTTTGGTTTTTTACGTATCGAGTATAAAGACGTATATATTAGTTAAAAATTATATTTATTAATCAAAATAAAGACCATTGTCCTGTATACATTTCTCCCAACGAGAAACAAATTTCTTTATTCATACAAGATAGGATTCTGAAATTAACAAATTCATCGAAAGCGCTGTGATTGATCTTTTAAAACCTTCTCTCGTAGGAAATTTATCAAAACATTAAAAAAAATGATAATCTGTTGGATACAGGTCCGGAGGGAACAAGTTTTTTTATTCCTACAATATAGAATTCGGAAGTCCGGGAATTAACGAATTCATCGAAAGAGCTTTAAGATGATGCTTGATCTTTGAAAATCTTCTCTCGTAGAACATTATTTAACTATTTGAAAAAATGATAATCGGTCGGGGACAGGTCCGGAGAATAAGGTGTGTGACGTTTGGTTTCATGACCCAGTTCATTTAATTTTTTTTTAAAGTCATTTGTGAGACGTGTGGTCGGGCATTGTCATGAAGAAGAATTGATCCTCTTCGATTGACTAATGCTGGCCGTAAACGATGCAATTTCTCATGCATTTTTTTAATTTCCTCGCAATATTTTTCTATTATTTCACCAGGATTTAAAAAGTTGTGAAAAGTAATGAATAATGCCGCTTTCCGACCACCAAACAGTGATCATAATCTTTTTTTCATGAAGCTTCGGTTTAGGACACTATTTTGGTGCGTCTCCCCGATCTAGCCACTGTGATGAACGTTTCCGATTGTTGTAAAGAATCCACTTTTCATCATATGCGACAATGCGATCAAGAAAAGGAGCATTTTCGTTACGCAAAAGAAGCGCAGAGCAAACTTTGTATCGCCCAATTGCTTGATGTTCGTTAAGTTCATACAGCACCCACTTATCCAGCTTTTTTGTTATTCTAATTATGCTTACATGTCGAACAACTATTGAATGATCAACACTTAATTTTTCTGCTACCTCTCGAGTTGTTTTATGTGAGACCGCTTCAATAATGGTCCTTAAATCATTATTGTCTATAGCTAAAGGATTTCCACGACTCTCCTCATCATCAAGGCTTTCGTTTCCATTATGAAATTTTTGGAAGCAGTGTTGAGCTGTACGTTCACTAATTGACTCTTCGCCAAAAACAAATTTGATATTTCGAGCAGTATTTGTTGCATTACGTCCCAATTTAAACATACACAACAAAATCGCTTGAATTTGCTTTTTTCCATGACTAATTTAAGAGGTTATATCCAACTAAGGAATAAAAACAATAGACACAATCTAAAATCAGTAGTTCTAACTTCATTGATTACAATGATATATCACATGATTATAACAAAAGATTACGGTAACTAGAAATATCTCCGCCAAACTTAAAATGATAAAAACAATAGTTGGTGCAATTACCTTTGCAGCAACCTAATATTTAAAAAATATTTATAACTGAAAATAAATCTAGCACCTGAATTTAAATATAAACTGGATTAACACTAACAATCGAGAATATCAATATATAAAAATTTATGTATTATAAAGAACAAAAGTCATATTGTTCAGTTATTTATAATAGTATGAAAAATAATTAATAATAATTCAATACTAATAATTTTATTTTTTCATATATAAAACTAAAAGTATTTGTATTATTTATAAAGTAAATTTCAATAAATATTACTTAAAATTAGAAGGTAGAGTTGTTTGAATAGATACGTGGTCAAAATATATTTCACTACTAGTTTTTTTTTTCTCATTAATTTGAAAATCTAATTGGACTGAACTTTTAATTTGAAACTGAAAGCTAAACCGAAAGTTTTCTCCACTTTTATATTTATATTCATGGTGAATATTCGTGCGTATTTATTACAGTAATTAAACTTGCTGTTCTTCGCTTCTACATGTTTTTGCGAAAAAGAGTTTTTCATAACAGAAAATATAAAAAATAAACACCGAAATTGTCAGCAAAGATATTTCTGCACGCAAATAGTATTAATAAAAACAACAGTATCTAATAGAAAAATTAGCAGAGTTTGTTCAAAAACAGATACTTCAAAAAAATAATTAACCTGGTTTTAAAAAAATTATTGGAAAAAAATATTTAAATTTTATATGAAATATCTATTACTGCTACTAGGAATTAGAGACCGAAATAAATACTTAAAATATTAAATGGTCTTTTATTATTAAAAACCATTGCGTTGATCAATATTAATACTTCACACACTTCAAATACCCACAAAGAAACAATATTACTTATGCAAATAAAATATATTCGTAATATGAAATAGAATAGGAATAAAATATGTATAACAGTAAATAAATCAATATATAGCTTTTAGAAAACCGTTAAAAGCAATTCGTCTAAAATGGATATTCTAGGATTTCCACAGATTCGTTTCCCATGGGAACACAACAATACTCGTATGATGTACTTTGTCTTTTCTACAATACGTCCTATTATACATCCGTACATACCGACGAAAAAGTTAATATCAAAGAAATTTATTTTTCGTCATAGTCATGAAATATTTTACTCCTCGAAATTATTCACATTTACACACACAGATCTATATATATATATATATATATATATATAGATATAAATATATATATATATATATGTGCGTGTGTGTGTACATGTCCAAATTTATTTTATTAATCAAAAATAATAAATTCACGTTTAAAACGGAAACTCTACACAGAAACTGATCTGCAGTATTAGAATTTATCAATGGAATAATTTTTTTAAAAAAAACACAGACCTGTTACAAAACCTATACAATAAATAAAAAATATTAAAATATTAATATGTAAGTGTACATTCATTTTCTATATATTTTAAGGTATGAGATAAAATGAATTAACAATATTTTTTAAAAAACATTAAATCTTTTCTTTTCATTCCTTTTAAATATAACCAAATAAGTTTAGTAGTTTGAACCACTTTAATAATCCTAGGACATATATGCAATATATTTACAAAATAAAGTGTTGAAAAATTAATTTACAAAGTGGATATTTTTTATTATTTATTAAATTTCAACGTTAATAATTTTAATATTAATACTTTATATCAATTTACTTATTTTAAATTACATTCATCTATTATATTAAATATATAACAGATATTTTTATGTCATTTATATTACTTCTTAAATTTCATAAAATATAACGTTTTATATTATTTTCTAGAAAAATATTATATATATATATATAGTATGAAAGACATAACCTCAAATATAAATGGCAAGAACTGTACACAGTTAAAGAACTTTTCGAATACATTCACATTGAGTGAAGTGAGATTCGAGGGTGTTTTTACACTGATATCCCATTGATGGACATGTATATACCCCCACGGGGTGCACGTCGAAAAACATCGTCTCTACTCTCAGTGGTAACAACTAGCACGTAGTAGCGAATGGGGTTAGCATGCAAGAAGAAGCGTGTTAGTTCCTGTGCAGAAAGTGTTTTTGAAAGGGATTATGTCTTGATACAAAAAGTGGTCGGCATCGACAAGTGAGGAAGTTTTTTTAAAGAACATCAAATTGATGAACTTTTATTTTATTTTTCTTCACTTTGAATTGTTTCTTTCCATTGTTTCGTTAAAGGATATATTCTTACGTATGTTAGGAAAACAGTTTAATGAATAAGTAATTAAATGTATTTTAAATTAAGTCTGTTCAAAATTAATGACATTGTTATTATAAAAAAGTATGAGCAATCTGAATTAATAGATTTGTTGTAATTAATAGAATATATTTTTATAACAAATCATGAACGAATGATGACGTTTCTCTAATCAACAATTAATTTATAAAATAAAAAAGTATTTAATTTCATCCAAACCAAGTTTAATATATATATATATATATATATATATATATATATATATATATATATATATATATATATATATATGTTATAAAATTATCTATGTTTGTCAAACATATTTGAAATAAAAACGCAAAGAAGACTATTAATTCATTTTTATGTTCAACTCCAATTTCAATACTAAAAGTGAACATTGACTAATCCCAGTAAATATATTGTAACCACTAAGTACATTTTCTAATTTATTTAGATATTTAACTTGGAACTAAAACTAAAATTTAAATTTAAAAATTCAAATCCATTAGCACGTTATTATAACTCTTATCGAAAGTGTATACAATATTTAATTCACAAATTAATTAAATATAATTACAGCAAAATCTATTTATATAAGTTTGGCGTATTTTCAATAAAAAATTCAACTTGACTAAAATCTATCAACATGAAATTAAATTTTTGTTCGGACGTAATGCATCGTACAAATCTTCTCATAAAATATTCAAAATTGCACTTCACTGTTATTGCAACTGATTGAAATCTCATATTAGCACAATTAACAACAGCTACCTATTAGCAGTGTATTTCACACAGATGACACACTGGCATTACTGTTAAACAATACAAATAAATTCACAAAATGAATGCGAAAATATACATATAACAAAACGACTCAATTATTCTCGTTCGGCTTAGTTCAGTTTTTAGCACGGAAGCGAATTGCCTACCTTTATGCAAATTCACTCAATTTAAATTGGAATTAAATGGATAATCCGACGAAAGTTTTCGAATCATAAATGTAAATCGCACACCGGTAAACTCACCTGATTATTAATTTAACCACTTCTTCGTTCTTTTAACGATTACAACTTCTGTGATGTTGCATAAAAATTTTAACGCGGATCTTTATTTCGTATCCATTTGTCGTACGTTTCATTAAATTCTGAACAAATTAACAAGCTAATGAAAACAAACTGCGTTTCATTATTGAGCTGTTGTTTTTGACAAACACTCATTAAACAATATCAACGATAGATTTGTGCGAAGAGGCTTTTATTTTCGCATGGAAATAGATATCGCAGCCGTTATTTTCATACGAACCATTTGGTTATTTATAAACTTCAATACTTTACTTTATATTAATTAATTGCGAGTGAATCAAATTGAAACAGATGTTTGTAGTGGAGTTATTTACACAAATTTTTAAATAGCTACCTATTAAAATAATATTATTCTTATATAAAATTGAAATAAAATTTGTAAATTTATCAATTATTCAAATAATACATTATGAATGTTTATCATCTACATTCTTTGCTTTGATAATGCTTTATTAAACATTAATTTTCATTAAAATAATATTGTTTTATACATTTATTAACTGCATAATAAAATACTTATGTTCCTCACGAGTTGTAAACAATATATATATATATATATATATATATATATATATATATAGATAGATAGATATTAGTTTTATAAAACATTGTAATAAATAACTTAGATTCTAATCATTAATAATCACAAAATAATATTTAATAAAAATATTTGACTGTATTCTAGGGAAATTAATATTTCTTATGTTGTATGAAAAGCGTCTACAACTTCTATTCCGTAACAGTATAAAGAAATATAAAAACAGCAAGAACCTCAACAAAGTAATAAAAAATGAAAGACGTTCCCTGAGCAATATTAAAAACTATCACATCATTTAACTGGAAACACATAAAACATCTACAAAAACTTAAATAAGAAAAGTCAGTCATGCTGATGAAAACCTTACTCGGTCGAATGATATTCGAATGCGTTTATTGTCCTCATATTTCTGTTTGTTGGATATGAACATTTTTATGCATATATATATATATATATATATATATATATATATATATATATATATATATACACATATAACAGAATTACAAATTGTATCCTTGATTTTCTTGTTATAATATTTTCAAATAATAAATTTTACACATACTAAATTATATTTCAAAGTATTTTGTTTTGACGCTGCAGATTTAACATTGTTTTTAATATATATATATATATATATATATATATATATATATATATATATATATATATATATATATATATATATATGTATGTGTCTGTTTTATATTTATTTATTGTGTTTTTCCATCAGTCCTATTAATTTATGCCCTTTCCAAAAAGTACAAGTAGTTCTTTCTCAACTAAATACTATACAAACAAAAATAGTTTATCATAGATTTTTTTTACTTAAAATAATTTTGTATTATTTTTCTATAAAATTAGAATTATGATATGTTTCTTAGTGCTTACACATGATATGTAATTGAAAATAACATAAAACGATTAACACAATTGGATTATGTATCGTCTTTTTGAATCAAGTAAGTTTTTATTTTCTAGTTTCAGTACTTATTCCATCTTCAATTCAGTTCAGATAGGATTTAGTTATCTGCAGATACTTAATATGGCACACTTAGCGAAACTAATCATAAGTAATAAAAAAAATACATAATTGAAAAGAAAAAATACTCATATAATTAAATCGGATGAAGTATATCAAGACAGTTCATTAAATACATCATCACATGCACATAAATACCAAGAATTATAACTTTAACTGTATTATATTTTAATAATTGGTACTTTTTCATTATTTAGATTTCCTTAGAAATATATAATTGTACTTCAAAAAGTGACAACAATTTGAAAAGCATTCTTAAGAATTGAGCCAATAGCACAAAAGTTTCATTGTTAAACAAAGGTCGTTTGAATATATAATATTATAAAAACAAAGGATTATCCCGAATGTATTTAATATATACTAACACAGAATCATTTTCTAAGATAAAATTTATTAATTTTGAATGCCCTACATAGCTTTAATCTTTGGTATTAAATTTAATCTACGTGAATTTCAGTCTGTTTTTATATAAATATTATACATATATACACACAAACATATAAATATATATATATATATATATATATATATATATGAATATTTATTTATGTAAGTATATTTATTAAATACAATAATAAACAGTATACATCCCATATATAATTAACAAAATTGTTCAACTTTATATAGAGTATATAACACAAAATCAATGTTAGTAATTCTCTGTGATTTTCTAATATATTAATGAATCTAAAATATTCACATTGCTTATCAAAACATTGAACAACGTATACGTTTATTGTGAAACATATTAAATTTCCAACAATCGCCCTAGATCCATTCTTTGGTTTCTTTGAAGCGTGTTCTCAAAATCAAAGTGAAAAGCATAAATTGTAATTTCGAGCATGTAGAGCTTGTGCTTTGCGCAAACTAAACTAAAGCACAATAAAAACACACAAAAGTCGTTTATCAACAAATAACACAATAAATAGAGCGAAACGTTGATGGCATATCGTCACGGAATTTAATTCGAGCCTCCGACCGTTGTTCCAATTAGGATCCGTCAACGGAAGCGAACTCTCTCCTCTGACGCATAAGCGAAAACTTGTTCCACAACATTTTCTTCATATTTCATTCTAGTACGGATTCAGTTTACGTCTGCTCTGTTTTTCGAATCTAATCTATTATTATATATTTGTTTTTAACAGAGTGCATATTTTTCTCCGCCTTTTAGAACATCATATAATTTACTACCATTTTCAGAATTTGTGAGCAATATTATATTACAATATATATATATATATATATATATATATATATATATATATATATATATATTTAATCGTATAAAAAATAATTTAATATAATATTATTACAAACTGTATATATTCTATTAAATAATTTTAATAAATATGAATTACATGAATAAAGGTCATGAAAATTAAAATTCTTATTTAAAACCTATATATGGAAAGAATATATAAAAATTATAATATATAATTTTCTTCTAAATAATAGAAAAAAAAACAAAAATTAACAAATCATTTTAATCCATCTTCCCTATTTAATTAAACAATTTTTGAATAATTCGATGGACAAATGAATAAAGTGCATTAAATAACTAACTGCATATAAATATATATACAATAAATTTGCTTTGTTAAATGATCAGATTATAATTAAGTAATTATAGTACTTAATTTAAAAATATGTAATTATTATTATTTTATATAAGGGTACTTTTAAAACGTTCATGTTTTCAGCAACAAAAGACTGCTTTTTAAAAAAAACTTGAAATACGTGACAATACTTAAAGTACACAATATACATTTAGTATATTAATGTTAAAAGTAAAAAGAATGCATAAAAACATAAATACGTAATTTTAAAAGATTTAAAACGTTCTAACAAAACAGATTCGAAAATAATCCCATTTCCTTCGTGATTTGTAAATATTGTGATTTTTCTCACATTTTATTATGAAGTAAATTGCTCGAGACGCGGACTGCCCATTTGTAAATCAACAAATAAAAGTATGTTTTACGAACATAAAAGTTCGTTCCACCCCAAAATGAAATATCGTATACATAATTCATGTCCTTCGAAATATTTTATCTTTGCTGTTCTTGAGGAATGTCGATATATATTCAACCTACAGCTCCATCTTAACAATGCACAAAGATATACAACCAAACTTTTTTCACTTCCCCCAAGGACCTATTCTAACTTTTTAGTACAGTTTATTTAGGTACTCCCAAGATGTTAGCTCGTGTTAAGAGTGACATAACCCCGTTCACTCGGTTCTTGTATACAATTTAACGCGACACCTCTGTTTAAAAATTATCTGAAATTCGTTTTTTTTCTGTCTACATTGTACATACACACACACACATACACACTTATATATATATATATATATATATATATATATATATATATATGAGAGGAAATACAATTTTAATCATATATTTAAATTTGTTTAATATTTCAAATATTTCTAACTCGCAAGACAACCATTTTGAAAAATTAAATACTTTTTTCTTAAATGTGAAAAAACATTTAGATACTTTTCAACTTATTGATCGTTTTTTATTCCAAAATAAACGATTAAAAAAGATTCATAATATTAATCTTCAAATCTACTATATAGTTTTCTTTAATTTTTATCTAACATTCATTAATTTATCAATATATAACTGAACAGATAATTAGTTAAAACATGTGTTAAAATGAATGGTAAAGTATTAGAAAATCAAAAATCTATTAATTTAAAAATAATTACAACATATTCTTACAATCTGAGAAAAAATAAAAACATGTTATCGATAATTCAAATCTGATATCAAATTATTCCATGAAAATATATTTATATTTTTTCTGAGTTTAGTATTAAGGATAAATCCAAGAAGTAAACTTCAAATGTTTTTTTATTCATTTGCAACAGTATAAAATATATAAACATACGCAATATAATAGAGCCAATAAATCATTTTAAATTATACAAGAACAAAAAATATTTTATTTTTTCCTGTAAATTTGGAAATAAATTTAATTTGCTGAATAGGTTTAAAATTACGGTCCTTTTAATAAAAATTTTAAACTTTACATATATTTTTATCATTTTAGTAATATAGATTTAATATATATATATAATAGAGAGAGAAATAAGTAGTTAAAAATATGATTGCCATACATTACAGAAACAATGAATTTAAAAACAATAATTGAGATAAAACTGACAATCAATTATATAAAAAATACTTCATGAAAAAATAATTGACGTTTATTTTTAATTTTTTAAACATACATTTACTAATAAATATATTATTTTTATTTAAAATATCTCAGAATTTTTTTGAGTTGATATATAATTAACGTTTCAAGACAATCAACTTCAACAAAGCTGACATATTTTACAAGATCAGATTTATACTCATGACATGTTGGCCAACACCTTCACGAGTTAGCTAATGGCCTTAAACCACTTCTATTCTTTGTTTATTTATATATGCATATATTTTACAAATACACACATAAAAACACACGCACGTTTATATATATATAGAGAGAGAGAGAGAGATTTAAATGAGAAATTTAAATAAACAAAAACTTTAAATCTCGAAAAAATAGTACATCGGTTGCTATTAGAAAAATTAGAATTTTATGTCGAGCATTACATTATTTCTCCCGAAATAGATTATGATGCAAAAGAAAGACAGAAGGTCGAATCTGTACATCATCGTGATTTCAGCCACCATACACTTCATTTTATTTGCATCACTAGGGAGTGAAAAACGCAACGCTAAGTCGCGAAATCATGATTTACGGTCTGGATTCTCAGTTAAAAAGTTTTCAAACGTATATTTCACTTTACCAAATATCGACATCGTATTTAAAAAAGATTTCAAATTTATGAACACCGCAAGTCTTAATTGACTCGAACATTGCAGATAATATCAACAAATAAAATGAAAATTCAAACTGTTAAAAATATGTTGTTTTTCTAAATTGTTACATTGTAATAATCAATTACAGCAAAAATTCAATCGTTTTTAATATACGTTTATCAAAATTAATGTTATATGTTTTTGTAAATATTTAATTTTTATAAAATAGTCAATTAATTTAGAAGAAAAATTTCTTAAATTATGTCAAATATCAAATACTCGAATAATATTAGATATCTGATTTAATTCCATTATATACAATTTTTTGAAATAATTTCATTTACATATTTATATTAATTTAATTGAATCCTGTTTACACAGATGAATTCATTTCTTCTAAGTAGATTTTTAGGTAAATCTAGAGTTTACAATTGTAAAGTTGACGAAACCGGTTGTAAAATAAACACAGTTATATATAGTGTATAGATTTTACTCAAAACAAGAATTCAACAAATTTGCAAAAAACAACAAGTAGGCAAGAAAACAATACAAGAATGGTAAATATTTTATTCATACTAACCAATAAACTGAATGAAAAATGTAGACAATATATTTACATTTTTAACAAATTAGAAACAAAAATAATAATTGTTTTAAAAAAATACGCACAACTAACTAAAAGATGAAATCTTTTTATTTATTCTTACTTGTTTAGAAATCGTATTTTTTCGTATTATTTCTTATCTAATCATAAAAATTTCATCATTGATTTTAATTTTTACCATTCTCAAAAATATAATAAAAAATGTTTATTGAAATGATGATTAAAGACATAAATAACTTTATAATAATAATAGCATAATTTGAGACACATCTAATAAAAGTATCGTTTTTAAGTCAGTGAATAATTGTGTGTATGCCCAATTTACTTAATATAAAATATGTAGTTAAAAGAAAAATGGTAATTTTTAAAGATTCAAAATATTTCAGAGTAACATATGTTCTAAACTCTTATTTTAAATTTTGAATTCCGTAAAATTATTAACTCAAAAATATAGTATATTAATATAACAATGAATACAAAATGAAAGCATTTCCTTAGAAATGTTACACATCAAACAAAATAATCAAAATAGTATAAAAAGTTACACATATAACTTCAAAAAAATAAGAACAGAAAAAATATGTAAACTTTAAGCATACAAACATTTTACAGACTACGTAAATTAAGTGTCAAGTTTTTTATAAAACGGATATTAGCTCTTATTTTAGAAATAAAAGAAATAACGCTACAGTAAAAGTAATTTTGTTATGTATTTCTTCGTTGTAGTTTATTCTAATTATAAGAGGATATATCAATTTATATATGCAGTATAATAAAATTTCATAGTGAATCACGAATATATATATATATATATATATATATATATATATATATATATATATATATATAAATTATTCAAATATTAAAAGACATTAAAATAATGTAAAATAACATATAGTGAAAAAATTACAATAATATTTTGCTTCATTCATCAAATAGCTAAATTTCAACCAGATTATATCAAAACCTGCATTTTTTTATAATACACTAAGAAATTCACTTGAAATTCTAGTTAAAATTCAAATAACCACAGTTGTTTGAAATAATAAACAAAATTATCAAGAATAAACCCACAGCATATACACTATGTATTTCCATTTTAACGGACGTGGTACAATTACCTGAATGTTTCCTGTTCCCCGCCCGACATTATCCCTACTCAAGAGAAGTGCTATGAATTGCACTATGTACCTGTATCACTCGCAAATATGTACAAAACCGGTGACCTCTCAAATATTTCTTCATTCAAACGTTTCTCTTGAAACGGAATACATGAATAATTATAACCTGTGTGCAGTATGCATTGAAATCATGAATATTTTTAATTAAGAAAAAACATTTATGATTTTTACTACGTACAGATAATTCTATTCAGGGAAACATGTTACATGTATATCATATATATGTACTTTAATTACGTGAGTAGATTAACACATGAATATATATATATATAGTTAATTTTATAAACTATTCCTGTAATTTTGTAAAAATCGATATAAAAATAAATATTCTTTTTAATTAGCGAATATTTAAAGTTACCGGAGACCAAGCACCAACAACAGAGTAAAACCACCCTTTTATACATATTAAAAGCTTTAAAAAAGATTTAGAAAAGCTTTAGAAAAAATAGCTTTCTAACAAACTAAAAGTGTTTCTTATTGAAACTGTTGGTGCTAGATTTGCTATTAAGTTCATGTATTCACAATTAATATTGCTTTTATTACCAATTCAATAAATAAGCTTAATTAAATATAAAAAAAATACATATAAAAGTCATACAGCTATTAATGAAGAATTGAAATAAATATTAATGAATATTTTATTATAGTCAACACAAATACAAAATGATTCGCCTATGTTTATTTATATATGAAATGTGAAGAAGAAAAATATGTTATAACCTTTGTATGTTCTACAAGTTTTACATAACGAACTATAACATAGTGCTGAATCAAAATATATATTATGGTGTTAATGAACTGAAAAGAACGAACTTTTATACAAAATTTTCTGTAGTCATATTTTTTATTAAAGAATTAAAAAGATATTAATTTTGGTATAATACCCCAATGATTGTGTTTATTTAACACATCTAAATTAAATGATTCTTATTTGTAGAATTTATTTAACGAATTTAACAAAAAGTTACAATTAATCAATTCATAATTTTAAAAAACTGAAATCTAATCAAATATAAAATTAATTTCAAGTTTTAATAGAAACTGTATGAAAGTAAATAATATAATATTTTGTATTATAAAATAAAAAAAAACTGACATAAAATATTGTTATGATATACACAAGTTTCATTCGTACAAAGTTATGATTAAAACTATTAAGTATGAAAAAAGTAATACAAACACACACACACACACGCACATATATATGTATGTATGTGTGTGTGTGCTTGAATAAAAACTAAACAGGAACCTTCCGTAAAGCTCGATTTAAATATGAAGTGGTGGAAGAAGACATGCTATATAAACAAGATGGTGTTTCGTACATCAAGATTGCGATACTGCTGCAGTCGACAGAGGATTTGTTTATTTATATTTCTCATTCAAGATCTTCCTCGTGAATACATTTGTATAATGTGTTCAGGGATTTATTGAAATCGGTGTATTTTTTCCAATATTTCCTTTTTGCTTGCTTTAGAAAATTTGCATTTTTGTCCTATTGTTTTTAACGATTTAATGAAATTTACGAGTTATTGAATTTTTATGAGTTTCTAATGAATATTTTATTCGGTATTGTTATTCATTGATATTGAAATATTTTGCTTCTGAATTTCATTCGTGGTTACTACTTTTTTTTGTTTGAACAATGAAAGTTGATCGGAAAATGGTTGAGTACAATTTTGAGTACAATATAAATTAACTTATGAATATTTTATTTTTGAAGGAGTTTTCTTCCATGCTTTTAAACATCAATTTTACTGTTTAAAATAAAACGTACCAAGCATATAAGTTTTTTTCATAATCATTAAGATTCGCAAGAAAAATGTTAACCTTTATCAAGATATTCATACTTTGCAAATATACATAGTAAATAATACGTTAGCAAATTGTAAAATGTATCACGAAATTGAATATTTCAAATAACAAATGTAATGTATCAATATATGTCATATTTCTTGAATAAAAATATTTGCTCACACGTTTAATAATCATTAAAATTTATTGATTTTAAATAGATAACTCGTAAGAAATTAATATCTGATAGTGAATATGGTCTTTTTCTTTAAAAAAAAATGAATTTGAGTATGGTATTCCAAATATAAACATTAACATCGAATAATTATCACAGCCTTAAGTCAACATACTTCAAGAATATTCAAATTCTGAATCAATTTATATCAAATGAAAATTGTCAATTTTTATTTATTTTTAAATTTGCTTAGAGACTTCATATATGCATGTGTATATATATATATACATATATAAATTATGCAATATATGTATAACGTGTAGATAAATTTGGATACGTAAACATAAACAAGCTAACAAAAAACCATAAAAAATTACTTAAGTGTTCGTAGAAGCTTTCTTCTAAAAAATCAAGAATCCATTACAGATACCTAACAGCTAAAAAATACGTGAAAAAGTTTGACGTCTCTTAGGCAGAAGTCTTTTCAACGTCACATATTATTTTACAATTTTTCACTTTTCCGGCAGACTTGCTTTTAGGCAAGAAAACTAACGTCTTTATTAACACCACGCTCTGTTTGAACATAAAACACAAACTGATACAAAAATACTTTGCCAAACACACAAAATACATACACAGTCATATAATATATACGTAGGGTGAAAATAGAAGAATGAAGAGTGTGTGTTGGAACTGACTGAAATATGAACTCTACATTCACTTCCATATAAAGTGAAACTTATATATATATATGGAGAGAGAGAGAGAAAAAATATAAATTTATGTATATAAGTATAGGTATATTTGTATACTTTTCCATTTTTATCAATATGTTGGAAATTTTCTGTTGAAATGAAAATGTTTGCATAAACCAAATGAAAATTGTGAAAATATAACCGTTTTCAATATTTTACTTCAATTATCATAATGAATAAAATTACGTTCTATATGAATTTATTTTCGAAACTGTAACTTAGAAATGAATGAATTTTCCTTCTAATATAATAATTTTATATTTGTTTCCCATTAATTTTATAATTTGGAAATTAATATCAGTTTTAAACAAATCGCTTCCGCATTGAAAAACAAAAAAAAGTTTTTTTATATTAATTTCATATTTATATTATATAGACATATAGTTTCGAAAGGATCAGAACTATTTTTACTCAAAATATATTTAAAAAAATAAGTAATATATTTATTGTAATTATTTATGGTTTAAATGTTTCTCTTCACAATAAGTACTTATATATTATATATATATATATTTGGTTGATGTAAAAATAATTGCGGTTTTTATCATTTTAAGTTTGGAGCCGATTTTTTTAGTTACCGTTATCTTTTGTTATAGTCATGTGATTAATCATTGTAAACAATGAGATTAGCACTATTGATTTCAGCTTGTATCTATTGTTTTCATTCTTTAGTATTGTTGCATATAACATCTTAAATTAGTCATGAAAAAAAGCAAATTCGCGTGATCATATTGTATGAATTTAAATTGGGACGAAAGTAACAGAAAATGCTCGAAATATCAAATTTGTTTTTGATGAAAAATCAATTTGTGAACGTACAGCTCAATACTGGTTTCAAAAATTTCGTAATGGAAACGAAAGCCTTGATGATGAGGAGGGTCGTGAACGTCCTTCAACTATAGACAATAATGATTTTAGAACCAGTATTCAATGAAGCGAACTCGTGTAAAACAACCCGATAGGTGGAAGAAAAACTCAATGTTAATCATTCAATAGTTGTTCGACATTTAAGTCTAATTGGAAAAACAAAACAACTGGATAAATGGGTGCCATATGAACTAAATTAATATCGAAAAATTCGGCGATACGAAGTTTACTCTGCGCTTCTTTGGTGTAACGAAAATGGGCTCTTTCTTGATCGCATTATCACTTGTGATGAAAAATAGAGTCTCTACAACAATCGGAAACGTTTGTCATAGTGGCTAGACCGGGAGACGCACCAAAACATTTTCCGAAACCGAAGCTTCATGAAAAAAAATTATGGTCACTGTTTGGCCCTTCTTAAATCCTGATGAAACGAAAACCTCAGAAAAATATTGTCAGGAAATTGAAAAAAATCATAAAAAGTTGCATCATTTACGGCCAGCATTAGTCAATCGAAGAGGACCAATTCTTCTTCATGACAACACCCGACCACACGTCACACAAATGACTATTAAAAAAATTAAATGAACTGGGTTATGAAACCTAACCTCACCCACCTTATTCTCCGGACCTGTCCCCGACCGATTATCATTCTTTCAAACAGTCAAGTAATTTCCTACGAGAGAAGATTTTCAAAGATCAAGCATCATCTTAAAGCTCTTTCGATGGATTCATTAATTCCAGGACTTCAGAATTCTATAGTGTAGAAATAAAAAAACTTGTTCCCTGTTAGGAGAAATGTGTGCAGGTCAATGGTCTTTATTTTGATTAATAAATATAATTTTTAACTGATTTATGCTCGATTTATACTCGATACGTAAAAACCGTAATTATTTTTGCACCAACTTAATATATATATATATATATATGATGTGAATATATGTATGTGTTCATTGGAACGTGCTATTTCTTTATAAAATTTATGAAATTTCCTTCACGTATCTATAGAATACTTTTTATACGAAATACTTATTAAATATAAAACGAATCCCGTTCTCAGTCGATCAATCTTAAATGATATTTCGCTCGATTTACTCAAAATAACCTCCAGTATTTTTCGAAAGAACTGTATAATTTTTTTTTATATTACACGTTCCCTTTTTCTCGACAGCACTCGCTGAAGAACGACGTGAAAAGAAGTATTTATAAACCCTAAAGCCCGCTGGATTTTGAATACCGTTGACATTCCGTGTCAAAATTAATATCGCCATACGTTAGACTATCTCCTAAAATAAAATAAATTCGACTATAAAAAAATAAAACGTATAACACGTGTAAATTTCACATTTCAAGAACTGTAAAGCAGAATATTAAAAACTTTAAGATACCACCCCATCGCAAAACGCATTCCCTCGCACTGTAATAATACGGGGTTCGCCGCAAACTGGGCTGCGGTGTATTCCATACGGTGCGTATATAAAGGGACGGCGGCAACGCTGGTTTAGAGTGGCGGGTGTCAACGTGGTCGCGATAACGCCTAAGGTGCGGAGTGACATAGCCCGTTAAGCCACTTTCGCACTCGCATACTTTCTGCCGGGGCTCTCATAACGCGGCATGATATGCGTACACAGTTGATATGTCGTCAATTCTCTGTCACACGCACATACATATTACATGTATGTACTGAAAGTCTGAAAATGTTTTTTTTCTCTCCTGGTGAAATGTCAACGTCAAGCTATGGGAGCGGTACGAAATTTTTGTTAATGTTATTATTACTTCATTTTCGGGTCAGCGCAAACGATAAGTATCTATATACACCGTTTTCTTTTATTGTTTCTAACACGTTATCATTTTAATATCAATTAAAAAGTTTGTATATTTTCATTTATAACACGCAACGACGTGTATGGTCTTTGAGTCAAATTTTTACATTTTTATGTACACTTATGACTATATGACGTTTATAAGCTTATATATATATATATATATATACATATATACATATATACATATATACATATATATGTATATATATATATATATATATATATATATATATGTATATATGATAAGAATATTTTATCCATGCTTCTAGTAAAATTTTCTTAATACTTTAAACATTTACATATGGTGTTTCAGATAAGTTTTTCTTACAAAAACGGTTTGAAACATCCAATTCTAGAACCGATTCGAAACTCATTTTACCTATATATCATTCAATATAAACAGAGTGGAATTATCGTAGTAAAATGATATTTAGCCTTGTCAGTTATCAAAAATAAATTCACTCCGGACAGTAATCGGGATTATATATATATATATATATATATATATATATATATATATATATATATATATATATGTATATATATGTTTCTACAAAAAAAAACTCATGCTAAGCTGAAGTTACAACACTATTGAATTTATGATGAAATGAGATCTTCACCTCTTTCAATGCGCATTAACGCAATTATCACATAGCATCAGCTCGTTTTCAAACTGCTTAGTTAAAAATAGCCATATTCTATATAGCCATATTCATTTAGCATTATTGATTAATTGATACATATATATATATATATATATATATATATATATATATATATATATATATATATATGGACATATACATCAATTAAACAAAATAAACATTTAATAATTTCTTAAATCAATATTAAATTCATTATAGTTGAAGATATACAACGTTTTGACGTAAATCAATTACAACCAATCTATAAGAACTCGACACAATCAGCATCCCATGGGCGTTTTGTATCGTATGTGTATATATATATATATATGCATGCAAACATACATACATACATATATATATATATATATATATATATACTGTTTGTCAATAATATGATTTATTAAGTGGAATTATAATAAAGACTTGACATGTGCATTAATTTATTAAGATGAATCACGTTTCTTGATTTGATTTATTTGATTTAATTCGTTTAGTCTAACAGGAATTCTAGAACAAATTTATACACTTTTCAGATAACATATTAGATTTATTATTATTATTATTGTGCATGTATATATATATATATATATACACATGTTTGTTTATTTATTTATTTATTTGTGTGGCTAAAGTTGTTATAAAAAGTATAAAAAATATTGAATAATTGGAAACAATTTTGATTCAATTTAATCCAAACCAACTAATTGAACATTATTATAAATATAACAGATATATAACACATGTTTATTATTTTGTATAGACCATTGGTATTTATTAATTTTATCTAAGAGCCGAAAAAAATTATCTGAATATGACGATAAAATACTAATTTCAATCATAGCAAACAATAATTAACGTCAAAGAAGAATGCTACTGTTCAACAACATTTTTATTGAAAACAAGATTTGTTAATGTAGAATCATAACAGTATGAAAGGTGCAATATTTATGTAAAATTAATATCTAATATTAAAAATAAATTATTATATGGATATATTTCACAGTGAAGATATTTCACAAAGCTGTGAGTATACATTAATCACTTTTCCTTTCGCCGGTGACAATTTAATTTCTTAAATGTCTACCATTTCACAACAACGAAACATGTATTCGCTAAATTTATTTCATTGTGCTCAAATTTCGTTATATATTTTTGTACAGTATTTAATTTGACAACATGTCGAAAATATTTTTTAAATAAATATTATTACGTGAAGTAATTCAGTATATAATAATTTATAAAACTTGATATATTTTTATTATTTTAATAGTAGAATAAATTATAAGATGAAACTCAGATTTAATTTTTATAAATTCAGAATATTCAACATTATGATATGACATATCATAATACAATAATGGCAAATGTGAAAATAATATTATATTAGATATAAAAATTAATTCGGTGCCTCTAAATTGACTCAATCATAACTCTGTTTTAAATTAAAATATTTTATCCTCGTTTAAGGATTTTGAAGTTCCAATTTTTAACATTTAAAAACTCTATATACCTTCGCCAAACAGTTAGTATAACCTTGCAAAATAATAGTGAAAACGACATCCGAAAAGTGGGATATTATGCACTGCGTACTTTTCGTATTCCAGTTGAAAAAAATGCTTCCGAAGCCAGAAGAATGACTTATTCAGCTTTGTAGGAAGACGTTGTGACCCTTAAAACATGCTAAAACAATGGAAGAGGTCCGAAAATACATTAACGACTTGATCGACTGAAAACCGTCACTTTTTTTCGATAAAAAATTCATCAAATATAAAAGATATTGTAAGGATTTAAATGTGTTTTATTTTGCCGTAAACATTCATTTTCTATAAAAAAAGGCACCGAATTAATTTATACACTTATCAGATTTTGAAATAGCAAATATTCGCATTGAAAATATTTATTTGTAACATACTTTACCTTTTTAAAATAATGAAAAAAACTAATAATTGAGGAACCTATCGATGAATAAACTGATTTATAATAATAAATAAATGAGGTAGTAGACAAAAAGTAAAGATTGAGAAAACTAAAGAAAATGAAAACAATCGAGACTGAATTTATTTACAACTCGATTTTTCAAATTACAATATTTTTTAATAGATTTCAGAACAAAATATCAAAAAATAGAATACAGAAAATAAAAGAATACAAATAGAATAATAAAACCACAAGTTGAACAAGTAATGTTCAATATATGAATTTTTATCTTTCTTGTAATTAATGTTTCAATTAATCAAAGAGCACATTAGATTATTGAGATTAAAATACATTATATATATATATATATATATATATATATATATATATATATATATACATATACATATATATATATATACATATGTGTGTGTGTTCTTTGCCTGTTAGTCACTATATCATCTATAATTCTTTAAACCTCGTACTCTATATTTAATATTTATATATTACTAAAACGCCTTTAAAATATCAAAATAAAATATTTAAGTAACAGCGACTTTAGCATATTTTTTTGATATATTTTAGAATTAAGCTTAACATGGATACTGTTTCAATTTCAAATATCATATTCCCAAGTGATTAATTCTTCATTTTTATGAAGTAATTTATCATATTTCGTGCTACATAAAGCATTTATTAAAATGTATATCTTAACAAAAAAAAAAATAATCTCTATGGAAAAAATTGAATAAGTAATAATATGTCTAGTTGTACATTGCAAATATATTACTAAATATGTCAGGAGTATACAATAACAACGAAAGAAAATTTTATAATTTATATATATATATATATATATATAATTTCAACCGAGAAAACATACTTATTGGAATTTTAAATAATAATAAAAAAATGGCAAACAAATTTAAAATTAAAATGATATCTTTATGAATAAACATTAATATGTATAAACATAATACATTAAAACATTTTCGAATTTTTTTTAGATAGAGAACCAATTATTACAAACAAAATCAATCACAAAGAGACGATCAGATTAGATGACACCTATTGTACATATTTCACAGAACGAGAAGTAGATTAGACCCGAAAAAGCGTGTCAGGTAAATCAACTTCACTGTAAAATGAGAAATTCAATTACATTTCGCGTTCATCTACGTGTCAAATCCTTTCGCAGACAACACGAACGAACAAATTTACTGAACATACATTAAAATTAGCTCTTGGTTATAGATCTGAAAATAAATTCAATTCTTATATATATAACATATATATATATATATATATATAGGTACATATATATATATATATATTCAAGTATATATATATATATGTATATATATACCTCTTCTCTGTCAGTAGCGGCACAATAGAAAACATTTTTTTCATATGAAATTTCATGAATTTCATTTCCTACAATTTAAATAAAAAAATATTAATGAATGTTTTTTGCCTAATTACACTTCTCATTGATTTTCAAAAATACAATTTAATTTATATATATATATATATATATATATA
The DNA here is from genome assembly GCA_034766995.1 of Acanthacorydalis orientalis. Lineage (NCBI taxonomy): Eukaryota > Metazoa > Arthropoda > Insecta > Megaloptera > Corydalidae > Acanthacorydalis > Acanthacorydalis orientalis. The sequence continues at coordinate 23,199,167 of CM068313.1, forward strand.
TATGTATGTATGTATGTATATACAACTAAAAAAAGTATCCATTTTAAACTCTTATAAAGTAACATACCTTTTTATTTCCATTTCATATTAAATATAATACGTAAAATAAAACTCAGAGTAAACATTGTAAAATAGATACGTACAAAGAAGAATATATCCAGCCATTATAATTTTATAATCATAATATATCAAATTGTAGTAAAACAAACTTCGTTGAAAACAACTGTTATCAACTCTTTATATATTTTTTAATGTCACCGTGTTGTAATTATAAAATGTATTATTTATTAATGCAAGTAACTAAACCAGAAATAAAACTCTCTCTCTCTCTCTCTCTATATATATATATATATATATATAATATAAAATAATACATGGACATACAGTGTTAAATAACTGTTATTCTTGACTTTGTTGTTAACTAAGAAAAATGATATGAGTCTACAAAACATTACAGAACATTAAAAATAAGAAAGATTTTTGACAAAAAAGTGAATTCAGTTAAACAGTACAATATTACTTCATACAATAACCTAGGCTTACTCGAAAAAGAGATTTTATAAAAGCTGGTTATGAAATTCAATGATCTTAATACATTGTTTTTAACAGTCACAAAATTTGAAAATATTTTAATCAATAAACACTAAATATAATAGTATATATATACATTATATAATTTTTTAATATTTATGTTTTAATATTTTTGTATAGTAAAATTCAAAAGTTTAAATATTATTTATCAGTTGGTTAAATATTTTCATTAAATAATTCTCACTTTCTACACAGCATAAACAATTTCACTGATATAAGAAGTTTTTAATCGTAAATTATTTATCTTATTATTATTGTTTATGCGTATTTCATTAATAATGCTACCATTTTCAGAGCATTTACGTACAGGAACATACAAGCATAATTACAGAAATGTTTAGGTATAGAGATGTTAGATTTTACGTACAGAAAAATTACAGATACGTTTTTTTTTGTATCTTAACGCCTTGAAAATGATAGAATTGACATCTAAATATGAATAAAATATCAAAATAATCACTTATCAATTATTAATTATTTTGATCGTAAAGAATGGTAGTATGTGTTGGACAAGAACTCATTCGCAAAAGTGAATTCAGTTATACTTCCAAAAACGTAAGTTAATCAATATCTCTGCAAAATCAATTAGATTTCAATAATCTGAATTATGATTTTAAAATATGAGACTACAATCAAATCAAATAGTTTCAATCGTAAGTAAGACTGAAGTATCTATATATAAAATATAAAATTAAAAATGACTAAAAGCTTAGAAAATTGCAATTTAATGATTATAAAAATATAAGAATAGTTAAGAAATATTTATTAAAAAAAGTATTTTAATCAATACTGCGACATGTAGATACTACTCATATAGTCGATATTCGATAGACTGACTAAAGGAAACACAACTAAACTAAAAACACGAACTAAAGAAAGTATTCTTTTACTATTTAAATGAAAAAGACAAAATACAAAGTCGGAAAAAACAAAATGTTTCTTTATAGTCAAGAAACATTTGAAAGTGAATCAGATTACAAAATATGAAATTCTGAACCAGAAAATAATAATTTATATATTAATACTATCCTAATAATTAATTTAATTATAAATTATTCTGTGTAATTTCGATGAAATTACATACAATAGTATAACTGCTAACTCAAGTATATAGAAAAATTTAAAAAAAGCTAGCACAAAAAGTAAATAAAGATTAAAGAAACAAGATATAGATATTTCTACATTCATAACATTTCAGATTTAAATAAAGGACTGATGCAAATCTTTTTGTAAGAAAATTTTAAAAGATACACATTTTATAAAAATGTTTTTTTATAAAATATATCGTTATATATTTAACGATAATTCATGAAAATACAATTAATATATATTTTTATTACGTCTAAAGATACACAATCTTGAAAAAGTATTTACATCATTTGTATGTTTTATATAATATTTGTTTTCTTAGAACAATGCATCAATATAATATTCTGAAATTAGTACTGAATTCAGGTTAAATATAAATATTTACACAATTCTCTGATTTCGCATGGAAAATTTCCCGTTGCAAATTATACCGGTATTTGGATAATACTTATTTGATTCGCTCTCGTTTCACTTATATTTAATATTTAGAATATATTTTCTTATATTCTCAAGATTAATTTTGAAATGAGTTTGTGTACACTTTATCTTTATAAATATTTAACGAGCTACCACTGGCATCTGTATTTGTCGTCGTGAGTGGATTGGAGGCACGAAGATTCCGCAAGGAGTCCTTCACATTTCTCACGCATCTCAATCTTCTTGTGTCGGCTGACTGAGTGACAGGGTCGAGGGTGGCACGCGCAGCAGCTGTCTTGTCGCCACTCTTATTGACTTGTTAACAGAAACGTATATTTGCGTATCTGTTGAAACGGAAATTCTTTCGCGACATCGAGTATTTTTTTGTATATATATACACATGAGACCACAGCACAGAATTTGTTTCGTATTGTATCGTATATTAGAAAAGATGATAACAATTCCTTTCAGATATTTTTAAAACAATTACACTAAATACCATTGTATATTTTCCTCCCTATCACCCTATATATACATTGTACATATGTTTATATATATATAAACATATTTTAAAAAAAAACAGATTCAATAAAAATCAGTTACTCTTTAATAGTTTTCAAAACGAATTTGAAACAAATTTAACATTTTTTTAAAAATAGATGTTTCTATTATCTATTAGAAAATAAGTAATAAGGTTTTCATTATTTTTTTATAAAATAAAAAGTATACTCACAAAATTAAATGCTAAAAAAATAAAAAAATATTCACGGTTTTTTAATATTCATAATAATAAATATCTCAAATCAAATTATATTTTTATAAGTATATAAACTAATAAAGAAAGCATATCAAAATGTATACTATTTTTTCTAAAAAGAAATATTATAAATTTATTATATTTTTCTCAATGAACCTATTTACTATGAAAAAGATTGAAAGGTAAGAAAAAAGTGTAAATGAATATATATATATATATATATATATAATATATTGTCGTTAATAAATTTGTTTCAGTTAATGTATGTCATAAGTGTACATTTGAACAGGAACACACCCTAGTATGTCCATGTAAAAGAATCCAGAAATAACATGGATCAATGAAACCTTGAACTAAAAATATACGATATGAAATTAATATCATATAGGTGATTTTAACAGCTAGTGAATATCTAAACACTTATATTTATAGCACATAAAATCATTTAAACATATACTAGGTGTATACGAGCTGTAGTTCGTAACTCTGTTGTTTTTCTCGGTGTTAAAAATAAAATATTTCACAATGAACCAAGTCTATAAAAATCATCGGTGCAAAAGCTCCATGTACACATTTTTAAATCCCCATAATACAAAATAAATTTCATCTCTTGCTTAAACCTCTTAATACTCTTCTATACTACAAATAGCCTTTCCACCGTACACATCAAGTGGTTGTTTGTACAGTAAAGAAACATAACCCTTCTTTGCTTGTCTACAAAACGGGTACAACGCTTTCGTTGCCCGATCCACAGGCTCGTGCTTCTCTTAAATGATAGTGACGATAGGGAGACGATATTCCAACAGAGCATCTTCTTCTTGTTCTTCTTCTGATGTAGTGGTATATTTAATTATTCACAACGAATGAGTGGATAAGACAGCAGAACAGCTGAGCTTGCTATCCAGTTTGTGTTTTGTTGGTGTACTTAGATAAGAGTTAAGGTGTTGCAAAGAGGTTTTTGTATTTATCAATTTCACATTGTTTTAACTAAGTGAAATGTTCATAATGTAGTGAAAGAAACGCAATGTATATGATCCTATTATCCGAGTTTATTACGGTAAACAAAATGTAATTTCACAACACATGCATTATAATTCAGTGTAATTGTATTCCACAGACAATAATATTTCAGGTCTATAACTTAAGGAAAGCTAAATAAACTGAAACACTTTAATTTGTTTATACAATATGATGTTAACAAATATTTAAAAATACTCATACACGATCTCTCACTCTCTATACATATACGTGTATATATATATATATATATATATATATATATATATATATATACACATATATATTTGTGTGCATAAAAATGAGGAAACAGCCCACATGTACGTTATTTCGCAGAACTAACCATATGGAAAGTAATATTTAAGTACAAAAATAAACATTTTATAATGAATAAGTAAATTTATATCGATAAAAAATAAATATTTGTTGTCGTAGTTTCTCAAACATTTCAAAATTTATACACATGTCAAACATCTGTATAAATTCCATGTACATTATGTAATAAAAAAATATGATATATTAATTTTATAAATCATCTTTTTAATCATTTTTTAAAAATAATTTTCGTAAAATGACTAACTTATAGGATTAATTGAATCGTGCCATGAATTTATTTGAACACAGAACACTTTTTCGATTAGAAAAAAATTATATACACTTCACACCAATTAGTAAAGAAATAAGAATATATAAAATAAAGGAAAATACTTCTTATGATTCAAATATATGAATAGTGCATATATATATATATATATATATATATATATATATATATATATATTGAAGATATTTTTGTTCTCAATATATATATATTGAGAACAAAAATATTTTACTAAATTGAATAACTGAATTTTTTAATTCAGTGTAAAATTAGTGTATGAAATAGAATCTTTTCTTTGTTATTTTATTTAATATTAAGAATAAAATATTATTCTTTTATCTTAAGAACGTATAATAGAACTATGTAATGTCTAGAACATGCAATAATAGAACTTTAATAGAAGAAATGAACTAAATTGTTTACTAACGTCTTGTAAGCTTTTAGAGACATAGAGAAGTACTTTACTTAACTCGTGTAGAATTGTTTTTATTTCAAGAACAGGAACTGATGATGACAATGAAAATAGAAATTCAAGTTTATTTTATCACCTGAAAGGAAACACAATATTAGTACATGTTTACTCGAATAAATATATAGCTTTTAAAATATTTTTTTTGTTTGTTTCATTGAAATGTTAACTGAATTTACAAAATGATTACTTTCAAATAATTAATTTTTATTAACTACAATCTGGCAATAATAATATAATTTCATATAATTAATAGGAAACTTAATTTTTTGACATAGAAAAATATTTAGAGTAACTAACGTATTCAATATATATATATATATTAGTTTAATTAAATAATAATGATATATACACTAGATATGGAAGATAGATATTTCACCTTAATAAAATGATAGTTTTGAAATGTGTATTATGTCTCCTATTTTTCGTTAAAATAAAAATTAGGTCTTCAAAAATAGAAATTTTATTATAATATCACTCCTGGCAACGACTTAATTATTATATAAAATAATATACACTATAAGTTGAAAAAATTCTTAAAATTCCTAGAATATTTTAAATTGTATAAATGTTAGATAATATTATTTATTTAGATTTTTTTCTTCTACTAAATATATTTCAAACAATATCTATCACCAGGATTTTATATCAAAAATTAGATAATTGTTATAAAATTAACTAAAACAATCATAAAAAATGTATGAAAATGAAATGTTTATAAATGTATATTGAATAAAATTTCAATAACTCACAAATATTCTTTAATATAACACAAACACTTAAAGACACATTCAATTTTATATATATGAACTTATATATTAAAAAATGCTCACGGTTCCACTTGTTTATTAAACCGAATTTATATTTTTATATTTAGTTAAATTAAAAAAAAAATCAAAACACTCGATGAAGTGACACAAAACCTCTGCACGTCAGTTTATAAATAGTCTACCAAAAAGACATACTCTGTCAGATACTTTATGTATCCAACTTAATAGAGTTGTTGGTTTTATGCACGTTTAGATAAGTACTCCAAAGTTTATGTAGGATGTCATGTACTTGGAAAAATGTGCCGACAGCTTTCATAGTCTAACGTGTAGATGTTCCTAAAATAAACGTTGACTTTTAATATAATTTTCATATTATAATAAAAGTAAACGTTAAACTTTTTTTCGGAAAAGTTTTGTTGCGAAATTTGTTTTTGTGTAATGAATTCAAAAATTACAATAATATGAATTCTTAACAAGTAGAAAATTATTTCATTTATATATGATCTACATTAATTTATTTTATTCGATGATTATATTATGCACACACACATACATACATATATATATATATATATATATACATATATATATGTACATATATATATATATATATATATACATACATATATATATATATATATATATATATATATATATATATATAAACTAAGAAATATGACATCTTTATTTTTTAAATAAATATTTCAAAGCGACTTTGATAAAAGTTATAACAATTTCTTTTTTCAAACAGAAAACATAATTTTGATGTTGTGTCGTGATTTAAAAATCCAAAACTTATTTTCATTATTGATATAGTTTATCAGTGTTTTGAACGAACTCCATAATTACATATTTGACGACTCCTCTCAGCGTTGAAATCATAAAATTTATGCATTTCTTAACATAAAATCGTTCTACATAAAAAAGCTTTAACATTCTTTCCATATCAATATGTTTCAGATTATGAGTGAAACGTGATGGATATTCATAACTACTTTTATAGCTTACGGATTGACATTTTTAAAGAAGTGGATCATATAAAAGAAAGTGCGGTCGTTCGATGACTAATATCCGAAAAGATAAGCGGTTCGAACGATTTCACTTACGTGAATGATCTTATTAGTTGCATTAAGGGAATAAAATTGATTTTCATACAAATAACAACAAAATGTTAACGAATATTTTTTCTGGATTACAAATTTTATTAAGTAAAATATCTGATATTCATCACAAAATGCAATAAATATTTTAATTTGATTATTTAAATAAAAAAAATATTACGTTATTTTACACAAGCATTTCAATTTTTCAAAAAAAAAATTAAAAAACGTATTATAAGAATATATAATAGTTTTGTATATCTATGTGTTCTGACTATGATAAATTTAATACCAAAATATGCTTAAGCAAGAATCTAAAATAATCAAAAATCAATTATAAAATCTTTTTAATCAGAAAGTGTTTTTGTGACTTGTGGATATATATATATATATATATATATATATGTATATATATATATATACATATATATATATATATATATATATATATATATATATATATATATCTACATATATATGGAATATTTATTTATTACATAATAATATTGCATATTTGATTATATTTAATTTTTATACATTATTAATTAGACAAATGAATTTATTGATAATATTCTTTTAAAATTTTAAATTACTGTTATGTTCTAATTTAATTTCATTTAGTTTTAAAATATGCATAGAAAATACATACATAGAAAATGCAATATTTTTTCGATATAGAACGAACAAAAAAATAAATCATAGTTCTTTTTTCTAGAGCTGAAAAAAATCAATAAAAATATCAAACGTAAAATTTAACATCTGTTCGTAGTTTGACGGCGAACTGATTTGACAGCGTTGCAATCATTGTTCCACACGTTACATTTTTTTGAAACGAAACTAGTTCTTATGTACTACGTTATAAATGTCATTTCTTCAGTATGATATTCAACAATATATAATAATATATCCTTGGTTCGTATCCAATAAATGAAAGAACGAAGACTCAGCTTTCGCTGTGAACTGTTGCAATAAATTTTTGAGATTACTGTAACTACATCTATAAACCAAACATTCACAGTTTGAATTATATAAAGTATTGTAAGATGCTTTTGTATTGTAATTATTAAATATAAAATTTATTCTAAAAAAAATTATAAATTAATCAATTTTTAATTTTTACAGCGAGACAATTATTAAACTTTTAATATTCATTTTAAAATCATTAGGAAAAAAACACTTGTTATTTTAATATTTATAGTTCGAATATCTTCAAATAACACAGAATTGACTTTTTTAAAAATATTATTCATACATTCCATTTGAATCAATTTGTTATAATTAAAAAAAATGGAGATATTAGAAAATAAATAAAAAGTAGACATAATAGCAGAGAATAAAACTTTTTATTGATTAAAATTTATAACCGTACTCTCTTTGTTAAATGAAATTCAAATCAACATCTTATTTCCATTGTTCATGAATTGTATTTGTTTTTGTTATGTGAAATTCTAAATTAAAAAAATAAAATAATGGAGACAGTTGTTTTTTCCACCACAAAAGTGATAAGGTTTATTGTTTTGAAAATTGTTGATGAAAGAAACAAGATCAAAGCGAATATAGAATGAATTTATTTTCATGTTGTTTCATTAGTTATGTAAATTTTTGCATGTTTAACTTTTTTCTTATTCTTTAGTGAATTTCAAAGAAACAATTTACTGCGTTGACTTATTTCTCTATGTTCTATATAACGATTGTTTTAATGTTGCGTGAAATAGAATTTATGAATTGTAATAATTTACACATTATTTACATGAATAATTATTTCACTCGATTATAATTTAAATAATTTTATTCACAAAAAATGTACTTGAAAAGAACTAAAAATCTGTTATAAATATATATATATATATACTACAAAATGAAGCAAATTAATTATTTATATGAATATATTTTCAAAAATTAATATATATTGCAAAATATGATTTTTATTATATATATATATATATTAATAAAAAGCATACTCTATTTTATACATAAAATATCAAGTCAGTATTATATATATATATATATATATATATAAGTATACATTTGTTTGTTGTGTGTGTATACCGCATTGGTATTCTAATATTTCATTTTGTGTAACAGAGCCAATATAGCAGATTTTGTGTATACTAAGATACGAATATACTAAGAAATAAAATAACACGAACATTCCTCACGTGTTTTACATACAAAATAAAATAAACACGACTAAAATGTTGTAGCCAGAAAGTCGCATGTCTTAAAGATAAATATTATAATAAAAGTAAGTTTTTGGATACAAAGTGAGACAAGAATATGATTACGTCGACAGTATGCCTAAATCTAAACAAAAAATAGTTTTTAAAAGACAATATCTGTAAACAATATTTGATTAATTCATATCATTCGTTAGACATTTATATTAGCCATATAAAGCACATACATTATATTCCATATATATTCCATAACATATCTACCAACATCGGTAGTGTCTTTGGAATTAATTTATGAAGAAAAAAATACTAAACATCTCGCTGAACAAAATCCCCCAACGCTGATAAATATTGCGAATTCACCCTTACATCCGTTGAAATTTTAATATAATTTTATACTTTTCATCACCACTTTTTAGTAATATCCGTCGCGTACTGCAACATTTTTCGTTTTTTATCGTTTCGTAACGCCGTGTTAACAACTTCATTTCGTTCGCATAATTATCTCCATTTAATTAAACAAAAGACTTTGACCGAGACAAATATCGTTAAAGATGATTACATTTTAGGATTTATTGCATTGTCTTCATTTACATAGAATACTAAATGAAATAATCGTCATATTGCGGCAAAAGAAATCTCAAAACAAAGTGTCATAATGAAAGTTTAACGATGCTCCATTATTCGATTCAAGATTTCTTTTATCTTAGACAATACAAAAACAATACTTTGTTCTGAAGTCCATAACTCTTTTTCAAAACTGTTTGATAGAAAAGCTTCAATTGCATGTACTATAATGAAGAATTAGTTGATTTGAATTAGTTGAACAGATTTAAGTTGCATTAAAGGCCTGGTTATATACACTAAACTTTTTAAAAATGTACTGAATGTAAGTTAGGCTTTATAGTAATAATTTATTATTTTGGAATGAAATGTACTTTAAATCGAACTATTTTATGTATTTATGGCTCAATAATATTTTCAAGTACGAATGAAACTACAATAAAATATATATTTCAATCATATATATATATATATATATATATATATATATATCATTTTACTTTAAATGTTTAAAATAACAATATTTTTAAGAAAGTTTAATAAATAAACAATTAAAAATCACTTCACATTTATAATCTTTTCAATAGCAAATGTGCTCATTTCTATGTATTTTTCTATTCATATTTTCATTGTATTCTTGAAATATATCCACTCATTTTGAAATTAGATTATCTCTAAAATTGTTTAAATACAAAATCATATCGTGTCGAAGATGATCCTTTTCTTACCTAAATATGAAATAAATAGGAATCTGAAACTAACATTTCGGTCGACAAATCGTAAAACTAGTCAGTAAGCAAATTTCGACTTGTCTTCTGTAAATGTTCGAAACAGTCACTTTCATAACAACAACTTAATCCAAAAATCATACTTTGAAAAATATTACTACATTCTAACCATTTCACTATTCTTCAATACTATTTCTTATTTTCTGAGTCAATTTCAAAGACGTGCCATATTTTTTCATACCGACAAATAAGAGTTTATCTCAAAAACATTTTTTCTTTCTTTAAATATTTAGAAAATGTTAAAATTATTATAGATTTCCTCCTTATTATTTTTATAAAAATATAAAATCAAATTAAAAATAACGTTAATATTTAAGTAAAAACATTTTTAAAGAATAGTGACCCAAATACCAGTAATTTATAATAAAATATTCAGAATATTCTCGTTTCTTTAAAAAAATTTTAACATAGTGTCGTAAGAAAATGAATAAACTTTAATATTTCAAATGATTTTCAACTTTTATAATTTAATTTGGCACGTAATGTACATATATATATATATATATATATATATATATGTGTGTGTGTGTGTGTGTGTGTGTATGTATATATTATATGTATAATGCTTATAACGCATGATCACATTCTCATTATAAATAAATTACATAAGATTTTTAATAAGTACTCTACGTAGATATAGTCAAAGACGATATTGCGGATGTGAAAACCACAAGACATATTTGCCCTCATGTTATCTAACTTGACTTGCTCTTTCTGTGTACGTAAAGGCACTTTAACATGCTCCAAACTTAACCGCGTGTTTATATGAAGCCATTACCGTTAAGCATTTACGTCAAGTATTTATTGATAAGGTGTTCTGTAGGAATTTATTCAAGGTACTGTTAATGTTGTATAAGCAACACGTTACAAGAATAATGGAAGCGAGAATTTGTATTAGATTCTGAACGTCTCAGCCACTACTGAAAGTATTTTCATTAAAATTTATCTCCTAACTATAAATAACATTGTTCTGCAGATATCAGATACACCTAATTCTGTCGTTAATGGTAAACGAAACTTGGTATATCTGTCACAAAAAAATCGATATTATTATATAAGATATATTGCTCAATAAAAATTGATAAAATTGAAACATGTATTTGACTATCCTTTAAACTGAAACGTAAACATGAATTGCAATAAAAAGCTTTATATACGTTTGGAAATAGAATGTATGAATTATCTAAAATGACCATCAATAATTTTAAAATCAGATAGCAATTTAACAATGTGAGTTTTAGTGAACATAATAAATGCACTATAGAAATCATATAACTTTTTTAAACCGGTTCGATTCAAATGTTTCTATATTTTCAAACGAAATATATATATATATATATATATATATATATATACATTCGTGTACATATAAAATTATTCAAATAAACTCATAGTTTATGATATAAACGTGAACAAATATGATAATAATGATTACCATGAATTGGAATTAAAACGATTTGCAGGAAAATTATGTATTTAATATTTTATATATTCAAATATTATTTTTAACGATATATAAACATTTTAAAAATAGAATAAATATATATATATATATATATATATGTGTGTATATATATATATATATATATATATATATACATATATGTGTTCATGCATATATTTATATAAATGAAAAAAGTTACAAAAAGATATTAGTATTATTTCGATATTACATACACAGTACATAGGCTGGTTCAATTTAGGATTACACACGGAGAGTATTAAAAGGGGGCTCAGGAGTTAAGAAAAGTCATGTTATTTTTTATTTAGTATTTTAGTTCAATTAAATATTAAAATACAATTGAACGAAAATATTAAATGGAAGATATGTTTTTTTTTTAATTTTTGCGTTTTTTATACTTTCGCGTGTAAGTCTAAGTTGAATCATCCCTAGAAAATTAAAAAAATATATAAAACAAAAAAATAATAAACGTTAATAAAATTTCCGACATTTATGTTATGAGAAATTCCAAGAATCAGATATGAAGTTTCTTCTATTATGTATCCGAATATCTATAATACAAAGTTATTGAAATTTTAAATTGTGCCATATAAATTTATTTTAATTATAATTCTTTTAAAATTTAGAAATACATTTATTTACAAATAAACAGATATAAATACATGCATATTTACTCTTCTATCATAATTATTAAAAAAAAGACACATTTTTAACATTCTATATTTTTATAGAATCTAAATCTAATTTCATAATTTCATCGCTAACTTGTCTTCTATATCTACTTTTTTAACACATAACTACGTTTTTTTTTCATTTAAATCATTTTAGATTGCTGTCAAGATCAAAACTTATTCAGCGTTCAAGGTAATCTCATTTATTATGAAAAATGACATATATTAGAAACTCTAGACAAACTTAGAACTATTGATTATCAGTAATATAGTAGATATGTTTTAAATTTGCTTTCAGAGTGGATCCTGTTTTTTTTTTAAATATTATTTATATCAAAACATGATTGACTTCCTTTAACTTAAAATCGGTTACATTTACAATAAATGAACAATTAATCTAAATGTATAGAAATAAATATTGATTGTTGTAATGTATTTTTGAATCATGCCATAAATTTGTTCTACATGACTACTACATAACAGATACGTGAATTCTTATTAAAATAACAGTAAACTTCACTTAAGTGAATTCCAATATTGTCTTTCTATCATTAAATCGATTGATCGTGTGAGACTGATAACACAAAAGATCAAAAAAATCAACTGGAATTTGATTAAACCGCATGCTCATGATCGTAAACAAGATCATCATTTCGTAATCCTACAGATGTGAGATACGCACGAGGTCATTTATCGCAGGCGAAAGAACCGCGGCTGCTGCGGTAATGACGCCAGCATATACGCGATCAAAATGGGGATGAAAACGACTGACGATCAAAGGATAAAGCAAGATTAAGGAAATTGCATGCGGGAAAGAAAAGGGTTAAATCGTCTCGCGGTCATCATTGTGCCAATATTCAAATTCCAATCCGATGCTCATATTTTCACTCACTTCCACACCGACATCTTTAAATAAAAGTTCGACGATGGTTGCTGACGTTATGTACGAAATCGTACTCTGAATCGCTTACAAATATTGTCATCGTTTACACGAAATCGTATAAATATCTTTCAAGACACTAAAACACTGTATGTTCGTAATTTTTTCTCTTCTTTTATGGAACTAACTTCCAACGTTCAGAAACAATATGTCAAGTATTCAGTAGCTCTAAAATTATTTCACATAAATAAGATTTTTCAACCTATTACATACATTATGTATATATATAAATATATACGTATATATATATATATATATATATATATATATATATATTTGCTACACTTTTACATACTTAAATTTCGATTTACTGTCTTTCACTTATGGACAAATATTAAAAATAATTAATGATTATTTATTAAAAGAATTAACTGAAATATACGAATGTATTTTATTATTGTAAAGTAATCAAAAATTATTTTTTTTTTCAGTTAATACAAAGTATATATATATATATATATATATATATATATATGTATATATATATATACGTATATATATATATATATATATATATATATATATATATATAAGTATCCATGTGGAAGAAAGTGATAGATTGGAATAATAACTAGTATAAAAGAATTATTCTTTCATATGAAAAATAATTTAAAAAATATTAATATATCATACCTTTTTAAAAAAAATATTGACTACATATTTATAAAATATTATATTTAAGTTTGCTTTACTTTAAATATTGTTAAAAACTAAATACATTCATCATGACATTGATATTTATATATATATATATATATATATATATATATATAAACCACACTATTTTGTATGTACATTTCTATTCAAGTTAATCATTAGCTTTTTATGTTAATTACCAATACACGACTACTTATAAACATACTTTGTAGGAAAACACGAGAGAATTTTTAAATAATCATTTTTGTTGAAAATATGATACATATTAAAGAATATTAATTTATGAATTATTTAATTACCAACCGTCTTTAGCTTTTTATTTTAAAATTAAATACAATGGTAATTGTTAAGGATATATTTTCGATAAACTATAAAACTTTTATATTAACTTATTTTTTTATTATTTACATGTTTTCACTCAATATTGTAATTTATTAGTTTGAATCTACATAATAAATATGTCTCTAATATAAATATATATATATATATACGTGTATGTGTGTGTGTGCGAAAAATGAATTTATATCTGATATTCCGAAAATGGACATACAACAAATGACATGAAAGATAGCATTTTTTCGAGTACAAAACCTTAAAGAAAATTTAAATAATCATTGAAAATACGCATCTATTTGATATACATTTACCACACAATCGATCCAATCAATCTGGTATGGTCAAAATATCTACAATACGTAAAGACATCAAAGTAAAATATTCGTCAGCGGAAGGAAAGCATGAAGAAGAAGAAAGATGAAGAGAACGGGTTATATTACTTACAGACTCGCCGCATCAGCATTTTCGTACTTGCTCGCGAACCCCTCTTTTCGTCCAATGTCCATCAATGTCGAGATCACTCAACCGTATATGCAAAGCTGTATTACTAAGACCATTTGTATTTTCAAATTGATATCCCCTTGTGAACTCGAATAGAAATTATATTTTAGTACGGAATTTCATCATTTGAATTCTTGGACGTGTGTCTTTAGTAGTCATTAAATTGCTTGAAAGC
Source organism: Acanthacorydalis orientalis (assembly GCA_034766995.1). Lineage (NCBI taxonomy): Eukaryota > Metazoa > Arthropoda > Insecta > Megaloptera > Corydalidae > Acanthacorydalis > Acanthacorydalis orientalis. The sequence continues at coordinate 23,214,246 of CM068313.1, forward strand.
GGTTCACTTTATATAGTTGTTAGTAAAATAATTTCAATGGAAGTTTAAAATATTTATTGCGAAGAGAATACTTTCAGTTTAGCGTCAGATATAAAGACAAATTGCTCTTATCTATAAAAATATTCTCAATCCACATGTTTAATTCAGTTTCATTACTATTAAATCGAAAGTAAAGTATTACTGTTAAAATTACTTAAAATACCATACTTATTTTTGGATATCATCTTAAATTGAATGTAAGAAATCTATTAAAATGTACACCATTCAATAAGACCTCTTTCTTTTTTAATATATGTATATATATATATATATATATATATATATATATATATAGGGAGAGAGAGAGATAGTTTTTTTATAAATAAACAGAAACCCTAATTATTATAACATCTATAGATTTTTACCACACATAGTTGAACATTCATAATTTAAATAAACTTATTAATTTGTAATACAAATCTCATTTTATTAGTACAAAATGTACACATTTCTTCAGTATCGTTTTACATGAAAAAGTTATGATTTTTATTGAATTATTTTTTGATCATATGTTAATCATATATTTATTAAATAAATACATTGTACTTTTTTAATCATAATTAATTTAGATAAATATCATATATACAATGTATACAAAATGTTTGTGCTTATATATATATATATATATATATATATATATATATATATATATATATATATATATAGATAGATAGATAGATAGATACAGAAAAGGATCTATATGAAAATTAATAAAGTTTAAGCTTCAGGCCCCACGTATTATAAGGAACCCCAAAATGAACGAAAATTTAAAAAAATGCGTTTCACAAGTAAATAAAACGTGTAAAAAGCAAATATTGAAATCCATGATTGTTAAATTATTATTATTATACAATTTTGTCATTTTGAATTCAGTTGTATTTGTAGCAATTATATTAGAGACTTAAATAGTTTCATGTATTTTTTTGAGAAACTTAAAAAATATAAGAAGATACTTCAAAAATATCCGATAAATTTCCACAAAATATCACAAAATTGATTCATAAACATATACACATACATATACATATACATATACATATATATATATATATATATATATATATATATGCACTCATATATTTTAATACGGTTATTAATACCGTAACAAAATAGATATATCTTTTTAAGAGTCTCCAAAAACAATTACCACTTCTAAAGAAAATAAGGCTTAACTGTATCACTACGTCACGTATTAAGTGGTCATCCACTGAAGTAGTACCGTACACTGTTTGTTAAACTTAAGTGATCTTCAATTTAATTTCGTAGTTGCAAATACCTATATATATATATATATATATATATATACGTATTTATTTACAACTATGTATTTGCAACTATATATATATATATATATATATATATATATATATATATGTATGTATTTACAGCTATGTATTTGCAACTATATATATTTTATAAATATTACAATTCATATTATTATAAAAATCTGAACTAAAAACCAAAAGTACTAAAAATAACTAATGTTATTTTTATCGTGTAATAAACCAGTCAAATATTATGCAATATCAGACAATATTACAAGTAACCATTTAATAATTAAATAGCCACTCAAAAATAAAATAAGTCTCATTTTGAAGAAAACCATTTTTTAATAAAAGATAAATAAGATTATTTATTTTATCTAAAACCAATCCTCTTCTCAATGCGTACTTTTAATATAATACATGAGTTTAAAAAATATATATGGACTTAATTCCATACATGGATTCCATAACATGGATTTAATTCCATCATTTCTAACGAATATTTAATGCATGAAAAAATTATAAGATAAAAAGATAAAGTAAAGATCAACAGTGTAAACAATCAAACCTTAAAGACTATGAAAGTAAAACATTTAGTAAAATTTTGAGCAGAAACAATTTTAGTTATTAATAAAAATCGAATGTTTATAAGATCTATTTTTTTTTAATTTTAGTTATTTTCATACACAATCAGGATCTGAACACATTTGAAAGTACACAAAATCATTTTTTAATAAAAATATATTGAAATATTCAACTTATATATATGAGAACATGCTATATATTATGTTATAATTGTTTTTGAAATGATATATGTATGCAATGAATACAGAATTATAAAATAAAAGATACGATAAGACAATATCGTTTTATTAGATTACATTTCACAAAAAGCGGATAAATGTTATGAGCATAAACATTCAAAAATTTTTTTAATAATTTTACGTTTATAATACTTGAAGCTACAAAATTAATAATAAAAATTACCTTATCAAATATTTTACTTAATGAACAGACTGTATTTTTACTTTAATGAAAGAATATAATTTATTATTTCATAAAAATAATATATATATATATATATATATATATATATATATATATATAACTGAATAAAAATTCGAAGTATTAGTTTCATTAAACTTCAATGAAAAATTGTATTACAAAATTGCGATCCATTTAATTTTTATATAATAAAAAAAAACTAATTTCACTTAACTGAATATATATTATCATTTAAAGGCATTACTTCATGAGTATGTAATATCGTATTCATAATGGCTCGGAACTTACCCATCGTCTTTTAAGATATTAAATTGAATGCAATAATTTTCAAGACTGCTATTTCCTGATATAGAAGAAGTATGTTATGGCGTCGTTAAACTGGACGAGGGGGTTCGAACTTAAAGTAATGGATTTGCGAAGGCAAGTAAAATAGGGTAAACTGACAAATATATTCCTTTTCGGATTATAAAAAAACACATACTATACACCAAAAAAATATTAACAATTATTCACATATTAGTGTTATCGAAATTTGAAAATAAAAATTACATTTCCAAATATTCAAGTTAATGAAAGATCATTTATTCATTCAGTTACATACGATTTCTCCAACTCATTCAAAAAAGTGTTCTTAAATTAAAATATTTTAAAACTGTTTTTATTCGACTTAATGAAGTATTTAAATGTTTCTAAACATTTAAATTCACTCTATGTTACTATTATATTATGTACTGTGTAATTTCTTAGAAAATAAAATTATTTCTTATATATTCAAGTTAACGAGCAATAATTTTCATATATTATTTCATATATGTATCGAGATAAATTATAAATATTATAATTGTAGACAAGCGTAAATAGAAATAATTAATTTCTATATTGATTTATATCGATTTACATTTGTTAAAACGAATTTAAAACTATGGGCAACACATTTCGTCCATCCATATTTTCTGAACACCTGTGAAGAGCAGGTGACGAATTGATCTCAGTGTGTGGTCGTTTTTTCTCAGACCCATTCATTTTCGGATATAAAATATGCTCATACCGCGTTGTATGCTTTCTGTGGCTGAAACCTCATAAAGGAACTATAGTTTGGTAACCGAACGAGAATTTCTCAATAGCTTATATTTTCTCTCGTCCCATCCAAAGTCTACCATATAGCATTATTTCTGTTATCGTTCAAAGGCCATATCCTATCCTGGTGCACGGCTCACATTGCTTTGTAAACGAAAATAAATCGCGATCTTCCGACCTCGCTCGGCTTTTCCAACTCATTCGATCGTCTCTCAGCCATTCGTTCCCCTTAACTTTACATTTTAATATTACCAGCTCATCTCTGCAATTTCGCATCATATGTACATAAATTAAAAGTATATGTAGAATTTGAAATTTCTAATGATTTTCCGTCAATACAACGTACGTTTCAAATGGCATTCAACTTGTTTTTTTATGTTATGATCGATGGTACGAACCTTAAAAGGATTCCGGCTCTCATTTTGTTCAATTTTTAAAAGAAAATATTACAATACAATGTTAAACACAAAACGCGACTTTAAAATATCTTATAAATCTAACAGAATGCACGCAATCAAAAGATTTCAAACTAAATACGCTTAAATTGTAATTTGAAATGAAACAGTTAATATTAGTGAATTATCCAGTTTTATGTACATATTTATTATTGGATGTGTATGTGAGACAGAGAGAATGAGAGTATAGAAATATGTATTTAAAGTTTATGTTAATAATTAAATAAAAACATACAAATAATTGAAAAAAAAGTTTGCTGTCCCTGATATATTGATATAAATATTTTCAAATATACTTTACATTTTAATATATTCAATCTTTCGAAATAATAAAAATGTAAAGATATCAAGATCTATCAATCATAATTTTACATAATTTACTTTTTGGAGATAAAATTTTCTAAAAATAAAAATTAATAATTTATATCATAATCATATAACACAAATATATAAAATATGTTCTATTTAAATATTTATTAAATATTTTATAGACCATACAAAATATACAATTAAATTCATAATAAGAAAACAATGAAAATATTTTTAAAATGGTTAAATAGATTTAGCTGCAATAAAACTTGATTTGAAAAATATTGAAATATATATATATATATATATACATATTTCTACTAAACAAGTAAAAACTATAATATAAAATAATCAAACAAATATAAAATTCAATGCAACCTTTACAATATATGATATATTTCATTAAAAACCATCCCAGTAAAAGATACCTCTAAGATAAGATTTACATATTTTGATTCTAAATGTTTTCATAATTGTAACATAATTAATATAAGAAAGAGAAGAAGTGTCTAACAAATTTTAATTTTTGATTGAATCAAAATTACTTATAACAAAAAAAATATTTTATTATATTATATGTTACATATTAATTAATTAATTTTAATTTAATGTATCTTTCTATAAATTAATTAAATATATCTTATATATGTTTCTAATATGAACTAAACCAGACTTTATTTTTCTTGATTCCAATATATGCATTTCAATATTTTCTTAATTTTAATATTTTATCCATACAAAAAACATTCATTCTGTATTATTAAAATTATACTTATTTAAATAAATTTTATATATTTTTTTAATTATTTTCTTAAAGTTTTTTAAACTTCTTATTATATTTCACGATAATTAATTAAAAAGAAAAAACATGAAAAAGTCATGAAACACATTTTTTTATATAATGTACGTTGTGATTAAATCTCTGACCTTTAAAATAAACTTTTTAAAAGTACAAACATTTTTATCAATAAATCAAGATTATTACATATATAAATAAATTTAATAAATAGACACATGCTGATACAACCACGCAAATTCTGTTCATTTTCCAGTTAAAATGAAATTCTGAAAGAAAAAGTTCACTTTGCAGTAACGATTTCGTTCAGAACGCCTTATAATTACATAAATCAAATAAATGTATTTAAACATGTCTAAAATTACGATTTAAAACAAATACTTCAAAAATATATATTGATAAAGCACACAAAACAGTAGAGAATTCTTACGGAAATCGAACTTCCCAAACGCAACAGAGAACTAATAGCACGACGACTCATACCTACGAGGAAATTCAAACGAAAAAGAAGTGGTCGCAAAAGAAACGCTATGCCTGGGGTGGCAGCGCATTCACGGAGTAAGATGTGGATGTAGTTAGTTGGAGCGAGAAGTCTCCGTCCAATCAGTAAAGGCCGTGCCCGATATAAAATATACAATGAATCCCATTTAAATATCTCTTTTGGTCTCGTAATTGGAGACATGATCGATTTGCTGGGATCTGAGGCGATATTAAAGATAATGCCGTCGACGACAGATCGAGCAGGGCAAATCTGCTGGGATCGTTCGTGCACCCACATAGCTATTACATGGATGTACCTCAGACTTGAAATACGACGAGAATTTTAATCGTTTTTTTTTCTATACAGTTGATACTTTTTCACTACAAATGCTTTTGGTGAAAAAAACGAATTACTTTATTTCGAATCGTCGATTTTATTTTAAAACATACATAATTTGTAAATTTAATCCTTTAAATTTCAATTACTTCGCTCGTATATTTATCTCGCTTTTAATATATCGAAAATGTACAGAAACTGTCAGAATACTACCAAATAGATTAAAATTAATACTTTATTCATTGTTTTTCCCCTAAACGATACCAGTTGAATGCTGAACAAAATCGTATTACATAATGAAATTGAAGATATGGCAATTAATGCTTCGACTAACCTTTTTTTAATTTACAATTTGGATTATACAAATCTATGTTTTAAATTAAATTTTTATTTTAATTTCTGTCAATAAAGCAGTTAATAATATATTATTAAAACCAAATGTACGTCAATATTTTAAATTATTATAAAATGATCATATTTTATTCATACAAATATTGAAATTATGTTAAAAAGTCAATTTAAGCACTAATTTAAATAAAATTAACTATCGTAATTCATACACATATACATTGGTTCCATATTATGAGTTATTGAAAACATGTGTCTATTTTTCAAATATGAAAAACTAAATCATAAACATCAATCAATCAATAACAATTTTAAAAAAAAAGTCCATATAATAATAAGGTAGTTATATATTTCTTAAATATGTGCAGATATCTACATGCACATCCACATATATGTAATATAATGATTCAAAAAAGTATACACTTTTACTATTGAATATGTTTCTTTTCTTTTTTTTTTTAGTTTCGTTTGTGAACAACTTGTATCTGCCGATATAGCAATTTTATATTATATAGGCAAAGCATTCACTCAGGCACAAAGATGAAATTTCTTTGATAATATTTCTTCTTCGATATAATTCATTCGGTTTTATTACATTTTGAATAATATTCAATAAATATGATAAGATAGATGAAAGGATTATTTAAATGAGAAAAGGTATACCTCGTATATCATTTTTTTCAGGCACTGTTATTCAGTTCATTATTTTAATTAAAAACTTGTTGGGTATAATCAATATTGAATATATAAACACACACACACATACATATATATATATAATATTCATACATATATATATGTAGAGAGAGAGAGAAAGAAATAGTTTTTTTAATCGACCCTTCAAGAAAAAAAATAATTTTCTAACTTAATAAAACAATTTCGAATTACTGTTTCGAATTTTTATTCTATACTATTATAGTGTAGTAACGTATTTAAAACAATGATATATATATATATATATATATATATATATATATATATATATATATGTATATATCTGTTCAAAATAATTTGTCTCATTAAATTATAAAATATTTACTTAAAATTTGTAACAGATTACATTTGTCTTCTTATACAAAAAAATAATTGCTTTATAGAAAAGTTATCATACAAAATAGCATTATTATATAGGTGATTTAAATGGGAAATGACGTAAAAAATAAACCCACAAATAACTTAATACTTTCAAACAACTATATAAAAAAGTTAATGACTAAGTGCATATCAATTTTGAAGAAAGTACAGATATACTACTGTTGTATAAAACACATTAGTTATCGAAAAGTTGTAGCAGTTATTATATTTTAATTTTGAATGAGCATGCGTCTATAAAACTTTTTCCATTAAGAATGACAGAATAGATAAACTAGAAGGCATCTTTTTGAAGTTCAGAAAACATATTTTATAAAAACAGGTCATATAGAAATAATGACAAGAAATATGAATAGTCACACGAAACTTCCACCGAGTTTCTGACAGTGTGAAATAGTAGAGAATCTTTTCAACTAAGTTTATTTTTATGTCACTAATATAACGTTCGTACTTTATATTGTAACAGTAGTTGATCTTACATTTTGTATCATATATTATTATATATGATCTTACATTTATGTGACAATGAATTATCAAACTTAAAGCATGTTTACATGAATAATACATTATAACATACATTATTCATTATATATTCATGTAAAACATTTTTAAATATTATACTATTTAAACACTCTAATGAAAATAAAATAAATTAATGCCGAATAAAAACCAAACAAATTAATTAAAGAATCCCATTAAATTACAGTTAATCTAAAAGAAATCTGTGACAGTAGCAAACATTTAAGCTGTGCTTTAAAATATAGAAATAAGATTGATCTGTGACGAAATATCCACTATTCTAAAATATACACAACTTCTTATATTTCGTTCTTTGATTACATTCAACGGAAGAATTCATTTAAACCAGTATATGTTTACATCTAGTGGTTTTGCGTTTATGCCAAGAAATATTTGGACCACACACAGACTTTTTTGTACGAAAGCATACATTGTGATTTATTAAGTTCAAAGAATTGTGTTGGCATTTTCTTTAAATAAAAAGTCACAGTTTTTGACACAAAACGTGCAACGTAAAGTTATGTTACGACTTCTCATTTTCATGCGATAATCAACTCTATGTAAGATGACATTCGTTATTTTTAATTTACTCGAACGATACGCTAAACTCGTTAAAGCGTGGAATGTTAACTGTTTGCTGACCTGTTTTAAATCACGGATTTTGTTTTTTGTTAATTAAAATTCATCAAACATTTTTTTCTTCTATACATACATTCTATAATTTATTACTGTAAATTTATCAATATTAATAAACGATTTTTTTCATGTAGAAAAATAATTAATTTTAGATCATTTCATCATCATGTATTATCTAATCCACAGACATACATATATACATGCATGGATAAATATATATATATATATATATTGACATTTAATCAATATACATCAATCTACACATTAGAGTTTTATTAAGTTTAAATATTTGAAATATAACCCTATATCATCAGCTATCAATAATAATAATAATAGAAAACATTACAGACAATTAGTGAAATATGTATACTAGATCATACAATTGATATAAATAACTGATTGTAAGCAAAAAAATATTCAGGATCCAAAAGGAAGAAAGATGTGATAAATAGGCTAGAAAATTTACTAGAAAAATATTAAAAAGAAAACTACTCCAATAATTAAAGTGGAAGAATGTGTAACTTTTATTCAATAACAGATATTTAAGGCTTAGTATGATTAAGACTATGATTAGTATGATGATACATATATGTTTGTAAGGGTAATCATCGTATTTGCTTTATTTTTAACTTTTTTCGATTTTTCGATTATTAAACTAATAATTTAAAGTTGTAATTTAAAAAATTAATGAAAAAATTAAATAAATGTCCGCCTATATGGTGTTTGTAAATCTGTGTCTATCTCAGTTCCATTTTATATAATTTTAAGAAGCGTTTCTATCAATCAATGGGTCATATTAGATAAAATATCAATTGACACATTACGGTCCGTGCTGTTTACACGAAATATATATATATATATATATAACTAAAATTATAATACATATAATATTGATATATTTTTGTTAATTGATTTATGGCGTGTCCTTGAAAATTATTTTTATACAAATAGACTAATTTAAAATGAAATTCAAATAAGATAAATATTTCTTTCTCCTATCGCTTTTGTTTTGCATATATAATTTGTACATTTCGTACTTCGGTTATATTAATCAACTAAAATAAAAAAAAATCCTTCGTATTTGTCTAAAAAATAATGAACTGTAATATATTTCATCAAGGGAAATTAATTTTGATAATAATATAATGTATTATTTTTTTAAAATTTAATTTGCGTTTTATAAAAGAGAAAAGAACTGATAAAATCAACTTCATTTTTTATCAACTAAGAAACATATATGCACGAATTTAAATTTCAAATTTGAAAGAAAAGTATATATGTGTATGTATGTGTATAAACATACATATGTGTATAAGCAAATGCGTAATTCTGAAAGAAATTTTCCGACATCATCATATTAATTTTAATTCTCATGTTTCAGAAAAAATGAATTCAGACAAATACTGATCTTACGAGAAACATTAAGAAGGCTTTTGTCTGTTTTGAAAAGTTGGAAACTTACTCATATCTTTTAAATAATTACTTTTACACAAAACGCCACTTAAAATCTTGGCCACCATTCACATATTAATTGCCTTTCAAATCCTACAGTTCATGTTACAGTTGACTTTGATCCCATCTTAGTCGACAAGTAGTACGTTTCAAGAAAGTTAAAACTCTTACAAACTTTCTGGATTGGATATTGGTATGAAGAAGTCGTTCAAAATGTCAACCGAGAAAATTGCTAGCAAGGCGATTTGTTTTCGAAGAACTGGATAATAAAAATAACAGAATTCAGAATGACATCGAACTGAAACGCTATATCGTACATCGTTACAACGCCAGTTGTTCTTTTTCAAACTTTTCATTTGAACTTATTCAATCGCTTGTGCTGAACCAACAAAACGGCCATCGTTCAAAAATAATTGGATCAACGCACTAACCTCCTTTTAAACTCAACAACTAGACAATTATTGAAAATAATATTTCTTAAATAACTTTCAATAATACTATTCTATTGTGTTACATATAAATGGTGTCTATTTGTTAAAAAAATAAAGATAATATATCATAATATATCTGCATCGACAACGGTATTTTATTTTTAAATTCATGTTACCTCAATTTTTTTATTGAATACATATAGACTCACGCATATATATGTATATATATATATATATATATATATATATATATATATATATATATATATATATATATTAACATGTATAAATAGTATAAAATAGAGCAATATATAAAAAGCTTTTCAACAAACTGTGTGTAATTTGTTATAGCACGTTTCATTAAACAATAATCGTGTATCGATTTCGTTGTCAATAGAAAACTGTACAATAAAAATCTATCACACAATCGGAAAGTTTCTAATGCTGTACAAAAAAGAATGTCGAACATTAGTATTCATAACAAAACTTTAAAGATCCGAAAACTTTGGACTACTGTTACCGTTAAATATAGCGTACTCATTTCGTTTCGTTATCGCTTTAACAAATAAACAACTCGTTTAAACAAAAGTTTCGCTATTTCCTTTTTTCACCCCTTCAAATCAAGTAAGTTGTTCACATTAAACATTCATTGAACAGAGACATATTGTAAGTAGCAACTGTCAATTTAAAAGGATTTAACTCTACAAATTGACTAGTCCTATAATTGATGTCCGTCAGTCACCCAACTTTAAATTACTTTCTTACGGATACAAATTAAAACATTCGAAAAAATAACGTTTCTTTTTGTCTTCAAATTAACTTCATTTCACTTTCAGTGACACGGTGCTAAGCCATATATATATATATATATATATATATATATAATGTACAGAAATAAATGTTCTTTTTTAAAATAAGCTAATAATCATATCTTAAACTATCACCAATATACTGAACTGATAAATCATTGTCTGCAATATAATCAGACAATGAATTATTCATTTAATTTCGTCTGTTAAACATAGAATACTATGACAATACGAATCAATCAATTGTATTGAACTAAAGGACAGGAACAAGTAAAATTATACTTAGATATATTTAATTGATATACCGAGCCATTACTAGTTATAAAAATATTTTTAACAAATTGAATTTAATTCTAAATATAAAAAATAATTCCATCGTAAAATTTCCATAATAAAATTATTTTTTTCTATAGATCACCTCCTTGCAACACCGCTCCCCCACTACACTCTACAAGCAGCAAGTTAACTATTTCTATTCTCGATCTTTTTCCGATGTTTCACGAATCATTACCGATGATCAGCTGAAAAAATGAGTGAAACGAACGGGGGCGGAGTCGCCCGAGGGTCACCGAGTGTAACGAGTAGGGGGTAGAGCACCCTGGCCTTTTAAAAAATAATATTTATTTTTATAAGAACTACACACGTTGGAAATATAAGTTTCAACATTCGTCAAAATTCTTCAAATATTACATTATTAATAGTTACTAATACTTAAATTAAAAAGTAGATAAAATTTATCAAAAATATTTTTATAACCAATAAATATGTATTACTGTTTTTTTTTTACAAAATAATATTAACTTATAAATTTTAAAAATATCAGAGATAATTTTTAAACAAGAGAGAAAAAAAATTCTGCTTCACTAATTTCTAGATTTGCAAACAACAATTTCACTGAATTACATTAATTCGGTATCTCAGTCGGTTATCATATTATACAACATAGCTAGTTTTTTTCAAATAATCATTCAGATATATCATATTAACGTGAAAGAGCGCAATATAGTGAAACACGTTTATCATTATTTCCAGATTATTAATTTCTAAGATATTTATCTTTCTCATTATTATAAAGTACCGAAAGGAATAAGATATACTGTACAATTTACAAGAAAAATCTCAACTCTTCTAAAGAGAACAAAATGATTTAATAATTTTTGAAAAGTACTATTTTTCAGTAAAACATTACATTCTATAATGATATAAGCAACATTTATTTAAAAAAATACTCTAGGAAATACATATATATATATATATACACATATATATATAAATTATTGAAAAAATTTTCTATCCGATCAAATCTAGCATCTTAAAATTACAAACCTAATAACTTCATCAAATTGAAAGTTTAATCTAACATCCGAAATAATATTTGCAAATGCTCTCTAAAATATTTTTCATGAATTTGAAAGTTGCATTGTAAAAAAGTGTATAATAACACAAAAATTGAAATTGCATATTGATATAATTGTTTTAAATAACATAATATTCATAATTATGAAACTAAATAAGTAAATTAAATGAAGTACATATTTCAATTTGTAAATTACACGTTTACATAAAACAAAAATATATATACACATAAATTATTTTATTAATTATGTTTCAACCATTTGAAAATCACAATTTTATTAAATTAATAATTTTAAAACAACAGATCCCGTGTTTTCATAAATTAATCATTGAGTATCATGATATCATTCCAATTTATGAAGATATTTAGGTACTATGTTGGAACAGCCTTTCATTAACGATTCTAATCATTAAACCGTCATGTTCAATCAATAACGTTTCACCAATATCAGCAGGTGCATGACAAATCAATTAACAATTATTATTACAAAATCAGTAATGACACGTTCCATCAATAAATATACATCAATAACAAGACGAAACATCCTTTGTTTTCATATTACAGCGAACAATGTCTTTTTCTCTCTATATGTTTATTTTATGAATCTTTATAAAACACACGCACATATATATATATATATATATATATATATATATATATATATATATATATATATATATATATCTGTATATATAATTCAGAATGGTGTTATTCTTTTCATATTATATTGTATCTTATATATGAAACTTGCAATTCATAATCGTCAAAATTTTAATTGATAATTTTCATCATTAAAAATTCGTCATCTTTTTATCATTCAAAATTATCAAAAATATATTTATATCTGTCTTAAATACAAATGTGATTTAATAAAATAGCAATTTAGAATAATACCTTGCAATATATTTAATATATATATATATATAGAGAGAGAGAGAGAGAGAAAGAAAGTGGCGCACCCAGGGAAGGGGCAAGGGGCGCTTCCACCTTTCATATAAAAAAAGAAAAATATTAAAAAAAATCCTCGCGCGAAAATGTTCCTATATACACAAGAGATTAATGTAACCCACGACTGAAGTAATTCAAAATCGCTGTAAAAAGAAAAGAAAACTGGTTTTATTCTTTAAATAATTTTTTATAATCACTTAATCAATTTTGTTGAATTCACATTAAAAAATTTTAATCAGTTCAACTCCCTCTCATATTAAATACTGAGTGGGTCACTGTGTATGTATATATATATATATATATACAGTGGAAAAAAATTAAATTCCTTTCTTATTATTTTTCTACTATAATTACCATATTATGTACTTAGTTACTTAATTTTGTTACATTCGTATTAAAATGTTGTCATAAACATATTAAAAAAAGATTAAATCTATAATCGATCTGCAGTGATATGTTATTTAATAAATTATTTTAGAGGAAACTATCACATAACGCCAAACATCGAATCAGTATTTTTTTTTATAAAAATACAGAAAAAAAAATTAAAAACAGAAATTGTATACATCACTAAACTTCCATATCTGTTTAAAAAAAAACTCTACAGTTGATTTCAATTTTATATCTGAAATACAATTTAAGTGGAAAGATTTTGTCTGTGCAGACTGAAGAACCATTTCAACGTTGTATAAGTGGGATTCATTCATCCGATCAAATTCAAAAATATAAAATGGATATAACTGGGTCGTCTATTCTCCAGCTTCTGACGAGATAAACAAAATTGATATAAATATAAAATTGCGCGAATATTTTATATCTTGAATGTAGTTTATATTGATACTATATAAAGGCATGTTTCGGCAAATAAATATCAAAGAATACAAATAAAATAAACTATATTTTGTTGTAAACAGACAAGTATTGAACCAGTTTTAAGAGATATACGAGTACATATATACATTTTCAACTAATTTTTTTATTTGGTCTCAAATTCATAATATTTTTAAATAATAATAATTTTCAAAACTTATTATTAACAAATTTTCTTAATAAAAATTAAATAGTTTTTTATATTTAACATTATTATATAATGAAAAGTATTATACAATTTTAAGTTTATAAATAAAATAATTAGATAAATACAATAAAAAAAATGCATTACTGAAAAATCTTAAAAATCACACGATTTTTAAATCGAATAGAAACACGAAAAAGTTAAATAAATTTCATTTCGAGAACCGTATCGTTTGCTACGAACTGCAAAAATAAAATTCACAGAAATAACTGCCGTTATTTTCCTGTCATCGATATTTAAAAAGTACTTTTAGCAGATAATCTTTTCAGTGATGAAATATGTTAAAGATATAAAAAAAGAAGAAAAAAACATCAGAAACAGACTAAGCCGATGCGGTGTATCTCCTACCATACGTCCACCATTAGATGTAGTAGCTGTGCACGTTTTACACGAGTAATTTGGCCCTCGAGTCGTATAAAAATCCGCTGCCAGCGGAGAAGTTTTCCCGGAGAAAATTTCTAATTCCCATGAAACACGATCCGCTTGATTACAGATCAATGGCTGTACGTGAAGCAGCAATTTGACAGTCAAGTTACGCAAGAACTGAGGAAGTAATCTGCTCTCTCATACTTCTTCTTAACTCATACTCTCGGCACTTACACTCTGACCGTATAAAAGTTGAATGTTTTTTTATGTCGAGACAAATATTATGCTTATTTTCATCTTCTACATTTCAGAAATTAATAAGATTATCTTTGAAGCTCAATAAAATGTTTAATACGTCAGATTAAATCCAATTGACACAGTGATACACGGAACTATCATCACAACATACATTATTCGTATTCGCTTACACAAAATTGAACGAGTAAGTTTCAAACATAACTTTGCTGTAATCGAGAGCAAAGATGAATTTCAAAATTATTGGAGCGGTTTAAACAGGTTTAATCTTTTATGTAAAATTATAAAGTGTGACAAATCTCTCGAGACTTTCATTGAAGAATACTAATTTTAAGTATATACATTCTTCAGTTATGAAACGTTTTCCGATATCAAATATTTTCGGCGCTAAAATTACTTTTTCGACTCGTACTTACTTTTGTGAGTGCAATTTTTTTTAGTTCAATTTTTAAATACTTACTTCGTTTTTTTAAACACAGAAAGATAACTTAATTTTCTTGTTACATACATGCATGTATATATATATATATATATATATATATATAATTAAAATATTTAAAACAAAATATAGAATGAAAAATATTTTTTCGATATAAGTAATACTAGTGGTAATCAATTTCTGAATTGAATTACTAAACAATTTATGTATAAACTAAAAAAAAATAAATAGTATCCGGATAACAAATAACGTATGAATTAAAAAAGTTAATTGAGTTATTATTTTAAATCAATTCGAATCGAACAAACTATCGTAAAAATAATATTTGGTGATCCAAACATTTAAGTTTCCAGCCATAACTTTTTAAATTGTACAAAGCATATTATAATGTTATAAAATTTTATGCTTTCCACATATTTTTGTATTTATTCGTCGTTAAAAGAATAACTCAATTACTAGTTTGACCTACTTCTTAACAATTTATTTTAACTGTATACAATTACATTTCTAATCCATAAGAAAAATACCGAAATAATTTTACAAACATTCAAATTCAATAGTATTTTATAGATCGGATTATATATATATATATATATATATATATATATATATATATATATATGTATATATATATATACACGGCTTTGATTCCATGCTTCAGTCCTCTGTCAGCACGTAAGTCACATAATCGTATTTCTATGTCGCTAAGTTGTAACTCTGTCAACAGGGTAAGTCATATGTCCTTCTGAAAGTGTAATATAACGCGGCTGTGAACTTTAGGTTAGTCATGAACACTTCATTTGATGTAGCATGTGCAGCTATAACAGAACCAATTGATGATTGACTTAACGGTGTATTTCATTTACGAAGAAGACAGTAGACTTTATATAAGCTTACTGTTGAAAACCGAAATAGGAATGGTGTTATTAACAATCATCATTAATAATGATTTTATCTATATCATTTTTCATTTAATGAATATTCAAAATCAACAAACTAGTTCTTTTGTAGACTATCTGTTCATATTGAATATGGGAAACAATATTATTTACCCCTTAGATATACTTCATTTAAAATCGCATTCAGTTTTTATATTAACTGTTTCTAATTAATTCAAACTGCTTCAAAACTTCCGGTTCATTGTTACCAATTCCGTTTATTAAAAAAAACTACGTATAGTTTTAAAAAGTTATAACACTCTAAACGGTTTTTAAATAAAGTGTTATTACTGAAATAAAATAAATACACGTGCAACACTAATACGTATTTTCTACCTTGTGTGTACGCCGACCGCACTAATATCGCATAACGGAGAACATAAAGCTCTGAAACTCCGAATGACCAGCATCGCCAAATGTTTAGTGCTTCATATAATATCTCAACGCTGATATCCGCGGCAATATCGCACAGACATACAGTGATAGTGATGCGATAAAGTTGATCAAAGTTGGCGCAAAATGCAACCTATCGCTGTAAATTGCTCAAGTTAACAGTGTGACGTCTTTATGAGGTCATTGATATGTTTAAAGGAAAATCGAAATGGGTAACGTTGGTGCTGTTGCAGGCTGCGCGGGAATCCCCGGACGACGATATAATCTGAACAGAGCAGCACGAAGCGAATTATTTCCTCCATCAAAAAGGAACTAATCGAGTAGAATGCTTATTGACTTTGCAATGTATAAATCTAGTTATTGCGCTCGGGTTCATTATGCTGGAAATTGGATACTGCGGATTGTGAATTTTGATGAGTCGAATATTACTTTCAAGTATTTTTTTTCTCGACGAAAGATGATGATTGAAGTTGGTCGAAAGAACTGATTTCGTATCTTTCCGTGTCGCGAGGAACGTGCTTTCATTACGTAAATTTCACATTGTGCTTAAATCACTTGAATTTCTACGTATATGTTATCAAAGTTGATGCAAGATCATATCGGAATCGTTGGGATCAAGCTCAGATTTCACGTTTTACTTCGTTTCTCTTTCATTATAAAACAATTACTATAATAGAAGAGTAATCGATATAATATATAGAAATATACATGTATATATATATATATACATTAGAGCACATTGCCATGTAGCTGCCTTTTCATACTTTTTTACACGCAAATTGGATACCTTTTACACATTTCACATAAAAATATAACGCTTCATAAAAATATCTACCTCTATAATTTATTTAATAATATATTAACAGATTCCCTTGTTTAAAGCAATATATTTTTTTGTAATGTTAAATTAAAATTATTCATATAAGTATGTGGGATTCGAATTACACTTTGAAATCTGAAATATAGAATACATACAAATCATATATACTCCTTTCGAATTGAATAGATAGTATAAACTAGAAACGAAAATAAAATACTGTAAACACTAAGTTTATTTATTTTTATCATTTAATAGACATCCGAAATATAAAAAAAATGCTAAATAATAAGTTATTCACTTTCTGCAGTTAAAAAAGAGCATAAATAAACTATTAAAGTTAAAAATATTATAACTGATGTTGTTAAATACTTAATTTTCATTAAAAGCGAGAGATAATACAATTAGTTACAATATTGTACCCTTCAACCATTTATTTCTTCTCTTTCTGCCAAGGATAAACGATTTAAACGAAAAATAAGCAACTGATGAGTGTAGAATAGATAACAGTCCGTATAGTTCATCGTAGTACTTGTTGGTATTACTTATTATAGAAATTTTTAATCTATTTTTTATATAAAATTATTTATCTATACATTGAAAAAATAATTTTAAATAGATTAATGATCGAGAATAATTTTAATTAAAATATTTTTAAACAGATTATGTGTTTAATCTACAATAGTTGATTTTCAATTTTTTAGCCAATAAAATTAAAAACGGTAAAATAATGATCATACATTCTACAGATTAAATTGTTGAAAAGTAGGTATGAATAAATAGACTGTATAGATGTGATGTATAGAATAATATCTATATATATATATATATATATATATATATATATATATATATATATATAAGAAATATGTTTTATAGAAAATAAATTGTTTTATTTTATATAACGAAATTAAAAATATTAAACTGCCGAAGAAATTATTATAAAATTGAAACAATGAAATTTCCACTTCTTATTTTATTTAATTTCAAGTCACTAAAAAATTTCATCATAACACTGTTAACAAAAATTGTTCGGAACAAAACTGCTAGGAACAAATTCCATAAGATAATAATTAATGATATTTTATTGAAGGCTGGTGAAGTTTAGCTATCAATTTTTTACAACAGCATGACTAAATTAAAATAGTTTTTGATAGTTTGTTTTATTACTACTTACTATCTCCCGTTTTAATCAAAGTTATTTTATATTGACGACATCCTCCTCCAAAGTATTGATATATATATTTTTTCCCGGAGCAAATTTTTTTCACAATATAAAAATTATTTTAATTTATTTTCTTAATATTTACGTTTGATTAAATTTAACAATAAAATTTATTTTTAGTGTCATAAGAAAAAATGATATATATATATATATATATATATATATACGAACATATAGAAAAATATTTTTAGTATTAATTTTTATTTAAGAATTTCATTCAAAAATAGTATTATCTAAGTCCATGAATACCCTACAAGATCCTCTATATAACCTATCCTATAGGAACATTACTATTAGATTGATAGAAAAATAACTGCTATTATGACCATCAAATTCATATACATTTTTCTCTTTTTTGTTTTTCCTAGCTGTTTTAAGTGGTCCAGAACTGTTGGATGACTAACGCCTAACTTTTGTGCAAGCTCTCGAATTATTGTGCGTGGTTCTGATTCAACTAATGCCTTCAGTTGGTCGTTATGAACTGCAGAAGGACTTCCGGCTTCATCTTCAACGCTCTCGTCCTCCTCACGAAATTTTTGGAGCCATCATTGCACAATACGTTCCCTAACAGTATCCATACCAAAAGCATTGTTTAGTTAACAAGCAGTTTTTGCTGCTTTACCATCCGTTTTGAACTCATACAAAAAATTGCTTTTATCTTCTTCTTTCTCATCTTTAATTCAATAGCCCAATTTGAAATAAAATTAATAATAAAATCAAAGTCAATTTTACCAAAATGCAGATCAAAAACTCACTTTAAAACGATATTGAGATGAACACGATGAAATGATACTTTAATTGAAAAAAATTATATATTTTCGCACTGTAAATTCACTTTTAAAAAAATCTGATCACCGCATCTTAAATTAAATTCGCGCATTCAACAATCAACATAATCAATAATCAATTACTAACCATTCTTGACAAAGAAATTGTGTGATTGTGAATAGAATTAAGAATTCGTTTTCGAAAGATATAGAAACATTATCAGTTTTTGAAGAAAAAAATCACAAAAATTGTACAAATACTGATTTTTATGGGGAAAAAAAATATAACTATAACTTTTATTTACTTCATACGAAATATAAGTAACGCGAATATTAAATTCAACAAACCAAAATAAAAAAATCAATTAAAATATTATTAACGTAATATAAAATTATTATAAATTAAATTTAATTATCAACAAATGTAGAAATTACATCGTATTAACTGTAGACAGTATTTTTTGCATTATTAAGTTTTTGTTTCATATTTAGAAAATCGTATATTTTTATAGAACTAATTGAATTTTCTCTGGTACGAGGATTCTTATTCTGATTATAGTAAGTTTTTCGTAACTCGAAACTCTTATATTAATTTAAAAATAAACACGCTCGTTCCACCAACTTATTAATGTAGTTCTAGAAGCAATATAAGAAAAGAAAACAATTCGCAGCACCTTTTTCCCAAGGATAATAACAAAAAAATACAAACACTAATGCTCGTACGAAAAAACTTGACACTAACCACTCTATAACAATCCCATCAAGTGTAGCTAGACATGACCTATAAACTCTTCGTTTAGCTCACGCACACCAATTTATACATTCGCATGCGGCAGTGCACATTCGAACATACATAACAGCACGGCACAACATAGAATTCGTTCACAAATGCTCGTTTGTAACTTATACATCCAGTGGCGGTCCACACAGAGATATACTTTAGAATTATTAATTTTTTTATTAACATTTTAAACCGTTAGCAATAATTATTTACTATATAATTATTTTCTTGAAAGAAATTTTCTTACAATGATAGTTTGACTCTAGCGATAAAAACAGATACCCAAATAATTAACATTCCATAGACCATCTTTTGTATCAATATATTCTTTAAGTGACTATTTTCTATTCTAATTAACGAATATACATCTCAAATACAATACCATCTGCCAAAATTATATATAAAATTTAACACAGACAAGGCAATATAATATTTTTATATCTACATTTTAAAAATTATAGAATATCCATCAAAATGTTTGTTAAATTCATGGTAGATAATAATCAGTTATTGAATATTTTGATAAAAGAAGAAGTTGTAAAGTGCAAGATGTAAATTCTGATTATGTCAATATTTGATTTATATTTTCAAATAGGATTTTCTAAAATAATTACATATAATAAAGTATACTTTATCAAAAAGAAAATATAATATTCTATAAACAAAAATGGATAACCTTTTTTTTAAAAAAAAAATTAAAAACTTTATGATCGCTCTTCCATGATATGTTTCACCATATGATTAAAATCAGTAGATTACGATATGAATACGGTTTAGTCAACGAAAATAAAATAATAATTATATTTTAAATTTCTTTTATTAGTGGAAAATTGCTATTGGCAAGAATTAAAAATAAGCTCAATAAATAATTTCGTTCACAATACGAAATTTTACACTCGATGAGGCCTCTGAAAGGAATTATTATCGTAAAGCAAGAGTTTACTATAAAAAAAAATTATTATACTGTTGAAGAAATAAATTGAAATTTATTTTTGTCGTGTATTCAAAATAGGTTATAAAAATAATATCAAACAAATATCAATTTATAATCATTCAGTTCATAGTTAATAAACATTAAATATATTTGACACTGTTTTCTGGAGTATTATATTTTTTAGACAAAAGAAAATTACAGTTTTTAATCATAAATAAAACTGTCAGAAATAAACTACAAACGAGTATTAACATTTAGAAAATGTCCCATATATTTGTTACTTAATACAAAGACTGACTCTAGTATCATTAAATTGATATTAAAGTTAAATTATCCGATTGTCTCTAGAACGTTTTAAATTACTTTCTAAGAGATTAGTTTTCTGAAAGTTATAACGCCACTATAACAAATTGTATTGCCGCTATAACAAAATGTCGATATGTTGGTAATATGTTGGTAACTTTACAAAAAAATGTATGAAAGAACTGGTACTATTTTTCAACCTTGTGCCTATTTTATTCGATAATGTGACATTTTATTTTAAGAACGTGAATTGAAAACTGTAATTGTAATTTTTTCTTCGACAATAAAGTAAAAAATTTTAAATTTTATGTATAGCTTTAAATCAATGAAGAAATAATTTTCGATTTTTTTTATCAATTAATATTATTTTACAAACCGCCCATAAATCTTAATTAATTGAAACATCTCTTAAAAAAAGTTGAATAAAAAAATATTTTCAATCAATCTACACATATATTTTGTTGCTCGAATAAATACAACAATAAAATAAATATATACATTGAGTGATTGATATATAAATGGATAATTGGCTTATGTTGGTTTACATGCTGTATTGAACAATATACGCTATTCAGTTAATAATAATTAACAATCTAAAACAGTTGACAGTTAATGTGTCTAATAATACGCCACTGATTCTAAAAGCGGCAATACATATACACTAACACGTACATACTTAGAATAAGCTCTCGTTTCTCCATATTACAAATAGACTAAAACACATACATACACACATTTGCACTTGAGAACACAGAACGATCGTGGTGCCGCGTACAAAGAACTGAAGAAGGAAATGAAACGCGCGCGAGTATTTCGCGCACATTAGTTGGCGGTCTGCAGAGGGTACCCTCAGCACCTTAATGAAGCATACCGCCGCCTTCGTCGTCGGTTTTGTTGAGGGCTCATGGTGGGTGCAGGCCCTAGCTAATAGCGTACGCGCGCACCAGCAGAAACGTGAGGTTCCGCCGTCTTAACGGTCCATGAAGTATTTCGCTACCATAGACTCGCATTTTGTTTTACTAAACATTATATTTTTGTACTACAATTATCTAAAGTATAACTTCGAAACATATTCGTTAACAACTGCTTCGTTACATTAAGGAAAATCTATGGGTTTTTAAACTTAATGAAACAAATGTTCTACAGAGCCGTACTAGACAACATTCCTTTTGTACAAAAAATATTTTCATCTCTATTAGAGAATATTAATTGAATAGCATAAATGTGTATATATATATATGTATATGTATATATATATATATATATAACTTCAAAAATTTAACATTACAAAAATATTGTTTTATACACGACAATAAAAATATAGAAAAATTTTCTGCATGCACATCACTCAAAGCATTCAATAAGAAATAAAGGTTGTGAAATAATTTATGTTATAAAATTGAAATTAATTCTCATAACAAAAAATAGAATGAAGCATCTTAAAACTATATTTTTTATTCATAAAATAAAATTTATGATTTTTTTATAGTTAATATTTCTTTTTGTTTTTCATAATATAATCAATAAAAGAAATAGTTTTATAAGAATGATAATTCCTTACAAGAAAAAAAACGAATAATAATTTATAAATTAAAATTTTAAATTTAAACAATTTAGAAAACGAAAAAATGGAAGAAAACTAATACAATATATAGTTTTGTATTAAAATTATCGAAAATTACTTGAAAAGATTTAAAATGTACCACCAATTTCAATCGCAAATAATCTAAAGAATATACATCGTTACAGGAATATATTTTAAAAGAACATCAAAAAGTGTCACGTCAATAGGTCATGTCAGTGGTATGAGTAAATTTTTCAACTCGAGTTTTCATCTATTTTTAAAACTTTTCTACTTTTTCATACATTTTTTATTACGTTACACTACTGTCACCCAATATATTTTCTTCTAAGTTGAAACTATTTACGAATTCTCTACGCAAAATCTCATAACGATGGACTGCTCATTTAAGTGTACCAACTTTTTACGTTTTAATATAAAGAAAACCAATGAATAAAAAAGTTTCAATAAATTAAAATATTTTATTGAAATTCGTCAGTCTCTTATATACAGATTAAATTTGAAAAAGGTTTTTCAAATTTCAAATCACATTTTCATTTGTTAATAACTAATGTTAATATTTTTTAATAATATATTTATACACCTATTATTGATCGCATATATATATATATATATATATATATATATATATATATATATATATATATATATTGAATATTAAAAATTATAAATCAAATAACAAATAAATCTTATGTAGTTGGCTATAAGTTCAAATTGCTTAAAACATTTGTAATATTACAGAATAATATACAGAAAAGGTTTTAATGTTGAATATATAACTCTACGGAGGTTCTTTCCGTAAACGCTGCCAACATCCGTATCACGCGCGCTAAAAACCCTTAGACATAGAGCCTCACGTGCTTCAAATCCTTTGTAAAAGACTAACATGTCGATTGAAACTCGCAGTTAAGTTTATCGTTAAATACTTACGCTGTCCTAGTTCCAAATAATCGAATGGTCAAATCTGACAAAACAAGTATATTTGCAATCAAATAAAATACTCAACAGAGCAAAAAATATCTAGAAGAGCATTTTAAATGTTGATTAATTTCTTGGAATCATAAATAAAAAGAAGTTAATTGAAGATATTGTTCCATTTAGTAAAACTAAATATTTTTTAATAATGTTTTTACAATGTAAGCTATCTTCGTGCTAGAATGTAAACTCTTTACGATATATATATATATATATATATATATATATATATATATATATATATATATATATACATATATAAACAATATTAATATGAAATTATTATTTTAAAAAAGTTGTTGTTTAACTCGTTTTGTTAATAAACCAAAATAAAATTATGCATATGCATTCTATGTGAGAATCAATTATGAAAATATAAAAATTCCGAGGATAAATGTGTATAAATTTTATTTTTTGATAACAATAAACTATAAAACAATATACTTTTTATTTTTAAAAAATTATAAATAAAATTAAAGTAACACTTATTTCATTTTTATCATAACATCAAACAAGCGAATTTTACATTTGCGAAATTCAGTTATCTAAAAATATAAATAACCAATATTTGAAAAAAAAACAAATCGACGTGTATAAATAAAAACAAATCACGATACCTAATCGGCCTGAATTAAATACAGAACGCAAACCACACATTAATTATCAAAATATGAATAATCATTTTTTTTATATAAACAGATCAGTACCGATATGAAACTTCGCGGTGTTTCTTTCAGATCCAATATTATATTCATGAAATTTGGTGAAGTCGATGTACACATTTTTGAATAGAGCCTCGTCGCGCGGGGGCCATCCAGGCACTGATAAGCCGCTGATACGGGAGACGGTTAAAGCGTGTGGCGGGCTCGCATATCATATCACAGCAGGGGCGAGTTTTATTAGAACGAAATGCTGCGTGTGACGACAAAAATATGCACGCCACATTCATTTCAAACAAAGCACGGCGTGTCACCGCAAAACTTGATTACAATTCAAGTAGCCTGTCAGACGATTACGCTTTATCTAACGTCAAATTTGAGAATATATTTAAGTTTTTTTTTTATATTCAAATATGTTTCATTCTTTAGAAATAGCATAAATCGTTTCGACTGGAACCCACATCAATCGGATTACTATATTCATAAACTCCATTTGTAAAAGACCTGATATGAATATGGTTTTGTTTAATTAATCATGTAAGATTTGTATTATTATTCAAATGAAATAAAACTAAATATTTATAAGTTTCACTTTATATCATTTTCAATAAAAAAATACACGCGTTTCTTACACAACACATTTCAAAACAGTTTAATTTAATTTCGTGTAATAATTGAGTGTATATATATATATAGTATTTCAATTTTAACAGGGAAATTTACAGTAGTATATACATAATAAAACAATATAATAATAATGCAATACAATATAATAAAATATGATTTTCAACACAGAATATTTATGATACCTTGAAGCAAAACCATAAAATTTATACTAAGTTTGTAATAATTAAAATTTATTTTTTTAATAAAATATACGCATATATATATATATATATATATATATAATTTTTAAACAGTTTTGTAGTCATTTGAAGAACACATAATTTTATAATGAAAGGTACTTTTTTTATAAAAATATAATCTATTTTACAAAAAGAAACTACAAAAGATATAATAATAAATTAAAAATAGTAAAATGCAAAAAATATACACATAAAATTATATATATATATATATATATATATATATATATAGAGAGAGAGAGAGAGAGAGAGAGAGAGAGAGAGAGAGATGTTTTCAATAAATGGAACACATTTTGTTAATACAAACAAAGCATCACTTAAACCTGCCTAAAATGTAGAAATATGCGAAAATAAATTCCAATACCATAATTTCTAACAAACTTTTAGTAGGAATTGTTTTTCATTTTTTATTCGAGTGCTGTGAGTTTATAAAAACATGAATATAATACTAACAAATTCGCCAATATGGACAATTTATTATAAATAAGCATCATTAACCGCATTAAGTACTGCAAAATAAACTGGGCAAACAATGATTTTGCAATATATCAAAATGTCCACAAATTACACACAAACCGCACATTTATTTTAACAATTCTCTAAATAACTTAACATTTCACATATCAACATTGTTTGCGGACAACTAGTACCGGTGTGATTGCAACGGCGGAACCCGTCGTCACTCATCGCTCATTGCTAATCACCATTAATTAATGTCAGTCATGTGTCACCACTATAGCGTGATTATAAGCGTTATTGTGTTGACAGCAAGATTATGGATATTTTCCTACCACAAGATCAGTAACAATAACATACGTGGATACTTTCAATATGTGTTTAAAAATATACATATCGAATAACTAATGATACTCTAAAAAATCGCAGATGAAAAATAACAAATTTAACATTATTAATCACTTCTGAAATTGATACGTATCGTAAATACACATAACGTATACAATGATTTATTAAATTTCATTTTCTATTTAAAACGTTGTCGGACATAATTTTACATTGTTATGCAGTAAAATAAACACAACAGTTTCGGTTTTTCTTCCACATTATTATAAATGTATCCGTACATTTACTTTATTAACTTTACTCCTGTAATAATCAAAAGTATTGAAAAAGATATATTTTATATAGGAATAGACACACACACACATTCATATATATATATATATATATATATATATATATATATATATATATATATATATATATATATTGTATATATAGATATTGTATGTATAGATTTTGTATATATATATATATATATATATATATATATATATATATATTGTATATATCATTTAACAATTACTAAAAATTGTCAATAATAATAAAGAAAAGTTTGTCAAATTCAATTCAATACTCAATTAAGATAAAAATCTATTTTGAAAATACATATAATGTCAAAACTGTACAATTATAAAGTCATCTTCAACAATTTAAACATAAATATCGATTTTATACTACCCATCAATTGATAATGATAAAATCTACATAACACATCATATACCTGTAATAAACAATATGAAATTATATATATATATATATATATATATATATATATATCTTTAATGATTAACAAATTACATGTAATATCAAAATTGATTTCAAGTTCTTTAGTATAAAAAATCTCTAAGATATAATTCTTCCTATATCAAAGTATTTACGTTACATTTTTTGTGAAATTAAATGTATCCTCATTCAAAATAATAAATAAAACGAGATTTTTTTAAAAAATTCTGGTTAATTGTTTATATTTTCAATATTAAGTCACTTTAAAACATAAATGTAAATGTTCACATCTACAAAAAATTATAAATAGTATAAAATTGCCATGGAACGCATGTATATATATATATATATATATATATATATATAAATTAACAAAGAAATAAATTATTCGTTCGTTTTAATAAACATAAATATTGTAATACTAAATCAATATTACAAACGAACCGAAATTAATTAGTCCACTAATAATATTAATAACCGCATGCGTTACTGAAACAATTAAAGAAAATGAACAAGACAAATTTACACACCATCAACATCTATTAGATAATCAACAAACACCAATTTCATTATCCCAAACAAGCAACCAACATCTTCGGCGACGCTTGACCACGATTTCGGTTTAATTATAGAAGAGGTCTTGTCATTCTGCCTCCGACAGGCGGACGCCTGTCTCTTTACAAGCTTCGAAACCAACGTCCAGTGGTCAATTTTGCATACATGGTCTACAATGCATACCATCCAGTGTGACACATGTCCACTATAGTCAAGTTAATATAAAGATATTGTTTTCTTCGCTTTGTATATATATATATATATATATATATATATATATATATATATATATATATATATATATGTATAGAGAGAGAGAGAGAGAGAATAGAAAGGAGGTGTACTATTTTTCAAATTTTATATTGAATTTTATATTATATATGATTTGAATTTAGAATCAGTTTAGAATTCAAATTCCAAACGTCTTTAATAATAATGATATTTAATTTAGTTTGCAAGAATAAGAAATATGAAACACAAAAAATTACATTACTTGTTAGTAAATGAAATATACATATATTATGCACATATCAAAAGTATATTTTATGTAGATATCATTTTTTTAAGATATTGTACCTGTAATTACATCATTAACTTAATCAAATATATGTTTAGGATAGTTGAAACACACACATACACATGCACATATTATATATATATATATATATATATATATATATATATATAATATCAAAACTGAATCAAAATATTTATAAAAGAAAAAGTGCATTACTTATTACCTTTTAGAATGAATCATCATATTACTTTTTAAGACCTTCAAATGAATATATTCGATCTATAATAAACGTTAATAAAATCCTTGTTTATATAGTCACTTTTATTTAACTCGGTATGTTAATTTTATTACCTAAGATAATACTTTTTATATAATTTTACTTTTTTTAATCTTGATAAAATAATATAGTTAATAATAATTACTGTTTTATAAATTAGACA
>CM068313.1:23248011-23348011 GCA_034766995.1 Acanthacorydalis orientalis
ATATATATATATTACACATTTTCATGGACAATAGAGTAGGCAAAAGAGAGAATAATGTATAATCAATTACCAATCCAAGAGACTTGAACAATTCAATAATCCAACAAGTACACTTGCAATTACAAATTTAATTAATTAAGTCAATATAGAATTACAACCATTTAACGGAAAGACAATGCCGTAAAATAGCAGTTTTAATGAATTTAGTGCTCCAAATATTTTGAATAGAAATATGACGAATAATTATTTGGAATTATCTTCAAGCATCTAATATTATTAAATGAGTAAATAGATTATTAAATGATGTAATAAAAAAAAACTATTATAGTTATAGGGAATGTATGTTCATATATATATATTTATATATATATATATATATATATATATATAATAATAATGTGAATATATAGAAAATTATACACTCTGCAGGTTTAGATGAAATGTTAACTCTATTTCTAAATGTATAAGTTAGACATTAATTTGTTATCCTAAATAGTAATCCATTTCTTGTAAAACATTTTACTGATATTTGAACAAATGTGTGCTTTATTATTATAAAAGCTATATATAAATATATACTTACATACATAGATACATTATATATATATATATATATATATATATATATATATATAATTATTCAAATATTAAATTGTATGCATTGAAAAAAATTAATAATATTTGTTTTGAAAACTTATTTAAATTAAAGTCATAAAAGAAAACAGAAAAGTATGTAACGTTTCTTTGATAAATATCCTGTCTAGAATATATTCTAACGTATAACGGTTTGAATCGATATCATGCTTTCTCACCATAAGTAATTAAGGCGTGTGTAATTATTTTTTAGTAGAAAGTATAGAAAATAAGCGGGGAGTCAGAAACTTATCAAGAAAATATTTTCATTACATTTATTATAAATCATGTGAAACACGAACAAAGGTAGTAGGTCTCGCTGGACAAAAAATGAGATTTTTTGACGAATTAGTACGATTTATATATTGTGCAAATGTGCCCAGTCACGCACGGACGCCGATCACATGGTGGAGAGTTTACACATATACACAAACGTACATACATATTATATATATATATATATATATACATATATATATATATATATATATATATATATATAAACGAAGTTGAAATGAGAGGGTGTAAATGTAGGTAGTACAGATGGTTACCACAGAAGCAACATTGGGAGAGTGTTCAAGTAAACAATAAAATGTAATTTGCAGCAGCGATGTAACAGTTGATGTATTCTACCTATTTTTAGATGTTCTACCTGTTTAATATATTGTCCTGGCGGGAGGATATTTTTTGACGTTTGTGTATTCACTGATTAAGCACGATTTAACGTGAACTGGAAATTTAGATACTGTGTTGGAAACAGTTATATTAATGCGTGGTAAATATTGATTTTTTAAAGTTATGGAATAATTAGATTTATCAGTTTATGTGCTTTCCAGCTTGATTCTTATTTGAATTATTGCTCGCACAAACGATTTTTATAAAAATGTATAGTTTTATATACATACATACATACATATATATATATGCATATATTGCTTTGTATATGTTGATTTATTTACTTAAATATAAATTTTATAAATTAAACATAATTTGAAATACTACACAGAAATCGATATTATTATTATTTTCGTATTTGACACACACATGTATTCACAATTCTGTTTTCAATCTTTTCTCTCTCTCTATTATATATATATATATATATATATATATATATATATATATATAATTACAATTATAATTGGAAAAATGTAAATGAAATGGTTGAAGTAAGAAGTTGTTAATTATAATATCTATCCAAACAATTCGACCTTTGTCTGAATATATTCTATACTATATTGTTTTAAATCTGAGCCCTGATTTTAAAAATTACATTTTGATTATAATTCAAAACTTTAGAAAATAAAATCGATTCAATTTTTGGAATATATAATAGGGTTCACAGTTTTTATTAAAAAAGTTTAATATGGTTTTTGTAATATATATATATATATATATATAGTGTGGTTCTAAATAATTTAATAACAAAAAATTGCACGCACATTTACGTATTATTATTATATTTTACATGAAAGTAATGATACTATTTTTTAATAGAAATTGTGATAACAACAGGTAAATAAAAATCGCAGTGCATTTAAAAATATTATATAACTTTTAATTGGTTATCACACTATCGCCCGAACCAATGAATGTTTAATTTTTTATCAACACTTTTCCTTCCTTTATTATTCCTCCCATGAAAAATATAATAATAATTTAAGAATCATAAGTAAACATGGAATGTACCAGTCATTGTTTTTATACCATGATTGTAAATACAAAAGCAATTCATACCGTTTGCTTCTTTGACATACTATAAAACATACCGCCCCGATGCGTTATATAAAATTCCCGACATGACACACATACCTGTCTTTTATTATCATATGAATAGTACGTCGTACATTATAAAATAGACATTTATAAACATTATTTTTGTTACGTAGCAATAACCCACATATCGTATAGTGTTCGTAATGTTAATTAAACTCGCAGCTACAATAAACACTTCATATTGTAAATATTACCATTAACGTTTTAAATAAATTAATAGCGAAAACACGAATAGTGGATATGAACACACGTTTCTACAAATCGATTCCTTTCAATAGTAACAATGCTTGACATGATATCAATTTATTCATTCAAAACGTAACATTGTAACCTTTATTATCAACCCTATCAACAAAAATATCTAAATGTGTGGGGGTAAGGTGGGCATATTAATGTAAGTTACGTAGTGTACGTGACGTGAACGTACGTGTTTATAGAGGTGGAGTTGGAAAATTATAAAAATAGTCAACTGTCACTCATATATTAAACGATAACACGCAATATGTGGTGTTTCTAACCTATGTTCGCTTCATTATAATACATAGAGTTGAGCAAAGGTAAACATTTATACGACACACGTGTATAACACCCATGCAAACGTAATGCATAATAATATACATATTTAGAATCATGTACACATATAATCACAAATATATTCAATTAAACTACGAAGTTATTATATCTACCACTTGTATAAAATAGTATTCGTATATTTTTTTAATAAAGATACACATCACGCATACACAAAGGAATTAAGTTTCAGATATACGCCCATGATTGTTTTTAATAAAAATACCCTTCTTTTGTATGCACTATTGTATTCAAGAAAAATGAACCGAAATGTATGTTGAAAATATAGCCGCATAAATTTGTTATCTTTAAGAAGAAATCTATATATGAAAATGCATATAGCACAATAATTTTCACAGTGTTATCCTCATTAAAAAAATCTTAATTGAATTCATGTGTAAAAAAGTATGTCATATAGAACAAAATATTCAATCTGAGAAAAAATCAAAAAAATAAAAAATAAAGAGTGCGCATTTCTAAATCATACCGATCAATATAATACAAAAAAGGATTTTACATGTAATAAAATTTAATGTCATATTTTTTTAGTGTATTTTAAAAAAAGATTACACTTAGTTATTTCTATTACAAATAAATCTTTAAATTATGAAATTTTAATTTCCAATTGATTTATATTATTAAAATTCTAAATAAATATTTTATAAATAAATTATTTCTTATTGCATTTATGATTACGAAAGCATGACAATTGTTATTAATTAATTATTAACGGTCAACAATTACTTTTTGTTTATTTTGAGTGATTTATGCACATTTCGATGGCAATAACTTGAGCTTCAGACCCCAAAAGTAAAATATATATTAACCACAGAATCAAAAAAAAGCAATCGTAAATAAATTACTTACCATCTGTCTTTTATATTAACAATAATTAATAAATACAAATATATAAATTACTTGTAAAAAAATATACAATATATATTCGATATATTGTATATTTTTATACAATATATCGATACAATATGTATATATATATATACATATTCGATTTTTTGTGAAATAATTTTATATTTTGATCAAAATTTGTTTACTTATTAATGTTTCATTTAATATATAATAATATTTAATATTTTCTTAGTATTATTGTAGTAATTTGT
The DNA here is from genome assembly GCA_034766995.1 of Acanthacorydalis orientalis. Taxonomy (NCBI): domain Eukaryota; kingdom Metazoa; phylum Arthropoda; class Insecta; order Megaloptera; family Corydalidae; genus Acanthacorydalis; species Acanthacorydalis orientalis. The sequence continues at coordinate 23,252,109 of CM068313.1, forward strand.
GAAATAATCAAAAAAAATGTTGCTCCATTTTTTGCACGTGCACATCTAACCACATAGAACGTTATCGTTAAAATCTTTATAAACAATAAAGAATTTTATCAAGAATATTTACGAAACGACCTTTGAAAAAAGCGAATAAATTTCTCTGAATAGTAACATAAATACGGGCCGAAAATACAAACGATAAGTTCAAAAACAGCGACCAGTAAAAAAGCAGTGTAAACTTTTACGTCGTGATAAGTTAACACAAGGGTCCAACTTGTGGATCCCATAAATAAAAAAAACGAACGATAAAATGGACGGTGTGGTAGCCATGCAACGGACAGTGAGGTGGTGAATGTTGAGGAGTGTTACTGCTTCGTATAATAAAATTGATTCGAAGTCACGCATGGCGTTGTGTTTCTGCAAAGGAAATGTTTTTATTGTTAATGGATTTTTAGATGTTTATGAGCGCCGGTTTTTACACACAGGTAAACTCTGTACTTTATATCAACATATGAATCACTTTAATCTTGAGTAAATATATGATCTCGTGTGCGTGTAAATCAGTGATGTTTGACCGTATTTGTCGGCAGTTCTTTATTCCTTCCGTGTGAAATAAGTTATATAGAAGGTGAGGTTGTTTTTTTAACCCACCAAAGTAAACTTTAACACACGGAGCAGGGAATAAAACTAACGCTTTAAAAATAAAGATGCTTTTATTGTTCTCGAGAGAAAACAATTTCTCATTAAAACCTTACATACATACATACATATATATATATATATATATATATATATATATATAATCTGGGTATATGTATATATTAAGTTTTAGTATAAACATATTTGTAAAATCAATATAAGGATTTCACTTTTATTTTAATTTTTATACCTCAAATTGAAAACAAAATGTTTCATATAAATATAATTTTTATTTAAATTCTACGTTAATCTTATATATTGTAAAATAGATTCCATATTGAGGAATACTGTATCGTGTGTATATATATATATATACATCAATAGTGTTCGAACTATTGAGTAAGTAGATCTAATTAACTCCAACTAGATGTATGAGAAACTATGATATAATCAAGTGGAGCTCCTTTAATTAATAATTATGATGTTATTTTGGGTATATGAAAAGATACGGTATAAAATATCCACTTAATCCCATATATAAAAGAACAATGCATTGTATGTAAGTGTACATATATAACACTCTGAGAGATTGAAAGAAAGTATTATCTTTGTAACAATAATTGTATTAATCGTCAAACTTAATGCAATGTCTCTTTTAAATCACAGAATATTACATTTAAGTTCAGGAAACAAATGCTTGAAACTTTTACTCGATTCATTTGAATTCTTTTTCCCGTGGTCCCAAACCAATCATAACCTCGGAATATTTCGTTATAAAACTTTTGTGATTTCACTTCGCAAATACTTTTTTGTTAGCATGGACGTCATTTTATTTATATATATATATATATATATATATATATATATATATATATATATATAATATACTTATAGAAATTAGAATTTTTACGATTAATATATTTTTTGTTCAGAATATAAAAGATCTATCAATCTATCTATATGTATATAAATATACATATATATATATATATATATATATATATATATATATATATATAGATATCTTAAAGATTACATAAAATTTCGCTAACATTATTCGATGTTTGTAATAAATTTGAATACCGTTTGTGGGTGTACTCATCTTAAAACATTGTTTATTCAAATATTAAAATGTATTCATACCATCGATTTGCAAACGATTTCAACTATAATAGAAAAATAAAAGATATAATCATAAAATATACTGATAGAAATGTAAAATTTTATTTTATGTTCAAAAATAATTCTACTTTTTTACGAGAAAGAAAATAAAAACTACGAATATGTCATATTTTTTTTGATAATTACACTTCAATGTCTATTTTTACATAAATTTATAAACAATATAATTTCAATATAAAAGCATTTTTTTGTAAACATACCTATTACACGATAATCTCAGCCGATAAATGAAATATTCTAAAATGATTCTGTCTGAATAGACAAAACTAAAATAATATCTGTTATGATCAATGTAATATATGAACCCTTATGTTTATTATTTTAAATGAGCTTATATTATAAAAGCGTATAAAAGGGTTAAGCGGTTAGATTACGATCAGTTTATATGAAAAAAAATCTGTTATCGTCATTTGCATCGTCATCGGGGCTATGGTGTGTGCCTGGTGTTCGTTCTAAATAGATATCTCAATGGGCCAATTATATCCAATTGAGTTGTTGTGGGTCAAGCCTCATGCGGGATAACGTGTTTTCAGAATTATTATTCTCTAAGTGGTGATATAACATATATTTTAAGGATGATATGTGTTTTTCTTATATATTACTATGTAGGCGTGTGAATTATAAGTGGGTTATGTGCGCTGTAGTATCCAGCACATTAACATATATTTATATTAATACAAGTATTTATTATAACACAATTCTAATTATATTTTCATTCAATAAAATATATGCAAATAATATATATATATATATATATATATATATATATGTATATATATATATATAGACACTACTAATATTTAAATAACAAATTATTATATAAAATACAAAAAATATCAAATATCAGTTGAATATATTCCAAACAAATAATAATCTTTTACAAGTAGTAATTAAATAACTCAAATAAAATAAATACACACACATGCGTATATATATATATATATATATATATATATATATATATTATTTACAAAATATATTTACACATAATTGATCTATTTCAATTTTAAATGTTTTGCAAATATAATAGACAATTGAACATTTAATAGAGATAATCTCGTATATCATATGCTAGTATTTCAATTGTACATTATCAACTGAAAAAATCTAATTGGAATTCTTAATGTCTGCCATTACGTTGTCTATTTGCTATTCTATTCATTACCAATTCACAATAAGCTTATAGACAGATAACATCCAATTAGAAATCAGCAGACAATTATGTTAATCTCTCCTTTGTATCTCTATTCATCTTTAGTATGTACTATTAGGAATTTTAAACGAAGCCAAGCTATTATTATAAGTTAACAAGTGGAAGCATGTTATACAACTCAAAGTTCAATTACCATATCTTTTATATACGAAAATTCGTTACCGAAAATATTAATATTAACATAAAGGTACGAAAATCTATTTATATACTATCTCTTTCACTCTATGTGTATATATATATATATATATATATATATATATATATTAGAGGAAAAGACGTATAAAAATATGTCTTTTGAGTATCATCACACGATAATTTAAAGAAGAGAATATAGGTTTTTCCAGTACAATGAGGGGTGTATTGGCGGTCCTTAATAAATACATCAACAGTGTAAAATATTAATCGTTTAGGATAAAGATTGATATCTAAGCATTTCAATCACTTACATCTAATATATTTTGATTAATGATATTAAATCGTGCTGACAGCGAATAACTTTTCACTAACAAGAAAATATTATCAAACTCTTTGTGATGCTAAGATTTATAATTCATATTTTTAGATAACATCAATTTTTTGTTAATGAAATATTTTTAACAATATTTTCATGTTCTTATTACTTAATAACATGTTTTATTATAATAAATAAAATATTACAAATTTTTAGTAACATTTTTTTAATTTTTTATAAAATTAATAATTTCGGAATTTTAATACACTTATGAGCTTTTTAATTTCTACAAATTATACACGCGCATAGATAGAATGTTAATAACATTTCGAGTTATAAGTTGTTTTCAGTCTCAATAATTATCATAAAAAAGATATTGTTACTAAAAGGTATCAATAAAACATATGGTTTTTCGATCTAAGCATATCAAAAAAAATTTAATTTTTCTAAAAAAACATATTTGAAGTGAACATTTTTCTCTTTATACCCAATTTAAAAAACATTCCTGTAAACAGTAGTTATTTTTAAAGAAAACAGTATTATTTATCTAAACTTGATAATAGTTATGCTTATTTATTTTATAAACTTCAAAAGTGTAGCTGAAGTGAATACTTATTATTAAAAAAACTATTTATTAAAATTTATATAAATCTATTTTATATTACCTTTAATGTGGAATATATAATAAATTTATAATATACTTAAGAATAATCAAACGTTTTAATATTGCTGGTAATGACACGTTCTGTAATTCAAAAATAATAAAAATACAATTTTCAACTTTTCACTTATAAAAGTTTTGTTTCTTACAATAAAGTAATTAATTTTATACTTTTATTAATATTTCAGGAATCACATAAATACATCCGTATACAATTATGAACATGTGAACATTTTTGTATATATTATTCTATAATACATTTAAGAATTAATTTAATAAAAATCGCCTTAATAAATCATTTATATGCCTATTATGATTTTCAAAAATATCAAATTCTTTATGATACTGTTCAGTACTTTAATTCAAAATCAAATCATTTTAATATACTTTTCTATAAATAACAATATATATTTGAATATATATAACTTTTCTATTTAAAAATATTATATATATATATATATATATATATATATATATATATATATATATATAATAACATTATAACGCTATTATATTATATATTTAACACTATTACCATCGACCGAATCAATCAATATTTAAAAATGTCCATAACGAGATATTTTTATTGTTTAAAAAAACTGCAGCCACACATTCAAAACAAAACAAGTACATTAAATACAGCAATAACGATATTGCATTCAGCAACAAATATCAATTCCCTAGAGAGCCCGATTCCATCAAATTAAAACTAACACAATGTGACAAAGTGATACTATTTACATGAAGGCAAAAATTTGCATAGCAGATCGATCACATGTCAGATTAAAATGTAATTTTTGTAATTGAAAAGTGCAATACAAAAAAATGTAATCTTCAAGCATATTGGTAATTGTTATTAAAAACAATACGCATATTATTATTATACATACACACACACACACATTAACTGTAGAAAGAATTCATATTTACAACGATATATATATATATATATATATATATATATATATATATATATATATATATATACATGTATATATGTATGTATATTGTTATAGTTATAGTATTTATTCAATAATTGAGCTATGTGTATGTAAAGTATATATTTTAAAGTATATATTTTTTTGTATTAATATATATTTTATAACTTTTATAATAATATTGTTTCTATTTCTAGTATGATGGATACTAATGTCATTTTAATAACAAATTTCCATTTAAATAAATATCATTTTTTGTTAAAAGATATAGCTAATACACGCAGGAACATCTTTCTTCATATACTTTATTGCAATATTTTTTTGCAATTAAAATATTTAATTATAGAAACGATTACATTTATAGATTCTTGTAAAACGTAAACTGTAAGTTAATTAAATTAATCCTTATATACTTTTGTCTTTTTTATTTCTTAATATATAGCTCATTTACTTATATAATAAAAATATATCAATATAAATATATATATATATATATATATATGTATATATATATATATATATATATATATATATATATATGATTGATCTAAACTGTATACTAAAATACTAAAAATATAAAATGATACTAATATTATTCAACAGATTTATATGACTGAGAAATGTATATTTAGGAAAAAACAAAAATATTTTTATAACTATATTTTGTTAAAGTTATTATTCTATAAATTTTTATTTAAGCTAGAAAAAAAAGTGACTGCTATTCAGACAACATACATCTTTCAATATAGTCCAGCACTTCCAAATATTCGATACTGTAATTAGTAAAAAAATGAAATACTAAGTAATTTTAAAGAACAAAAATATTTTTATAACTTTCAGTAAAAATATATTAATTCTGTATAAATAAATAATATAATATACTTAAATTAAATGAATTATACTCTGAATTAAAAAAAAAATGAAAGAAAAGTTTTTTGTTTCATGGACTCATTCATAAGAACCGTTCAGATTTATTTACAATCAGAACTATCAATTTTATAATAAAATATTTTAAAATATATACGTTTAATACAAATTTCACAGTCACTTTTACTATATTTGAAATAGTGAAACTATATAAATTTAAATTTTAATTAAATTTATAAAGAAAAGACAATTTTATTAATATTTTCTATTCAACATTTTCAACTATGTGTATAAAAACATCTACAAATATATATTCATTCTAAACTTTTAATCAATAATTTCCTACTTAGATACAATTATATATATATATATATATATATATATATATATATATATATATCAAAAAGTTTAAATAAAAGTTGAAATTATTTTGATGGCAGTTATTTACTTTCGACACATTTGAATATATACAAATTAACCTATTTAAATTTCACGAATAAATTATATTTAAAAGGAAAAAAATATGTCACGATACTAACAAATGAATGTTATTGTGCCCTCGCAAAAGAAGTTAATAAATTCTGTAACCAAAATATTACTCTCCCTGTGTAAACAAGATCCCTGTTACTTGTTGGATATATCAATCTGTCTTGTGTCAAGCAAAACTTCTAACTTCTCTCCCTCAACACGAAACTTTGATGCTTGTATTATAAGACCACCAATATAAATGCTACCATTTGTTAGTTAAGGATCACTTTATGACAGTTATGGAAAGTTGTCCCTGAACGACAATTTAAATTGTTAGTCTTTATCTTAAAATGTAATTATGTATGAATTTCAATTTTAAATTTTATTGTGAATGTCATTCAAAAACAATATATAATGGTTTTCTTATAAGAGATTCATTACAATTTGATAAAGATTTATCGCGAGGAAAAATGACGTATGTTTAATTAAATACTGAAGTATTAAATAAAAACAACTTTTTAAGTGAACATTTCTTCCGACATGTTTCATATTTATATTTATATTTATATATATATATATATTTCACTATATGCACTTGAGAAACAATAACTGCTCAATACAATCTGAAATGTTTTCTAACACTTGCACTAACCAATTGAACTTTTTTTACTGTACTTCGTCTATATATATATATATATATATATATATATATATATATATATATATATATATATATAAGATACATTGATATATATATATATATATATGTATGTATGTATGTATGTATACATACTAAATAAATACGAATCCCTTGTCGAAAATAGGTGGCGATTTTGAGTCGATGAAGTGCATTTTCGAATCTCTTTTGCTATTTTATCATTTTTTGTATGTTTTATGCATCACAACACCTTTTACCAAAGATAAACAAATCATTTCCATGGTTTAGGCAGCATATTTTTCAACTGTAATATGAAAAATATACAATGCTTAATATGGTACTTTTCGGACCCCATTGAGTTCACTAATGTTCTGTGAGAATATGCCAAATTCTTAGCTAAGATATATAGTTTTTTTTAAATGTTAAAATTGGCACTTCAAAGTCCTAAAACTACAAGAAAATATTTTTATTTAAAACAGAGTTATGACTGATACAATTTAAAAGCAAGAATTAATTTTTACACCTAATAAAAAAATAAAACGTCATCATCCATAAAAAAATGTCATTGCATAAATTCTAATAATAGTTCGTTAAGTATCCGAAATAATTATGCTATAAATAAATTTCAACTTAGTTCATCAGTACAAACTCATACTTATTATAGTTACTATACTTGAACAATTTTAAAAATATTATAATTAAAACATTAGAAATAGAGATAATCCATTTTGGTATTAATAAACATTTAAAATAATTAAATATTTTTCTCCATGAATTATATCTAGATAAATTATTACAAAATTTGTACACCAAACTATTTAATAACTTAAAATTATCAACTTCATAGAACTACAAAATTTTTATTTTTTTTCTCTAAATTAGCTTATAAATGTCCATGTATTCAACATGTGCATATTCTCGTATTACTTGTAACCTTTTTAATATGAACATCTTGTTAGTGTTATTAATTTTAATTATTTAAGTAATGTATGTTAATTTATATTTCAGCATTTAAAATAAGAAAAAATAAAACGCCATCTATGTCAAACATTGCATATGTATATATATATATATATATATATATATAAATATATATATATCATTGTTTAAAAGTAAATAGTTTTCATAAGAATTCAGTTGCTTATAAAATATAAACAGGAATATATAAAAAGAGGAAATCTTAAGAATTTTCAAACGTAATCTTCATCACAATTACAATAGTTTATTTTTCAGTACATAAAAAGTTAAAATACTGTTTTCATAACTCACATGAAAGAAAATGAGTGTACTGGGGTTAACTGAATTGTAAAATCATCCAAAATGGTACGTATGTGAATTACTCGAGATATTCGTATATTTAGTGACACTAAAAATTGTTTATATTAGAGGGGATTTTTAGTATTATGAATTATTCAATAAAATGAAATAATAATAAGAAAACTTAATATATATATATGTATATATACTATATTAAATTTCATATATAAGTTGAAAACTAAAGTTCATTTATCAATACATTTCTCTGAATCTTTACACTTAAATAGAGTGATTCAACTGAGACTTCCACACGAAAGTATTAAAAAAAAGCAAAAATTAAAAAAAAACATGTTGTTCGCCATTTAATATTTTAGTTCAATTGTATTTTAGTATGGAATTGAAATAAAATACTAAATAAAAAATAACATGACTTTTCTTAAAGCCTGTGCCCCCTTTTAAAACTTCCATCTTGAAGTCTAAATTGAATCACCAACACAATTTTTCTATTGCACAAAATGAGTAATTCAATACGCAAGCATAGAATAATAGCTTTCTATTAGCAGAACAACTACTTACGAATTAATTAATATAAAAAAAATGTATATTATAAAGAATATTTGGCAGTAAATAATAACAACTTTTAGCATAAATTAAAAACTTTAAATATTCGTATTTCACGTAAAATCAAAAATAATGGTTTCTAGCTGCACAGTGGTTTGAAAATAATGACTTTCATATATCATATTTATCAATTAAATTTAAAATATGGATATAATTACTTATGATAAAACAAAAACCACACGTATATTAAACGGACTCAGTTATAAGCATATGAAAAATTTTATTTTAAAATTAATATGCGAACAACTAATATATCAGAAAGTTACAAAGAGTTTTGAATATTAAAATGATACCTGAAATGACCAAAAACACAAAACCTTCATCAATTATAAAAAGTTTCTAATATATAGGAAAAGCAGAAGAAGTTGTAAACTTTGAGAACTGTGAATACGATATAAACTTTTTGTAATGTTTCATATGTTCTCTCTTACACATTTATATATTTTACGTGCTTTTTTTTTCGTCAAATACACACAAACTGTAAACCATAAATCATGAAATCAGATACACAATAAACGTTTTCATTGTATATAATCAACGAACCTAACGATCATTTGAAACAAGTAACTGCCGATGATAGCGTATATATTCCATGTAATTTCTAATTTATGAATTCATGAACTCGCTTGATATATTAATTATTTTATTTGTATTGCGGATGCTGACTCGTTGAAACCTGTACACATGATTTCAGGTAAACATGAAGACATTTTTATTGTTTTTCACATTAAAAATATAAATGGGCTTTAAATTGCTTAATGACTCAATTTTTGAACAAACATTTTGATATTGAATTATTTATCATAATCAATTAAATTTTACTTCAAAATCAAAAATATTTCAAAATGAAAAACAAGCACGTGTACCTCCTTACTGTAAAAATACAATAATTCTCCATATTAAAAAAAAAACAATTAATTTTGTGGGTATAATAAAAAATAAATGCATGCTTTTAATTTACCTACAAATTGTACAATTTAATACAAAATCCATCAGATAGCTCGATATCTGTTTCTATAAATTATTAGAGTAGTAGGAAAATAATTGCGGGTTTTGTTTTCTGAATTCTAACTTTAATTTTTTCAATGAAAGTGTCACAACAACCAATGTTTAAAACGTTTAATTATACGTAAGCATTTTATAAATTTATTATGTATATATCACCTCAACGGTAATAAAAAAAGATTTATGTAAGCTTCAATGAATAGTTTTTTAATAATAAATGAATGTTCAGTTTACTTACACTTTTTAAATCTATAAGATAAATAAACATAGTTAAAATATTATTTTCTTTGATAATAAAACTATGTTGAATGAAAGAAGGAGTTGTTGAATTTCCTGAAGTTTATGTTGAGATAAATCAATATTAGTTCTAATAGTTTCTATTTTTATTCACAATATGTATATATATATATATATATATATATATATATATATAAAGATAAAAATATGTAAAAAATATTTAAATTATCATTAAAAAATATTTGTTTTAAAAATACAAATGTTAAATATTTCACATGAAACATTTTATGTTTGATATTTTATTATAATTAAGCGCAAGTATACGTACGTACGTACATACACACATACACACACACACATACACACATATATATATATACATCTTTCATTAATAATCTAATATGAGTATTTCGAATATTTAATTCAGAAACATTTTCTTAAACTTATTATTTGTTAACTGAAATACTTTGCATTCTTGATAATGACAAACAAAATTTTCTCACAATTATCAGTTTGTAGTTTAATTTAGCAATATTTGTCAATGTTTCTTAAAATAACAATTATTGAGAACTTTTAATACCTTTCAAATATTTAGGATATTGGAAGTTCGATTGAACAGTCTAATAATAATTTTGTTTTACTACAAGATAATAAATTATTTGCAATAATAATATCATTAAACTTAAAAAAAGTATTTTTTAATATGGTGGAATATTCTCCTAAAATACGACATACCGCAGCCACATTTTAATTCTTAATCCTTTAATTAAACTTCTCAACAAAGTAATTTTTTTATAAATTTCTATTGAATAGTTTATGTATTAGGATATACTATTCAAATCACCCTAATATGCACCACTAGTAGTCTACAGTTATATTTGATTAGCATTTACACTACAACTTATACTTCAAACATACAACATATTTGTGTGTGTATATATATATATATATATATATATATATAATGTTCTATTTACTTGGAATACGCTTATATAGAATAGTACATCTTAAGATTTTTATTATATAATAAATATTATACCTACTAAAGAATGACAAGCGAATAATATAAAGATAATTATTAAAATTTCATTATTTTGTAAGTGACAATAACTAAAAAAAATCTTTTTCAAAGTTAAAACTCTTTCTAGATATCCAAAAGTATCATACTGTATCATTTGTCTTTTTAAAATGATCATTTGAATGATTTTGAAACGGTTGTCACTGATGAAAGTATTTTTCTTATCATCTATTCTTATCAAATGAATAATCATTTTAAATATACGACTTTTCTTTAAGCGATTGATTTTTTCCGTATAGTACTCTCTATACACGGTCCCTTTTTTGTTGTAGAAGTAGGGAGATAATCGCTTTTTTTAGGGAAAGATAGCACATGCTTTCAAAACGGATATAAATTTAAAACACATTGATCGAAGATATATTTTCTACATTTTCTACGCCTAATATTGTTTTATTTAAATATTTACTATAATCAGTAAATAAATACTAGCAAATGTATAAATACAGTATGTACTTATAATTAAAGTGACCATGAAGAGAAACAAATGTCTACGGTAGGTTGATGAATGTTTCACCGCCTCAACCACATTGAAAGAAATGGCTCATAAAAAAACACCCCTTTGGATGTGTATCGGGTGTCGAATAGTAGAAACGAATATCTCATTAAACCCTTATTTTTCCCCAGATTTCAATTAGTGAAAACCGTTGCAGTAACCTTTAAAAATATCACTAGTAAGTCATTGTCTTTATTTTATTACCCGGAAACGATGTATTATATGTTTTCATAGGTCATTTCTCTCTATATAAAATGGTTTACGTTTACGTCATGCAAATTAAATTCAACCACCCACCTGTTATTGTTGAAATCGCCATTAGGTAGATAATCATTATGGCAGCTGCTGAGGTCGAGTTGGCCATGGTTACTTGTTCACAGGACAATGCAGCTTATCCGAAACACGATCCTTTGAAACGAAATGCTGATAATAGGTTGTTAATTATCCAAATGAGTTCACACTTTGTCACTTGTGAATGATTTGTTTTAATAGAATATTCACAGGTAATTAGTAAAATGGATATATTTAAATTGACAAACAAATTTATCAATATTTGATCGAAATTAATTTACAATGCGTTCAGTCACAATCTTTGTAATCTAACGAAACGATGTGCACAGAATAATGTTAGATTTTCGATACGCAAACATTTAACAATTGGAAAAGATATTCAATCGATATACATTCATCAGATCTGATTTGTATTTTAAACTTTTACACTGACGATTCACAATTAAATTTATATTAAAATTCACAGTCTAAATCAATCAAAATAAAATGCATTTATGATTAAATTTGTTAAAAATAAAAGAACGAATTTGAAATGTCACTCATTAGTTTTTAATCCAGCTGTTTTATAATTCATAAGAGTTTCCGCAACGTTAAAACAGTCAATAAAAACTTTTCAAATAAATTATTGTACAGTTCAAAAAGTAAGAGAATAGTTCCGTACAAAAAATAAAAATGAAAAAAATATATTATCTCGCTATGAAATATACCCCCGTTTACAATGTATCAAAAAACTTTTGCGAGAGTAAAATTACCAGAAAGAAAAGTTTTTCTGTTCATAAATCCTCAAAAAATGGAAAAGGTAATCAAAGAATAATTTTTCTCTGAATGAGTTTGTACACAAACAGAACTTTTCGAAAGTCAATAATCACTTTTAAAAAATCGCTAGCACCAATATGCGTTCCGTTCGAAAGAGTTGCGACGAGATGAAGTTTTCCGAATAATATTTTTCGTAGATTATATTAATGAAGTTTATTTAGAAAAATCACAATCTTATTTTTGTCAAAAATCACGAAACAGTCTTTAATTATACAAATAATGTTAATAGTTCATATTTATTACAATAATTTATATTAGGGGACGTTTTAAAGTGTACTTTTATTTAAAATTGAATTAATATTAATTTTTATAAATATTATGAATTTAAAATTACTTACATGTGAAACTTTAAATACTCTTTGAACTTTTATACTCTTATTGTTAAAAGACAAGATCGAACGATTTTTTAGTAGGAAAATATTTTTAAATTAAAAATTTCTTTTACGAATTATAAGTATACTCGAATATATTTTTAATTTAATGTTATCATTTATATTTAATATTTAATATATTCACACACTTTCTAAACTTAAAAAAAAACTTTTTTTCAAAATTAATGAAATAAATTATATTTCAATAGCACTGAGTTTTGTTATTAAAAAAAATGTCACATAAAAAACAACAGCATTACGCTATAGTACAATTTACAATTAAAGAAATAAGAAGAAGAACTGTCACAATTCAGTTGTTTTAAAGATAAAAGGTAAGGTTATAGAATTATTGAAAACTGAGAACTTTTCTCAAGTTGTACAAATACAGTTATATACGTAACTATGGATCAGATGAAATGTATTATCATAAAACGCGTTAAACTGTAACGTCAAAATGTAAAATCAGGCGCCAGGAAGTTGAACGAAATGTTCGCGTAAACGTGACTGTCAGATACAGAAGAGTGTCGACTGTCCGCACAACACAGTGGTTGGAATGATACTGCGAGAACTAGGGAGCGAAACGCGCTACTTTCAACAGCGTCTGGACTGGTTTGGTGACGTCGCTGGTTCACATTGCATTCGTCCTTGTTGTAAATACAGTACGTGTGTGTGCTTGTCCAAGAGTGCAACCAATGCATGTTATGCAAGTGTTTAAATAGTTTGTATATCCTAACTAGAACAAATGTTTACAACAACTCTCAACATAATTAGACCTTAGTGCACTTGCTGAATAAAACTTAATCAAATTTGAAAATTATAATCTAATATAAACGTAGTGTTTGTTTTTCACTATAACTCACATCTACGTATTTATCCTTTCGAAATTTAAAACCATATAAGATCTGAAGAATAGAAAATTATATCGGAGTAATGGATGTCAAATATCAGTTATGTTAAAAACATAATTGAAAATATTATATACTATCATTAATACATGATTGATTTCTTTTCATATTAAATAAATTCGATTTTTTTATAAAAATAGTGGTTACCTAGAGGTGTCTTGTCTCTCTCTCTTTCACTGTTTCTTTTTATATGCATATATATGTATATATATATATATATATATATATATATATATATATATATATATATATATATAATTCAAAATTTCATATCACAACTTTTGCTGTATTAATGTATAAAAATCCTTTCAAAAAATTAAAAGATGCATCAGTCCACACCTTTATTATTTTTCAGGTTCAGCATGAATAAAAGACAACATTTCATATTACTACTTTTATTTGACAAATATGTATGGATATTGATATAAAAATTAAAAATAGAAAAAAAACATTTTAATTATAATTTTTATTTCAATTATTTATCTACAATTACAAAATAGTCCTATGTAACTCAAAAAACATATCTTCTAGTTGTAAAATGAACTGAACAAATTTTATTGAATAAAGAAAGCAAAGATGATCACAGAGTAAAAATATATCGATTCATATTTTTAAATTCGAACCAATGTATTTTATTCAATATTAAGTTTTTAATATATATATATATATATATATATATATATATATATAAATGTATACGTATGTATATACTAGTGGGCTTCGCCTCCTGCTCGTTGCACTCACCAGCCCCCGGGCTAGTAGCGCTCGCCCACTTGTCAATTATAAGCATGTACATATAACCCAATGAACCAATAAACATATTTGGGTATCATAGAAGCCAATAAATAAGTCGCCATGGATTTATATATATTTATATACAATGTATATATATATATATATATATATATATATATATATATATATATATATATATATACATACAAATATATTGGTATGTCTTTATAAACATTTTTGCAGATAGATTATTGCAACGTATTATTTTATATATGAGATAAATATATTTGAGCACCATAGAAACCGCTACGTCATAGGTAAATAAGTCGACGTCATCGAAATTTTTTGTGGATAATTTTGATTTTATATATATATATATATATATATATATATATATATATATATATATATATACTATTTCGCTCTCTGCTCGCTGCGCTCACCAACCCCGGGCTCAATGCGCTCGCCCACCTATCAATTATAAGCCTGTACTTGTAACCGAATCAAACAATAAACATATTTTTTAAAACTCATTATGTCTATATCATTCTCTCAGATACATTTCAACGTTGCTGTTTTGTATATATATATATATATATATATATATATATATATATGATCATTATCGCTGACAAATTAAAACGCTTTATTTTGTATATGAAATAAACACATATTTGGTACTATAAAACCTCAACGTCATAAAAAAAATAAGTCGATGTCATCGAAAAACTTTATGGATAATTTGATATATATATATATATATATATATATATATATATATATATAATACATATGAATAATTACATAAGCTTAACAAAGCGTTCTACTTATCGAAAACAAACTGAAATTTTGGATTCTAGTCTATAAAGATCAAATCTTCTGTAAGAAAACAGTTAAGAATGAAAACAGTTCAGAATATAAAAATCATGATAATGAACACACTGAATACTTTTCAAAAATAAATAGAAATATTTTAAGAACTTAATTAAAAAGTATACCTTCATATATATATATATATATATATATATATATATATATATATATATATATAAATTTAATTTTTTATTTTATATAGAACCTTTTTACTTATAAAACATTCTTTTTTTGAATAGAACAATACGCTTTACATTCTTATTAAAAATATATTTGAATTCACGATAGTAAAAATGTGTATTTGATATTTGTGGCAAAAACTTAAAGACATGCAATCATTATTTTATATAGAAACACAATCCTATTCATTCACGAATATTCTATTTATATTAAATTATTTTACTGGCATGAATTATATGATACAAGCACCTTTATTATCAAGTAAACTTCACATTATGATCTCATGGAGGTGTTGACAATTGGATGATAGACTGAAATTAAAATATCTAAGACAGTAATTTTATTTTATAAACGACTTAATTGATGTATTTTCCACTTAAATCATTTAAACCTTAACGGAAACATCACGTTTGCTATCATTATATTTATTGTTGATTTTAAACCAGGAAAGCCTGGGAACATGACATAGTAATTATTTTATTAAAAGAAATTCTCTCGGACGAAACTTTAGTATTTTTTATCATATTAGAGTAACTAATTTCAAATGATTTATTTTTTGAGTGCTGCCAATTTTAAACAAGTATTGAAAAGTAAAAATGCTTTTAATCTATTTATATGTACATAAAAAAGATTATGAATTTTAACAATACATTATATGTCAATTACATCATACGCTTATATTTTATACAAATATTAATAAGAACTTTTGAATCTTATATATTTGAAATGATTTACTTATATATTAAATCTGCATTCCTAAATCACATTGTGCATAAATAACTGAGAAAATATTAAAAATGCAACGTTGAGACTTCTATCCCACATTTCACTAGTATAATTGCATTTTATTCTAGTTAATATAACGTCTTAGTGACAAGATATTCAGACTTTAATTTAGTTCTACAATGATATACAATATGTATTCACTTCAATGCATATGAATGCGTTAGTTATTATATGCATTAAACATAAAATTCAGTCAAGAATTTAACTGGACTATGTCAAATACAATGAAAACTAATTAATTGCATTAAATTTGATTATATTATATGTTTATTCTATTTGTATATAAACGATATAATGATACGTATTTTATTGCATTAATAAATCCTTTCTATGAAATGTCAAAAGAATACCGCCATGTTGAATGTCACTTGAAGATATAATGTAATGTAGATTAGAATATTATATCGAGTGACATTCAGAGATTCATGAATTTTTAAAATATAATATATATTTATATATATATATATATATATATATATATATATATATATACTACATTAATATCCTCATAATTAAAACACCTTGTACTTAATTAAATATATTTTTTAAAAAAATAGTAAGAATAAAATATAACTATAGATTGTGACCTACGAGCATTTGAAAACAAAATTATCTTTTTTTTTAAATTTTTAACATTTAAATGATGATTATATTTTAATCAAATTACAGAAACATAAAGTTATTATTAATTCAAATAAGACAGAGTACACAACTCACTTTTACCATTTCTTAAAATTACAAATAAATCATTCCATGTATTTTACAACAGCATTTTTTCTAAAAATAAGACCATGTTGAAATGTTGTATATATATATATATATATATATATATATATATATATATATATATATATATATATTTGTGTGTGTACGTATGGTTGTATAATATTAAAATGTTTTTTTCCTTATGTGTTTTACTAAGTAAAGACTTGGTGCAATTAACAATTTTTATTTCAATAGAGTTACCTGAAGTTCTAGATTTGAACAACAAAATAAAATATGCAGTGGAAATAATTCTACTGTAACATCGTTGCGAAAACATGGTAGCCTTTAAATTTTAGTCTCATAACTATCTTTGAAATTTGTCTAGCCATATGACGACCTCTTAAGTCTGTTTCAGACACCCGGTACCGTTTTCCAAACTTGGTAAACTTTACCCTGAACTGAACTAAAGGTACACGAAACCTAACCCTACATCGACCCAAAACTGACTGACTTCTTGTTTAAAAAGGATTTTATGCTTTACACTTAATACACATGTCATTAAAACATCCGATATAATAATTGCAAGCTCTTTTATAACTTTTATGTTTCATTTCAGAATTACACATTATTTTTTTAATAAAGTCAAAAAATTTTAATATTATTTTATATGGTTAATATGGTACTCATTTTTTTCGTTCTCATTATCAAATAACAAGGAAATTATATATAAATATAAATGTATAGAAAGAGAAATAGATTAAATTATTTTTACTTTACCAACCTATAATAAATTCTGTATTATAAAAATGAAATACAAAAGCGAAAAATATCTGGCATTTATAAAATTATGAGTGATAGTATTTGTTTGCAACTCGTTCTATGAATTCATATATCATAACGTTAGACAGTATCTTTTATGAAATCATCTATCATGAAATCCGTCTGATTTATAGTTCGAATCAGTTCGATTATAGCCATTAATACAAAAACTAGAAAACCTATAATATACATTCTTGGGTATTTTATTTGTACTTATCTATATAATATTATTATTTAAATACATTTTAAAATAAATTATCGAAATAAGAAGTAAACATTTTAATAAGAAACGACGAATTTGTATAGTCGTTTAAATTCCAATTGATAAACATATATTCCTACACTGACTATTTAAACATTCAGTATCAAATTAAATTGTATATGCAAAAACTTCAAATAAGTGAAATAAGTACCTTACTCTCTATACGTAATCATTCAATCACACTGATCACTTTTCCACATGTCACAAACATAAACTTTCGAAAACTTTTATATTATATTGAGAACCGCACTGTACACTTTGGAGTACTATACTATCGAATGTACAGTGAGATTGAACCCAAACCAATTCCCTCAGCTAAGTGGAAAGTTAAATATAAAAGCTATTTAACAGTAAGTCATCCTGCACTTACATATTGTATATATTAAGATACGAGACTACAGATGTTGTTCAATTTATATCATTTCATTTACATTTAAGATTTTTCGCTCTGTATTCAAATATACATAAAATAGTTTTTAATTAAAATTATAAATTTAAGTATAAGAAACTAATAGTATTTTATTCAAATTGTATACGTATATTACAAACAAGTTTTTATTTCAACACCCCAATTCCCCAACTTTCAGGTACTTCAAATAGTCTCATATGACTAGTCTTATATGTAAAACGATTGTTTCAATTAGTATAACATTTTACATATTAAAAATTTTGATAAATAGACACACTATATATATATATATATATATATATATATATATATATTAAAAAAATCGAAAGATTAATTAAAAAAATATTTTTTAGACGCTGTAACTAAATTTCTTTTCACAAATTCAGTTGAAGCAGAGAAATTAAATATGTAATAATTATGAATTATAGAAATACTAAGAGTATATTTAATTAAATATCTTGGGTTAAAATACGCTCCTTTTAATTTTTAGCCCGTCTCTTAATTTATTAAATATAAGAGTTTTATTTTGTTATTGTTGAAATTTAAATAAAACAATACCATAAATATCAAAATAGCTATTTTGAACTTGAAATTAATTGTAAAAAGTATTTCACTGCCAAACTACATTTATACTTAAATGATATATTATTAGAACCCAACAACTTATCTCCCGAAATAAACTGTAGTCTAAGACCGAAGAAAGAAATTAAATATTTTCTTTTTTTCGTTTCCGAGACATTTATCTAATAAATAGCGTTCACTTTTTCTTTCTTGGCGTTTCATCTTCTATATACACACGCAGCCGCGAGTTCGTAGCCCTGAGGGACCAATTTTATGCATCGTTTCATTGTCTACAGCGATGACGTATAATGTGTAGGTAAAGTAAAACATTAGCTCCCGTAACTTCCTCGAGAAGTGTGCGGATGTGGGGAAAACAAGACGAAAACGAAAGTTAGGACATATTTCACATTGAAATAAGCTTTTCTCGGTTCACCTTAGTTTCCATGTATTCTCTCGTGTATTGAATGGCTGGTTAAACTTATTTTTTTAGTGTGAATATTTAAAGTATTGGATATATATATATATATATATATATATATATATATACACATATATATACATAAAAAATGAGTACTGAGAAGTAACCTGTTTTTACCAAAGGATATTTTTGACATTTATTTTGATTTAAATGCGTTACTAATAAGTACATTAATACTAAAACTAAACAATATATAATTCATTTAATATTGCTTGACTCAAAATAAAATATTAAAAGATTACACAATTAACTATGTATAAACCTTAAGATATATTAAATATTTATTCAGTGATTGTAATTACCGTCTATTTAATAATTTAATACATATTTTTAATCACATCGACGAAAAAAAAGTTCGTGAGTTTTATTAAAGAATTTTTCATGTTGTGTTCTTAATCTGGATTTTTAATTTTTAATACAAATACATGGAAAACATTGTATACTTGTTTTCATAAATTTACTTTTTAGCTGAATTTTAACTTAACAATACACAAAATAAGTCAAAACTTTGCAGATAATTAAATGTCTTGAGTTTTATACAATTTAAAACTCGTGCGGCAGAATATTGATATTTTAAAAAGTCGTTCTAACAAAACGTTTTTAATTCCAGTATTAAATGTAACAAGTAGGACAATATGGTTCCATACAAAAAGTAACAAAAATACAATTGAAATTAGTGGACCTGTACACAGAAACATACAAACTAAAAAAGATTAACATTCGTACGAACAACTTAACAGAAAACAATAACAAAAACAACAATTCCATGTAGAATTGTAAAAAAGTCCAAATTCCACAAAGTACAAAGAACTGTTTGTTTTTTACAGTGATTAGTACAGCTAATACTTATTATGAAGTGTTCAGTGTGTGAAAACTGGAGGGTTGTATTCTATTGCCTGAAGGATGTTAAGCACGTCAGATTCTTTGATCGCGCCCCTTATTCGACCATATGTGGCATGCGTCGGCACATTCCACACGTATTTTCATAACTGTGTGTTATACAACATGCACCATTGCGTTTTTCTCAGCCACGTGCTAAGGCATGCGTAAATGTTTTATTGCCTAAATACTGTATAATTTTAACTTAGTTTTGAGATAAAGAAAATATTTTAACCGATATTTTTAATTTGATTTCAAAATGAGATTAATTCATGGAAAATTTTTAATCATTAATAGTTTTCTTATATATGGATTTTAAGCAGAAATATTTTTTAAGAGATCACGATTATGGCTAATTTATTTAAAGAAATAAGCACTCGATCTTTAAAAATAATCTTAATTATATAAAGACACGTATATACAATTTCATACTTCTGTAAAGAAAATAAATAACAATGTATTTTACTAGGAGTGTCATTGTTCTATATACAATAATATTTAATTTATGTTTTATTTGATAAAAAATAAAAGTTTTGTAACTATTTTATAGAAACATTACAATCAGTAAATTGAAATGGGGTGTTCGCTAAATACACATGTAAGCCTAGCCACCAACCAAAAAGATTTATTGCTGTAGCTGACAGACGAATAAGAAAGTATCGGCCAAAATTTGGAGTGTATAGTAATGCAAATGTAAATCGAGAACTTAAAATAAAAAACTGGAAAATACCACCAGTCAAGAAAGATAAAAATCAGTTTAACATATTCTAATTCCTATAACAGACTACAGTATTACTGATGTTAATTATAAAAACATCCATTTTTCTTTCCCTTTTTTGTTTTTAAGAAAAGAAATAATCCCCAAAATAAAATACTATAATTCACATGATATATATATATATATATATATATATATATATATATATATATATATATATATGATTAGAATGACAACATTAATCTTTACATACGGAATAAAACTCATAATTTTATTTAATACAGAAATATTACCTATAAAAGTATTTTTAATACCAATATTAAAAATCATAAAACATTTCTATACTCATTCTTTAAAACGTCGATCTGTTTATTTTACGATAATGGATTCGTTTCATATTTTAAGTTTACACTTCTACTTTTTACAAGACTTGTAAAAACTTACGGAAGGTTCAAAAAAGCAGTTGTTAAATTTATAAGGGAGAATAACAAGCACTTCAACAGCTCTTAAAAATACTTATCAACGTTAAAACCATTAAGTACTTATTGCTTTTAACACAACACGCCTGGTTAGATTATGAACGTACATGATTAGCAATGATCTGAAGATCGACTAGAGTAAAGCCATGTTTACGACCAACATCTTGTGTGTTGTGCTTCGGTTTTTAAGTATACAGCTGTATTGTATGATCATCGTATTTGAACGAAACATTAAAAATTAAATATATATTATCTGACTTTCATGTTATACACATAGCATGTCAATCAATCACATTCAAAGTATTCTTATAGTTTATCTATAATGTGAAACTAAACTTTTTATTATGTGCTACATTGTTTCATAATAATTTAAATATTTTAATATTCAATATAAAACTAATGATTATTATCATGAAGACCACTATTTCATAAAATCTCGATAAGAATTCAAAATTATTAAAAGTAATAAATTTAATTTATATATCGGTATATTTTATCTGCATACATTTTATCAATTCAAAAACCTTCGTTGGTTGTTTTAAAACATGCAATTTTGTTTTATTTCGAAACGAATGAAATATTGTTTATTACAACTAGATATGAATTTGTATTAATAATTGTAATGTCACTACAGTTGGTTCTAAAAAATATATAAATCGATATAATTTGTTATAAATAAAATACAATACAAAGAAGGTTAAAAAGTATAAAAAAATAACACGGATAACACATCATCGAATTCTACAAATGTCAAATTTTATTAAAAGGTTATCAGAGAATTCTCCCTTAAAAATAGTATATTCTGTGCTGATATTAGTGACCACATTACTATTATTTTTATACATAATATTATTTTATTAAATTTATTAATTAAATGTACGCAAAAACAACTACACTCATAAATACAATTTTTATAATAACTTTATCTTTAATTAGTGTATAGTCAATAAAATTAAAGTACTGATAATTTAATATTTAATCTAAATTTTTTTACATTCAAATTTATAAATATTTTTAATCAAAATAATTGAATCGTAATATTAAGTTTATATACTCAATTAAAATAATTGAATTTATTAAAAAGCTACATAATTGAGAAACATCCAATACATTTTTTCCAATACATTTCAGATTATTTTTCTATGATGTTCATAAATTTCTTTTATATTAACATTTATATCAATGCATTGGAAATAAAACAAAAATATTGTTTGATCATAATTTTGAAAAATTGTGTTTTTTCTGCTCGACAAAATTTTATCTGATATATCAAAGAAAATTATAATACATTCTCTGCCCATATTACAATATATTAATATTAGATTTTATTCTCTCGTACTATGTTTAATAACTATTTTTAAATTACAGAAATATTTTTTTTATTACTAAACATAGACTTGAAAATGCCAATTTCTTGAGATAATTTATTTTTGAAATCAGTTTTTACTTCGTAATTAATATATTTCCTTAGTAGCATCGAAAAATTATAAGATTGTTTACCATATTGTAAAAATTGTCAACGAATCCACATGTTCCAGTTTCATTTAGAGACATTCGGACAGACTTTTACAAAAATTAAATTCACATCTACTGAGCATTCTAGTTTCATCAGTTAAGCTCTTTAAGTATGGTGAGCCTTGACTTATACCGCAGTGCTGATATTTAAGTCAGGGTTGATTTATCAATTTAAAAGTTACGCCGAGATAAATGTAATGTTCTCACGCAACCGACTGTGTACGTTAAAGTAGCAAAAAATATAACTGTTAACAATGCTTTTATTATAGAAAGACAGTCGAGTAAAACCAACCATAATGGATCAATGGAAATATGTAATAAGCGATGAAAGATACATATATTAAAAATGTTCAACGTTAACAAGTGTTTAATTTGTTATCTTATTTTAAGAATCTTAATTTTTACTGAGGTTTATTTTAAACTTCATATAATTAAAAATATATACGATACATAAATATAAATATATTATTATTTTCAATCAATATGTACACATAAGACAAAAATGTACGAGATTTTTTTCAGCCATAAATCATAAAATAATTAAAAGTATTTATAATATTAATGTATGAATTAAAATATAGACTTAAATAAAATGCGTTCACACTAATCAATCAGTTAGTTTGATTGGATAAAAAATTAATTACATCGATAAAAATCGAATTTTTACAAACATGTGTATTATCATTGGAATATGAATAGATCTATTCTGAAAATTAAATCATAATTTCTAGTTTAAAGATTAACTATACATAAAACTACGATAGAAGTAAAATATGTGGCTTGTTTTAAATTCATTTAATTAAATAAAATGTATTAAAAAATATTTCAAATATTAACAAATGTGAATAAAATTTAGAACGACTTATAAATAAAGGATTGTATCTTTATTTATATATTTAAAGAAAAGATATTCATATTAAATAAATCGAGGATAATAGACAGCAATTTCACTATAAAACAAATTATTAAAAATATATTCACAACTAAAAATATTTTAATCTATACACAAACTTCACTTTTATATTTTTCACTTTTTATATTCAAGTAATGTATATCATTAATTAACTTTTAATTATTAACATATTTTTTAAATAAAAATTAACTTTATATAAAATATCTTCTAGTGAGAGTTAAAGATAAAAATAACAAACAAGAATGATTTTGATATGTTATCAAGAGGAATTTACAAAATAATCCATATATTTCTATTTCTTGCATGAATGTAGAATAATATGATTTACATTTTAAAAAAATAAAACATTTTAAAACTCTATTTCAATCCTAATTTAACTACATAAATATCAAAATAAAAATATTTTTCGTTGATGGATGAAACAATTTCAAATCTCGTCGTTTATAAATCAAATCATTAATCACTCAATACGAAATCGATTGGCTACAAGAAGACGAATGGACTCTGAATACATTACACTAGCAAGTTATAGCTGGAACGTCGACATTTCTCATTTCGTTTCTATAATTATTGTAATTTCCGCGTTAATCTTGTGACGTGTATAATATGATTATTCAAGCGAACGCTTCAACAAACGACGATTTCCATTAAATAAAACTTATTAACTCGTAACAACTTTAAATGAACTTTAGCATTCGCTGTTCTTTTTATTGTCTAATGAGAAAAAGTAACGAACTTTTAATTCTCAACTTTCTTACTATGGTGCACCGTGTTTGCCAGTTATCTAATTTCTTGTTATGTGATTATGAAACTGACATCGAGCAAAAGAGAATGTAATCTCTAGAGGAAGTGTTTTCTCTTTAATGTAGATTTACTTGAAAATAATTTTTGAAGAATATTTTTTTGAAATTTATAATTGATATCTTTTTATATTATTATTAAAATACATTTAAAACTATTTTATATGTTGGATTTATTAATATACAAACAATGAATTAAGTTGTTCTCTCAGAAATCCAATTATATATATAAGGTTGCTAAAAAAATAATTGCGGTTTTTCTTTCCTGAATTTTAACTTCACTTTTTTTTAATTAAAGTGTTATTTCATCGTATTCATGTTAATATCATTTTAAAGTGCATTTTTCGGTCTGTATTTTGGTAACATCGACTTTGGTTTTATTACTAATTTTGCTTCAAATTGGGCTATTGAATTAAAGATGGAAAAGAAGCAAATAAGAGCAATTTTTGTAGGAGTTCAAAACGGGTGATAAAGCATCAGAAACTAGTCGTAAACTAAACAATGCTTTTGGTGTCTGTACTATTAAGGAACGTACGATGCAATGGTGGTTCCAAAAATTTCGTGCTGGAGACAAAAGCCTTGAAGATGAAGAAGTTCTCGGGCGTCCGTTTTCAGTTCATAACGACCAACTGAATGCGTTAGTTGAATCAAAATCAAGCACAACAATTCAAGAGCTTGCACAAACGTTAGGCGTTAGTCATCCAACAGTTCTGCATCACTTAAAAGCACTGAAATTGAAAAGTGTATATGAATTTGAAGGTCTTAAATCGTAATTATTTTTCTACCAACCTAATAAGATAACACAATTTTAAAAACGATTGTGTGAAATCCTCTATTTAAACTTCTTTAAAAATAGGTTATTTATCTAACGGGTGAAATATTAACATTGATTTATTCAGTTTTGAACTTAAAATGGGGCATTATTAAACCAAATTTTATTATATAATACATATGTATAGGTAAATACATACTTTAATATATTTATATATATATATATATATATGAGTATATTATAATTATTATTAAAAATAAGCTATTAGGAACGATAATTCAATAAAAATCCAGACATATGTTTTAATTTACCACATATTAATATTATAAAACATAAATTAACTACATTATTATCAAAAAAAAGAAATTAAAATCGTATTATCAAAAAAAAAAAATAATACGATTACGAACGTCTCCTTCGAAGTAATTTTCAAAATTTATATTTAATAATACCCTATAGTTGTTAATTGTAATCATTTTAAAAATAATTAAATATTTTTATAAACGTCTTTTCTATTTTTTAGTATGTATGCTATTAAAATAATTACACGAACTCAAAAAAAATGTACTCTATCGTATAAAAGTAAATTTCAATTGACACACAAGTTGACATAACTCAAAAAATAATTTACGTATATTGAATTAAATATGCTACATTACTAAATAGCGTTTAAACATTAAATAAAATTTAATGATCCCTATTTAAACAATAACTTATTTTTACATAAAATTATATGCTAAATATTAAACCATATATCAATGGAAAATAACAAGTGCAAATTATATTGTTTTCAACGAAGTAAAGTGAGTTTCCTTCAGATCGATCCATTCTGACAAGTTGTAAACCATAAAGTGCAAATTATTATGATATGGCATGCTCACAAGTCTTACTGATACGGAGATAAACGTGTACAATGAACTTTTGATGTATATTGTACATGGTTGTTTATAATTTCAAGAAACCAATACAATTAGTTATTATTGCAATAATATTTAACGGTTATTATATAACATTAAATATTTTCTAGACATTCACAAATATTCATTAACAACCAAAGTAAAATGGACGATATATATTTTATATACAATTAACTGTCAAATTTATAGGAATACTTGCTTTTTATCTTTTTTTAAATATTTAATCTTATTTGTATATATATATATATATATATATATAACCTATTTATTTTATAAATACATTTCATAAATAAAAACCTGACTAAAATTAATAAAATAATTAACAAACCACTACATAACTACTATTGCTACAATATTTATTTTTCGATATTGACAATTTCGATTTTACAGTGAGTTTTATAATCTGTATATTGTTAAAAAAATATTTCTAATGTCAATTATTACTTTTCACTTAAAAACTATACATAACTATAGAAATAATCCCATATTAATATATAAATAAGTACTTAAACATTAAAGGAATGGTATTACAAGTCGTTGAAACGTAATGTTTTTAATGAACACAACATCATCTTTATGTAAAGAATCTAGTCAAACTATACCAACATCGACGCTGATAAAGCGGTTTTCATCATCTATATTATAACTACCAATTTCTGGGAAAACCTACATCGAACAACATCGTACACCGCGAACATGGCATCAACAAACGATAATTGCAATTACAATAGCAACTTGTTACACAGTGTCACGACAAAGTTAGTCTTTACATTATAATTTATAGCGGTTTCTTCTTCTCCTTTCGTAAACTAATCGTTTCCTTATTAATTTCATGT
Source organism: Acanthacorydalis orientalis (assembly GCA_034766995.1). NCBI lineage: Eukaryota > Metazoa > Arthropoda > Insecta > Megaloptera > Corydalidae > Acanthacorydalis > Acanthacorydalis orientalis. Next base: position 23,279,882 of record CM068313.1, read on the forward strand.
ATATTATATATATATATATATATATATATATATATATTTATATATATATATATTTATATATATATATATATATATATATATATATATATATATAATGATCTACTAGAATTCCCATCTATTGAATATTAGAGTAAAATAAATTATAACTAAATGGCAAAACTTATAAAATCTCGAAAATACATTTCCTGGAATCAATAACTTTATAACAATAAAGAAGAGAGAAATTTGATAAAAGAAAATCATTTGTTATGTAAGTATGAAACAATCAAGAGTTATTTTTAAACTGAAAGAAATTTAAATGAGAAAATTCCATTTACCTGCTATTTTTAATTAATGTTTTTTTTTCATACTTTATGTTTGTATAAAAGCGGTGTATTATAAATATTTGTGCATATTAATATATGAAATCATAAATAAAATAAATTAAAAATGCTTTCAGAGTAATTCTGTATTATTTTAAAATTATATTTTAAACATTATAAAAAGACAGACTCAATAATAATATTGCTTTTTGTTTTGTTTCATAAAAAGTGCAAATTTCATACTCCTCAATATTTTTGAAATAAAAGCTTAATAGAAACATTGTTTTCATAATTAATTGTAAATCAGGAGGTAAGTGAGATTTAATATGATTTTGAAAACATAACAGAGAAAATTCAAATAACGTACTATTAATAGATTTTTATGAATTGTATGAAACTTCATCAAAATAGCCATAAAGATCAATATATAAATTCAATATGATATGAAATCTAATATGAAGAAAAACATAAAAAGTATATATGCAATGTAATATTCAAAATTAAATATATTAAAATGAACTTTATATATATATAAAGGTAATTTCAAATATTATTTTAATACATAATGGATTTTTTATCACATTTGCAGTAACTTTACAAAAGTCGACATTTTTGTCTACCAAAATTTTTAAAAAATCTACCATTTTATCATCCGCTATATACAATCTCTATAAACAGCAATAATAGTGGTAATAGACACATCAATAAACATTAATGAGGTAGTTTGTATTAACATGAAATACTTCAATATATGTACCAGTTTACACGTTTAACCATTATGTAACATTATTTTATACAATAAAATCAACAATTAATAATGTTCACGCGGTGTTCGATAAGCATTTGTGTCGTGTCAATAAAGTTTCATTAGAATGAATTCTAAAGCTTCGGATCCATTAGAACTGACTCGTGCGGTGGAATTTAATTTAATGAGAGTGAGGAATACATTAAAAATAGGACAATATACTGACATCTTTTTTACACAAGAAGACATTTTTATCGTGAATGTTTCATTTTATCAGAGTAATTGGATTTTTCAACTCAAATTTGAAATGTATCTGAAATGTTTAATATTTTGTTATATATATATATATATATATATATATATATATATATATATATATATATGTATATAAGGAAGCAAAAAAAAATTTGATATATTTTCATTTTTTCTTCTGATGTTATAAATTTATCTATATTTTTTCAAATTTTCACTCTCAATTTCTTCAAGTTTTCTTTTTGATAGACATTTTTTATACTTAATGATTAAATATTTTATTGTTTTAAAAAGAATCATTGATTATATATTCAATGTATTTGATATTAATTTTATACGATAAATTTTAATAACTTTAAATGACGACTCGTTGGATTTCAGAAACATTTCAAAATTACTTAAAAAATAAAAAATAGTACATAATTTATTTTTTCATGCATACTATATATTTCTCGTGTTTGTGTATATAGATATGTATGTGTATTGCTTAATAATTACATGTGTAATTATTAATTTAGCACTTTGTCGTAGACATTAAAGATTTATTTTCTAAAGGACAAAAGTTTTAATCTATCAAACAAATTATTATCTCAAATTTTCTGTTTTAAAATATGACTGAAATTGTTTACTGAAAAATATTAAACTTAATTCCATATATCTGGTAAATAATTCTTAAATTCCTTGTACTATATACATCATATATATATATATATATATATATATATATATATATACATAAACATATATATGTAACTAACATGAAATATTTACAGCTTCTTTATTAATAAAGTAATATAGCTCTATTAGTTCAATAATCAGTTACCAAATTCCATTAAAATTATCTCTAATTACATATTGTGTTTTTTCGTTTTTAATAATATTACTTCCTGCGACCATGTGTTCGAAATAGCAACGATGTCGCTAACGGCCTTCGGCTATATTACTACGTATTAATTTGAACTACGACCCGTTGCAACAACGAGTTGCTCTGAGTATAATTTAAATGCTCACGCCCGCTATACACAATTCCACCATCATAGAATCGTGCATGCATATTTGTTATATATAGCAACAACACGCTGCCCCACGTGGCCACAACAATATAAAGATATAATATCAAAGTTCATCGTATGTATATATGTGTGTGTATACAGTGAACATCGAATATCCCATGTAATATTCTGTACGATATACAGAAATACACAATGTAATTAAAATGCAGTACTACGTTTGTGACTTAATATTTCCAAAATGAAATACATAGAGAAATAACATTGAAAACAGTTTTAATAACGCCAATGACAATAGCTGCGCTTCACCAGCAGTTTATTATTTAATTACAATGATAATTTCATTTTTTATTGATAATATGTTTAAACAGTCTGACAAATATGGGAGAATAATAACCCCAATGACTCAAAATGTTTCAATCTCAAACATAAAATTAAATTTAGAAACGAAAGATTAATTATTAAGGAACAGATAATTAAATACAAAAAGAAATAGTTCCTTTATATTAATAAAAAAAAAATAATAAAAGAAGAATTGCAGCCAATGGAGTGAATATTTTATTAAAAAATGTAGCGCCAATATGATAAATAATAAAATACCATCAGACGAGTATCTTATATTTAAATTTGTCCGCTTCCTAAAATACACAAAAATATAGAATATAAACTTATAAATGAGTAAATATTTTTATAACATATATATATATATATATATAGATGAAAATAAAGTTCGAATCAAATATTAAATAATTTATAACAAAGATATACTATCCAAACAATATTAAATAAACAAAAAAGTAAACATAACAGAGAAAGGATAATTGTTCTTCTTAAGAAAAGTATTATAAATGTTTCTATTTTTATATAAAAACGAAAAAAAACTGTAGTAACGTATATACATAATATACAATATATATATATACATAAACGTATTTATAAACACTATAATTTATAATAAATAAAATTAAAAGTAAAGAAAAGTATCTACCTAAAAAGTTATCCAACATATATATATATATATATATATATATATATATATATATATATATATTGAGAAAGAAATACGGTAAGTATATAGATAAATAATACAATATCCGCATAGAAAATTTTAAAAATAAATTTGAAATACAAATTCAAAAAGTTACAACTACATTTCAAAAGAATTATTTATGTAATATTTACATGAATGCTGTAATTCCGTAATAATTATTTTAAATTTTAACCAGAAATAATATACAGAAATGTTTCATATTTAATAAAAATATTATATGATTTATTTATTATCAACTAAAGCAATCTGATTAAAATGGAATATAATTATTTAATAAATATATTTTGTGTTTAATATGTAAATACCTTTTATAAGACAACTGTTTATATTTTATAACTTGAAGCTAGAGCTGTATAAAATATACTTCAAAGAATTCCTGTGATATTCAATTCATATATATATATATATATATATATATATATATATATATATATATATATATATGTTTATGTCGTATATGTGTACAAATATATCTATGTATGAATCCTACATGTCAAACGTTTGATCTTTTATGCACGAAACCGCAATGTATACCCACATCGTTTTACACAAGTCACAAATAATTATCAAAAAAAATATCTAAAAAAATATTTTTTAATGACTTTAATTAAGTATACCAAAAATTAATAAATAATTTATATACATATATATATATATATATATATATATATATATATATATATACATATATAATTGTAAAGATGGAGATTATTGAAATTTAAATCATTTAATAATATTTCAAAACTATTCAAATAAATCTCGACTATTTAATTTGAGTTAAATTTAACAACAGTTTAATTTCAATTATTTTTTAATTTTTTTTGAATTGAAATAGTGACAATATATTTCTTAGAATTAAATCACGTTCATACAATACAAAATACAATATATATAGAGAGAGAGAGAGAAAGAGAGATATGTGTATATATATATATATATATGATCCCCGTGTTATTCTGAAGTAAAAAATTCTAAACCGCAGAAAAAAATGTTAAATACTTTTAAAACATAGTGACATATTCATAGATATACTTATGAAGAAGCGTCGATATAGCTCTTGTACCGATATTACTCTATAAAAGATTACTTTTTTTCTTCCGGGAATGACAACACATAAATAAAAGAATCCGCAAGGAATTTGTTTACTTCTAACAACAATTAATTCATGTTGCTTTAAATAATATATATATATATATATATATATATATATATATATGATTATCCTTTACGTTAACCAAGTTTCGCAGTGTCCTTATATATATTTTTAAATTCAATTAACCTATATATTAGTAGGGTATTACAAATATGTTTGTGAAATATTTTAGCTCAATGATTGAAGTGATTTTTATTTGTAACAGACACAAAAATCAATTCATGCTTATTTATTACTATAGAATATAGACTTCCACTGTTAATTATACAATTAAACACGAAGTAGAGTGAAAATAGAATGAAATATTATTAAAGGCATATATTGGGTTGAGAAATAATTTCGGTTTATGACCTTCAAATTCATCTACATTTTTCAACTTACATGATTTTAAGTGATCCAGAACTGTTGGATGAACAACGCCTAACTTTTGTGCAACTCTCGAATTCTTGTGCATGGTTTTGATTTAACTAACGTCTTCACCTGATCGTTATGACCTGAAGAAGGACTCCCGCGACCTTCTTCATCTTCAAAGCTCTCGTCCTAAGCACGAAACTTTTGTAACCTCCATTGTACAGTACGTTCCTTAACAGTATCCACTTCAAAAGCATTGTTTAGTTTACGAGCAATTTGTATTGCTTTACCATCCGTTTTCAACTCGTACAAAAACTTGTTCTTAATTGCTTATTTTCCATCTTTAATTGAATGCCCTATTTGAAGCAAAATTAATAATAAAATCAAAGTTGATAGTGCCAAAATACAGACCAAAAAATATACTTTCAAATGATATTAACATGAATACGATGAAATGATACTTTCATTGAAAAAAGTTAGAACTCAGAAAACAAAAACCGCAATTATTTTCTTGCCAACCTAATACACACACAGACACACACTCCTATATATATATAATGTGAATTATGAAGTTATAGATATAAACGTATAGTGGAAATATATAACATCAAACTGAAAAAAAAATACTTATTTGGAAATCACCACTATTTCATATTTATTGATAAGCACTATCGTACACTGTAACCGTAATACTTGAAACATTAGATTTTCTAGTATGCCAACAAATCTCTCTGAAACAGTAATTACGCTTCATAATATTACGATTGCGGAGCTTATACATATATGCATATTTTGTAACATTACATTACAAAACGTATATAAAAAAACATCTCGAATGTTTCGTATAAAAGTATTAAAAAAAAATCATACAGCGCAGAATTTAAATATTCATATTTGGTGTACGTATCAAACACAGGTATTTTTTAAAAAAAATATTTATGAAGGTAGATTGCTATAATTTCAAATTACTATCACACTTTGAAATACTTTAATAAATACTTTTATTCATGTTAAAAGTAAGATTTTTATTTACATATATATACGAGTACATATATATATATATATATATATATATATATATATAATATATATATATATATATATATATATATGTATATATATATTAATTTAAATAATATTAAATGATCTATATGAAATTTAATTATAATAAAGATTGAAATTATAATTTTTAAAGTATAACTATCCAAACAGTTTTTATAAATATATTAGGGGGCATTATTTAAAAAATAAACAGTTTATTAAGATCATTTTTTTTGAAGTGATAAGAAATAATTGGTCATCTCAAATGAATTTAATTTTATTTACTTGAAAGTGTCCACCAAGTTACAATAAAAAATAACACAATATTCAACGTCTATCGGTGTACCTTCTATTACAAAATCTGATCTAGCACTCTTATAATTTTTATACATAGTTAGTTAGTCTTAAAACTATAATTTTTTATCTACACCGCTGTTTCTTTTGTACCACTATATATATATATATATATATATATATATATATATATATATATATATATATATATATATATATATATATATATATATATAGTTACTCTAATTGAAAATTTTAATTCATTTATTACAAATCGTGCATGGATTGTCCGATATACAAAAAAAAAACATTTTCTCTAATGTCTTTGAGTATCATCGAACGGACAACAGACATGTTCGAAATAAAATAAATAAAGCAAAACGTTTTCTTTGAACTACTAAATATCTTTACGTTGTTTCTTTTATACTCCACGAGTTATTTATAGTCTTTGTATCAGATATACGAGTATTTTACCTGTAACGTACAATATCTTCCTAAAGGTTGAATTATTTTTGCACATTCTTTATTGACTCTATTATAAATACAGATAGCACAATAAACTTTTCAACTTAAAATTTATGGATTTATATAAGGTTCCTTTAAATATATACAGTCGTACACAAATTTTATTTTTATAGACGAAACACATTATTTATAATTATGTACAAATGATCTATTGAAAATAATACAGGAAAATAGCTTCCTGAATAAATAAAACAATTTATGCATTTTCTTTGATAATAGTATTACTTAATAATTTATTCTGTAACATATATAAGTTTTTATTTTTTATTTCATTATTTTTTTTAACAAAAGTTGAATAAAAAAGATATTTCTTCCGTATAAAATATAAAAATACAGTATTAAATGTGTAAAAATGAAATTGAAAAATCATGCAAACCAATAATGTATAACGATATAATTAAGAAAACGCACATGCATTTCGATTAAACCTGTAACGTTATAGAGTTTAGATTGAATGTATGTATGTATAACATGACCATTAAAGCACACATCAGATCAAAAGATAAATGAATTATGAATAAGGCACACAATTATCATATTAAAGAGATGAATAAATCAACACAAATGTGGGGAATGAAAATGCATCGGTGATACGTCATCGTTACATGTATACGTTCTATATCCGGATGTATTAAAATAAAAAAATATACCACCGTCACGATATTTTATTGAAAGAAAATAATGCCTACCTTAAAAACAGTACATACATTATTCGTCATACATTTACGTACGCGTTTGTACATATGGACTGAATATTTAATTTTTACAAAAATAAATATTAACCCTTTGAAAGCATATTTATTTGTTTAATTTATTATATACAAATCAAAATTTATTATATACAAAATCAATGTTTAACCATTACCTTAGACATATATACATTCATATTTCATATGATGATTAAATATGAGTTAAAGGCATTATCATAAAAATTTATATATTTGAAAGTTGAATGAATCAAGATCAATATATTAGTATGCTAGGAAAATAATTGCGGATTTTGTTTCTTGAATTTTAATTTTAAATTTTTTCAATGAAAGTGTAATTCCATCTTGTTCATGTTAATATCATTTTAAAGTACATTTTCGGTCTGTATTTTGGTAACATCGACTTTGGTTTTATTATTAATTTTGTTTTAAATTGGGATATTGAATTAAAGATGGAAAAGAAGCTAATAAGAGCATTTTTTGTACGAGTTCAAAATGGATGGTAGCAGCAGAAACTGCTTGTAAACTAAAAATGCTCTTGGTGTGGGTACTGTTAATGAACATAAGAGAGAAATGGCTTTTCCAAAAATTTCTTACTGAGGACGAGAGTCTTGAAGATGAAGGTCACGAGCATCCTTCTTCAGTTCATAACGACCAACTGAAAGCGTTAGTTGAATCAGAACCACCCACAACAATTTGAGAGCTTACACAAAAGTTAGGCACTAGTCATCCAATAGTTCTAGTCCACTTAAAACCACATAAATTAAAAAATGTACATGAATTCCAAGGTCATAACCAATTATTTTTGCATCAACATATACTTGTTCGCTGTTACAACTACCAAAGATAATTCAGGTAGCTACTCACTGTTAATATTTTCAATATTTATAAACTTGATGACAGAAATCAAAGAATATTTCAAGTGCGTTGTTAAACACTTAAATGAACTTTATAATAATTCTTGGATTCAATAAAATAATATATGTATTATTTTTTGCCAAATGAACTATGTTAAAAATATTTATTTCATTAAACATTTATTTTCAATTATAAAATACGAATTTTAATAATTATTATATTTAAGAATCAGTAATAGTTGATAATACTAAAGGTGATTGTTTTATTATCGATTATATGACATTTGAAAAGCATGTTTCATTTGAAATATGAATATAGTATTCTAATAAAAAGAACTAATTTTTATATATTTAAATTAATACAAGTATAATACTACAAAATTTCATAACATATTTAATAAATAAACAAAAAAAATATTTTTAAACTGGAATTATTTCAAATAGAAAAACCGAAATATTTATAAAATAGAATAAATGTATGGCAATTACATAAAAACTTATATATATATATATATATTAGTTACAAGTTGCTTGTTTCTTTACAAATGAATGATATGATTGATAGTTTTAGCATTACGAAATAGCAAAGAGCAACATGGAGAGCGATATTACATCTTGAAATATTAAAAACTATTTGAACTTTGACGAGCGTAAACCTAGATCTCCCAAGCGGCAAACGAGCACATTTCTTCAATCATACTCTTTTATATATTCTAGACGAAAGTTTTCTTATTGAATGTAAGAAAATAATTTCCACTATTCCGAGTACACAACTTTTATATAAGTATTTTTGTTGTTGTTGTAAAACAGAAAAATAAAATGCTACTACAAGTGTAATAAAATATAAAAATTATAATATATATATATATACATATTTATATATATATATATATATATAAATATAGGTTACATATATTCCAATCAAAAAATGTAATTTAATTTCGTTCATCTCTGAAATTATTTATTCTGTCCTTTTAATAGAATTCAATATATAAAAAACAAAATATTGAAATTTAAAACAAGTCTACAAAAACAATTTTATCTAAAATTTAAAAATATCATTAACGTATTACTAATTAAAATCGAAATTATTGGTTTTCTGAAAAATATAATTAAAAAGTACCAATTATAAGTATTCTGTGAGTTTCATTTAACGAGATTTACTACAGTAACAAGGAATATCCTTTATACTTTTTACGCGTTTAATTACTTGCTTGTAACATAAACCATTTGAAATGGGACATCTTGATAAGTTATGCGACATTCCAACTTCAGAGACTTTTATTTATCTGTTTTGTATGCTAATTCATGTATGAGCGTACAAGTTTTTTTTATTTTTAGTTTTAACAAATACACAAATACCAGAAAAATTATTACATATCGATAATATATATATATATATATATATATATATATATATAATTTAATAAATTGTTATCATTTAAATTATTTTCCACAAAATAGCATTGTATAAAAAACAGCATAGTTTTACGATAAATGCAAATTAATTTTCATTTCTTTATTAAAATAAATGATATATTTCTTTTACAATTCATATTATTCATCAAATATACGTTCTTGTTCTCTTCCATATATATATATATATATATATATATATATATATATATATATATATATATATATATATATATATGTGTGTGTGTGTGTGTGTGTGTGTGTGTGTGCGTGTGTGTGTGTATAATATTTATACAAAACATATTTTAATAAATACAAACCTTAAAAAGTAAAACATTATTAACTGGTCAAGTACATTAAGAAAAAAAAATTAGAATGCATTTATAAATTAATGAAAATAGTTGTTAAGCGATCCACTTATTATAAAATTAAATACAAAATATATAATGAACACCGTTAATGAAACCACTTTACTTGATATAAATGTTTCATCAGAATAGAATATCCTAATTTCATAAATGGTTATACTTTCTTATTTCGCGAAATCGACATTTTTGTCGATAATTTTTCAATAGTAAATATTTAAGTCAATAATTACATAAGCACAGTAACAATCAACACTTTAATAATAATATAATTAATTACAATTTACACTTTTTAATTAAGAATGAAATGACTAATAAATTATTAATTATTGACAGCTAATGATGTTCTTTTATTATTGTAATTGTTTCATATAGTACTAGATAGCGTAAAAATGAAGACTGTTGAAACAATTTTCCATTTTTTTACAATTTCAATAAAAAATAAAATTTAATATACTGAATTTTTGATTCATCGCAAATTTTTAAATTCCTTAGAGAATGTATCATTCCGAATATATATATATATATATATATATATATATATATATATATATATATATATATATGTATATGTATATATATATATATAATGCGTATTCTCCTCAAATGTTTTTTTCAACCCAAAATGTAGCTTTAGTAATAATTGTTTTCTATTTTATATAGCAAAGTAATACTCGACAGCTGTAAATTTTTATTACCATCTATATTTTATTTGTTGTTGTTTACATGACACTTCCATAAATAAATAAATAGCAAAATTCCATTAAAAGAGAGAAATTTAAAAATAAATTTCCTTTTATTCTCCAAATTAAATTTAATATCCACTATTTTTAATTTGTCATATTTCTACGAAAAAAGATATTTATACGTGAAGATTTCGTGCTTTTTTTTATTATCTTCTCTTTCTCGCCTGTTGATTCTTTCTATTTGTTCAGCATGACGTTACATTCTCTCCACGTGATCACCAGTTATAGGTTATGATTTATACGCACGCCAGTTATGATACATAGCGAGTGTTGTCTATTAGGTCTAGGTGGGCACACGCCACTCGACGCAAATTAAATTAAACAATCAGGGAGGATGTATAGCGGAAAAGCAAGGAGATACCCAAGTACAGGAAACTTGTAGGCAGCACCGCGAAATCATTGTTGGTGGTGGTCCGTCCATGATGCAGCCGTGTAACGTAAGAACTTGTAGAGTTTATCGAATAAACCATTGATTCTTGAACTACGTGAAGATTAGAACAATATCATATCTTGTACAAATAATGATGCCTAAGCTTATATGCTATACAAATGACTTTCACTATTCTTAAATTTATTCATTTTGTTTTCAAATTTACTAAAATCATTTTTAATTATATTTAATAACATAAAAATATCACATTTTAGACATTAAATAAATTATACAGAAATTCTTTTTAATTTATTCTATGTACACTTTATTTTTCAATCCTATCCTTAATTAGAAAAAACACGTTTAAACGAAACATGACTAATATTACTTTTTATCAAGATTGGTTTATAATATTTAAGAAAGTTTATTAATACAAAATCATATAGAAATTTTTATTATTAATTATACATTCTACCCAAAATGAAAGATAACCTAAATAAAACAGGTCGAAAAACTACACACCTTATTATGTGATTTTATACTGAAATGTTACACACACACACACACTCAACGCACATACTCGTATATATATATATATATATATATATAAAGAAGGGGAGATATGGTGTTTACAATTTAGATATTTATTTAAAATGTGACTACATAAATATACAATAAAATTTATATATCAATTATGACACAAATAATTTATTCTTTAAGGAGAATAATAAAATTTATTATTATATCAATTATATTTAAGTAATAAATATATTAAAATGAAGTGAATATAATGTGTTTTACATATATGTATTTATATATATATATATATATATATATATATATATATATACATAATCAATTTTTGATATCTAAATTAGCAAAAAAAATAAATATAATCAACTTAGTCTTAAATATCACTAAAAATTTGTTGTGGTTAAATTCTAATATTTTAATAGAAATGTCAGACACAACTACAAAGCTCTCACAATGAACAAATCAATTCATCTCTGTTATAATTCAAAATCAATAGTATTGCATCGAGGGATTGTCACGAATCCCACTCTCTGTGTTCACTCCGCGACACCGGAAAAAACATGGATCTTTCACCTCCATTCAAGCAGGGATGGTTTGTTATTTCATGTCCGTCGTTGGTAACTTCAATTCATGGGACTTGTACAAATTACTACACATGTATGAAACAATTTAGTTTATACTTCTTTGTATATTTATTTATTTCATTCATTTTATATAACTATATTTTTTAATAAATGTATAAAAATTAATTTAAAGCTAAAGTAATATTTTCACAAACGAATATACTTCTTAAAATAAATATTCTTTTTCTTACACAAATTTCTTAATATGATTTAACTTATAAATTTACTATGAACAAGTACGATAACAATATAATAAATTAGGATACACTAATAAAATAATTTCCCAAACAAATTATTCAATATCATTTTATTGATTATAAAACAAATTACAAAAAATGTTATTATTGATAATATCTAACATTCTATAAAAATAATTTCGCTTTAAATTACGAGTATAAATTATAAATTCATTCTTTATTATTTGTTTTCTTAAATTATATTTATTAATTAAAAATTTATTCATTAAAAAGCTAATTAATCGTAATATAAAATCATATATATATATATATATATATATATATATATATATATATATATATATAATAATTTAAATGTTATATACAAAAACATAAAAAAATATACAATACAATATTCATATTTTATTATTGCCTCTCATATTTTACCTTTAAATAATAACAACTTCTTAATTGTAAATTATTGTTTGTTAACTCTATCATTTTTCTCAAATTTAATTTTTTCGCGAGAATAAATTTTATATATGGTCAGAAGTTAAAATGAGTATTACATTTTATCAATTATCGATAGTTAAAAACTAATATTCATTTTTAAACAAATGTTATTCTTTAACTAATATATATTTAGTTATTAATAATTCACAACATATATTTACAGAAAATTATTTATGGAGTTATAAATGTAATGCCATTTATTTATAAAAATATATTAGAAGAATGGTAGTATCGTATTGAAAATATTTCACAAAATATATTAATATATATTTAAAGATAAGATATAATATGTAATATATATATATATATATATATATATATATATATATATATCTTGGAAAACTGTGGAAAAGAGAGGCACTGAATCGAATAAAATGGAAAATCATGGAAGAGGCCTTTATCCAGCAGTGGATTAACAGGGGCCGATGATGATGATGATGATTATATATATATATATATATACATATAATATATATTAATATATATTTAAAGATAAAATATAATAATAGTTAAAGAAATTATTGATAATACTTATTAGAACTCGTTTTTGCTATTATTGTAATATTTAAAATTAACATAATATAGATCAAGTCACAATAAAATTTTCATTAATTTCTAACTAATATTGATTACATTGTTATTAATATTGAAACATAACAACAGTTTTATTATACTCATATTATAATAACCATATAAAATTATAAGTTTTAATAACACATGTAATTATTATTACAACATTATAACTTTGCAAGAACAAACAAATAATTTATTTAAAATATGACTCCTTCGTTCTGAAAACTGGCATACATTTAACCAAAAATACAATACATGTATGTATATATATATATATATATATATATATATATATATATATAGCAACTATTTTACCGTGTTTTAAATTCAACCTTCAATTTATTCTGGATATTTTTGAGTATACGCTCTTAACACGATATATAATTATTTGAATTAAAAGTAAACGATGATCGTTCGATGCGATAATATGAGCAATTCATTTGAGCTTACAAAAATATCCATGTTCCTGCTATGTTTATATTACTAAAAACAAATATTGTTTTTTTCTTTATTATTTTTAAAAGGCAAATTTTCTTAAATATCGTTAAATTTTTATTTGGAAATATAAAACGAGATTTAATTAATTTTTATTTTTTGTATAATATTCTATATATATATATATAATATAATTTGAATATGTATATAGATTTATGTTTGTGCAGGTATTCAAATTTTTGTAAATATACAAAAAAGTATTAATAAAAACATATTACGTTTTTAATTGAATTATTGTTGTTTTTTCATTACTCCTATATAAAAGTCTAAACAAATTATTCTGCTCAACTTACTTATACGGATGAGTACCTTTTCAAACTAAACAAATACTGAGTTCAGATGTAAATTTAATAAAAACCCTATAAAACGACTTCCGACGATTCGCTGTGAACGCGTTTTACTTTATAACAACCAACCCCATCATAATGCACACTTACCTACGAAGCTCTGAAGTCCTAAGCTACTCATAATCGAATTACTTACCGCACATAACCATTTTATTGAATTCGCGACGCTATATTTCAAAATGTGCACTCATAAATATTCATTTTCAAGTCAGTTTTATGAAGATTTGTAGCTATGTTGGCATGTCTACATACTAAAACACGCCTGTTCCTCTATTGTACCATTGTGGTTACGATGCCTGTATTCAATATTTTTTTTTCCAGTGAAATGCTTTTAAAGTTATCTTGGTGGTCATTTGTTCATTACAATAACGTAGATTTTTATATATTTATGGAAATTGATTATTGTTATATCCTTGTCAAGCGATTTTAGAATTGACAATGAGGAATGTGAAATGAAAAATGTTAATACACTTTATGATTCTTTCGTTTCAGGTTGGGACATTAATAAAAATACAGAAATACAGAATCTTTACTCATCAACAAGTCGAATTTAGAAAATATATAGTATAATATCTTTGAACTAATTTTATTAAATTTTGTACAATTTATTGTATAGACATTGCCATTTATATTGAAATATAGTTTATTTTTACTATGGAGGAGTCTTAAATGAGCTATGGTAACTGTAATTTTAATTCGTATTTTAAATAATAAATACTGACCCATAGTAACTGAGTACTTTATTAGTTTAAGACGGGGTTTTATATTGATTGATTTTTTCTTATATTGTCTTTATTTAATACCAATACTTGTAAAATTTTAATAATAGTTCGAATTTTCATCTTAAAGCATGTTTTATCTGTCGTTTAAATAGTTCACTTTTACCTCTTTTCTATAAGAAACTGTTTATTTTTTATTTTCATTTACTTTTTTTGTTGTATTTGTCATTCGCATCCATTTGTTTCAGTACCTCGAAACATTTTTAGCTTAGCGATTTTCTTTCTTCAATATAAATTTAATGCAATAGTTTATAGTACTTTTTATGGCCGTGATAAGTTTTGTAATCCCGTTACTAATCTGATAACATAACCTGCTGCATTTTTTGATAGTAACAGAAAGTTTTTGAGAAAGTTTGGTGCATTGTGTTTATTTCGAGTATATATCATACTGACTATATTGTGCACTATGCAAAAATTGTTCAAAACTATGAACTATTTAACATTTAAATAGGTATACTATTCAATTTTAAGTAAATGTTATAATATAATAATTTCTGTCTATTATGCAAGAATTATATATATATATATATATATATATATATATATATATATATATACAAGTATGCATAACAGTATTTATTACCTAAATTCACTGGATCACATACGAAAATAATTATTTAAAGAACGTAACACTTAATCATCATAAATTCAAGACATATACAAGGTAACTGTTGTGACATACGGAATTTTCGTATTATTACAATTTGTAGTACTAAAAACACACGCAATAATAAAAATTAAAATAAAAACATGTTCCTGGTATAATTTTAATGATCCTAGATAAAATCAAGTTCGCAAATAACATGGCCAACTGACAGGATTCGTGCGAAAAGCACCGATTTAATCAGTTGAAAGAATAAAAAAAACACGAGTGATAAAATTAATCACTTTATGTGATTTTTATAACTACAATACAAAAATATTTATATATATATATATACAATATATTAATTGCATGTAGATATAAATAAATATCAATTTAAATAAAAGCACAACGTACACAAAAGACATGTTTATTATTATACTTTACTGCATATTCTAAAAATAACACTGATAGACATTTATAAATTTTAATATACAATTTTCACGGAAACTTTACGAATGTATTAAATTATATCGCTTATAAATCTTTATAGACTACTAAACGGCTTACGTGGGCACCCTTTTCTAGTTAAAAAAAATATATAAATATAACAAGATTTGTAACAGTTCGCTTCAATCGCTATAAAAAAAAAATAACAACAAAAGGAAATAAAACGAAATCGAATTAAAAGCTGAATTGTATTTATCCTCCTTTTATATATTTTATTTTGAATTCAGTTCGACAATATTATATGTATATATATATATATATATATATATACATATAATTTATTAAATGGAATAAATAAAGTATATTATTAAATACTTAATTCATTTTTTATAATAATTTATGAATAAACAACATAATTATACTCAAAATTAAAATTTTAAAAACAGTAATTTTAACTATGATTATTCTATTTTTGAGAATAGTTTAAATAAAAAATATTATACATACTTCCTATACCTATCTTTATCACTTGAAAAACATATGAACAAAAGCATTCCATCGCTTTTAAGATTCTCATCCTCGTGATCAAAATGTTAAGAGTTGCAAATTTAAATAGAAAGAAAAATAGTGATACTGAATGAATTTATAGTAAAGTATCACATTTCGTTTTAAACAGATATTTCATAATAGGCAATTCAACTTATATGATTAAAAAAAATCATATGAAAAAATATAGAAAAAAGAAGAAAACACAATTTTGACTTGTAAAATTGTTATTTGTAGAATAACGAGGATAATCAAAATTTATTTGAAAAAAATTGTATTTCTTCTTTGGAAAAAAATGTCACGTTTAGATTAAATCAAACGATTTTAAAAAACGAGTGGGGACTGCTGCATTTACTAACCATATACAATTAAGTTTAGACAACCAGCGTTTATTATAAAAAAAGTTGCATGTGAATTAAATTATACAAAAATCATAATTCCACTTAATACGTTCAAGTATTTCAAAATGTTGCTACATGCGTGGCAATAAATTTATATGCATATTAATAAATTTACAAGAATATAAAATGCGTCATATTTAACTCATAGGCATTTACATAAAAAAATGTAATAATAACCATGTCAAAAAATAAGAAAGATTATTTGAAATAAATTATAAAGACATAATTACCATTATTATATATTTTTGTGTTTAAATGTTGTCTTTGAATTATGTATCGACATTTGTTTCTGTCAAAGTTTCGCTGAATGAGAGGAAACAAACATTATTAAGAAGTTTATATGATAAAACTTATTTTTGTGAGATCGTAACCCTGAAAATAAAAACTTCTTTAGCAAGGATAAGTTTGTTATATCGAAAATATCAACAACGTCCGTCACATAAATCATGAACTTAAAACGAGTCGAAAATGTATACCGTAGGTGCAGTACGAATACATTTATTTATTCAGTAGTTTTGTTTCTTCTGTGAAAATAAAATACGTCTTAAAATTATATATATATATATATATACATGTACACATATATATATATATATATATATATATATATATATATATATTAATCGCATTATACAGTATATATTTTCGCATTATATATATTAATGTCGAGTTTTGAAAGCACTTCCGTCAACACAGATTTTTTTCAGTGTAAATTCATAGAATTGCTTAAACCCTAATTTACGTGTACTCATTATTCGCACATATTTCAAGCGAGATTTTTATCTTTAAGTCTTTTAAAGAAAGAATTTAAAGAGTTTATATATATATATATATATATATATATATATATATATATATAATAGGAGGTTGCATTGAAAGCTACTGTTCACGTGTAGATGGCTGTAGGTGCATATGCTGTGGGTACTGACAGATGTCTCATGTCATTTTGAAGTGTGAACATTTCCCAATAAAATTCAATCATACACCATCCTTTGTTTACTCAAGTGCTTTTCTATAACCGAATTAAATTTAACGCGATAAGTTGTTTTTCCGATGAGTACTTCTACACTACTTTGATTTGAAAAAAAGTACAGCTGAAGCTCATCGATTGCTTGAAAACACTTATGGGGAATCTTCTCCAACGGAAACAGTTTGTAGAAATTAGTTTCGACGATTCAAAAATGATGATAGTAACGTTCACGACGAACAACGGCCAGGTCAATCGAAAAAGTTTGAAGATGAACAACTGCAAGCTCTATTGGAAAAAACCTTGCTCAAACACTCACATAATTGGTTCAACAGCTCTAAGTAGATAAATCAACCATTTCGCGACGTTTACAAGCCATGAAAAAGATCCAGACAGAGCACAGCATCTTGATTTCTTTGCTTCCAATACATAAAAAGAAGAGTTTCTTGTGGTGTGTCACGATCGGCGATGAAAAATGGATCAATTTCGATAACCTGAAGTGCAAGAAACCATAGGTTGGATCCTGGCCAACCATCAACGTCGACACCAAAACGAAACATCCACAGTCACAAAGCAGTGCTCTCTATTTGGTGGGATATGGAGGGTGTCGTGTATTATGAGCTGTTGAAACCGAAGGAAACAATCACCGCCGAACATGATCGACAAAAATTGGAGCGTTTGATTGATAATTCGATGCAAAAATGGCCATCAATTGCATTAAATTGCCAAAAAGTGATTCTTCTCCATGACAACGCTCGGACCCATGTTGCTATAGCCGTGAAATAAACACTGATGGAGCTCGAATGTGAAGTTCTCCCGTACTCAGCATATTGTCCGAACCTGGCTTCAAACGATTACCATCTATTCCGATCTATGCAACACACTTTGGAAGATACACATGTCCAAAACTACGGAGAAATCGAAAATTGGATTGCTGAATGGATTGGCTCAAAGAACAGACTATTCTTTCGTAGTGGAATTCAACTTCTACTAGAAAAGTGAGAAAAAGTCATAGCTTCCGTGGAGTAATCTACATTGTTACTTATTAATTAATTAACAAGCTTTTAACAGATGATCTTATTTTAAATGTTTCTTTATATTAAATTATAAATAAATTATTAAATGTTAATGATTACAGATTAATTGTAATATATTTATTTTAATAAATATTTAAATGTTCATTCGTTTAATAATATTACTATTGTAAAGTCCCTATTAATAATCACTATTGTAAAGTCTTATTGTTAACACTAAATAAACTTAAATAAGTATTATTAATAAAAATATATGAAAATCTTTTCACGCACTAATTTAAGTAATTGTATTTTTATTAGGACTTTGTCTACAAATAAATACACACATATACTAATATATATATATATATATATATATATATATATATATATATATATATATATGTATGTATGTATATATATATATAAAAACGTTTTAATATTACACGTTTACTGACAAAATTCATCATCATTATAAATTATAATCTCTTTTTTCAATAATGGAATTATATTAATCTCCATTGAATATGATAAATCGAGAAAGAAAATATCGAATGAAAACATAATTCAATATTTCAAAAGAAAACACATATCGAACCACAAATGTGAAAACTTCTGTAATATTCGACTGACTTATTGTCAAATTGGAAAAATCTGCTGTTTACAGGAAGTCAGAGAATCCTTGCACGACTGGACAAGAGCAAATAATTCGACGCCGCCAAAGCTTGCGGCACTACAATGGACAGTTGGCGCGCCGTAACAAATTACACATAAATAAGTCAATGAAAGATTTACGACACCGACGAGAACAGCACACGGAGAAGTCGGAAGGTTGAGCAAAGTCTGCAACAGCACCACCAGGCCTTTGCTGTTCTCGCAAGGGAAATCCTACTCACACGCCAATTGTGCTTCAGCAAGCAACAGCGTGTTGGATATCATGACGCTGTCAAGTTAAATGTCGTTAGTATATAATACATTAATACATATATTCATTAAACATTATATATATATAATCATCTAAATTTAAATTTGCATATTTTTTTCGTTTTTGAAAACGAGTAAATAGAAAAAAGACGATATATAATTTCATGAACTATTGTCAAAATATTTTCATTTTAATATTTTTTATCAAATCCGATATTAATTACACCATTTCATACATAAATTAATTTAATTATAACAAATAGTAATTATATCAACATTAATTAAATATAATAATCCTGTTATCTATTATAAGCTTCTATTTGTTAGTCAAAATAAATCTTAAATAAATTAAAAATAGTATTAGCTATGGCATCCAAAAATGTTTCATAACTTTTTGTCAAATTTAATGTTGAATAATTTTTTTTCACATTCTTCACTTCAAAAATTTAATCACTAATTATATGAAAATTACTACATTTCATTTAAAAATAAAAAATTTTCTGATAATACAAAATACTTTACCCAACACAGAACGAGGCACACAAAAATTTTTACTGATAAATAAAATATTTTTGTTTTAATGTATAAGAGACCAGTAACGCTTATATAAAGAAAAAATTAAACTTTGGTTTGTTAATAAAATTAATAGCAATTCTTGATTAACATCTTTAACTTGTTATGAAATGAAGATTATAAATCATATATACTATATTATATATGTATATATATATATATATATATATATATATATTTATATATGATGTATATATATATATATATATATATATATACATAATAAATAACTTCCAAGATTTTATTTGATATTTTGTTCATATTTAAAGCCACTGATAATAATTAAAGCTTGAAACATAAGTATTGAACATGTCGTATAATTGTATAATTTATTTTCATTTGTGACAAATGAGAATTATAATGTTAAATTTATTTTTAGTTAAACTGCTTATTACTTTACTTTTATATAAATTATATATATATATATATATATATATATATGATATTTTCCAAATATTTAGATTACCAAAACTTTAAGTTCATTTATTTTTTAAATAATTTATCAACGCGCAGTATAATTTTCAAATTTAACTCTTGAAACTTTAGATATTGATTAGTAGAATTATACAGACTATCTTTCTTGTAAAACAATTAAAAATAAATGTAAGTGAATTCATAAAAAATACACTATATATATATATATATATATATATATATATATATATACATAAAGTTAATAATTTCATTGATAACATCTCTTAAAAGAATGCATAAAACTAGTATGACAGTAAAACCTATCAAGCAGTTAAATAGGAAATAACGTACTGAAATATCGTGTTCGTGAATCAACGCACCTGTTTTAAAACCGCATAAAATAAACAGGGTAGGTGGAAAGTAAACGATTAGGGCAATGGGTGCGCGCGGGGTAGTTATAAATGTGATAACATTTCACACCATTGTTAGAAGTATTGTAGGCGGGTATACAGGGTGGCATAAGCTTAAGCTGCTTGTTAGATCTGCCGATACGTATACTCTTGCCCGACTACCGGATAACCGCTGTTCGACGTACCAAACGTATTCATTAAATAACGTTGAGTACATTAGCCTAACCGGAATTAATGTATATAGTCCAATATGCAAATTATTTGGTTTATTTAAAAAACATTCATTGGGATTCATTTTGTTTCGTATATTTTCTGCATGCAGATACTCTGTTAACTATTCCTTACGAACGATCTTACGTGCAAGAATTTGCGGTGTGATTCACAACAATTACACTATTTCAAATTGATTCTTTTTATTATTAAAGATGTATTCGATAAATTTAACTTATATATAATATATACATGGGGGCTTCGCCCTCTGGTCGCTGCCCTTGCTAACTCCTGGGCTCACTATGTTCTCCCACTCAATTATAAGCCTGTGCATGTAACCGAATGAAACAATAAACATATTTTTAAAAACTCATTTATGTCTACATAATTATTATCACAGATATATCGCAACGTAGTTGTTTCATATATATAAATATGTTAGTATGTTTATATACTCATTTTTGCAGATATATTGCAACGTGTTGTTTCATGTATATATGTTAGTATGTCTATATAAACATTCTTGCAGATAAATTATTTTTTGCAATGTAGTTGTTTTATAAAGAATTTTTGTTGATAATTTTGATTTTAAATATGTACTAGTGGGTTTTGCCCACTGCTCGCGACGTTCACCAAACCTCGAGCTTGCTGCGCTCGCCCACTTGTCAATTATAACCCTCTACATGTAACCGAATGAAACAATAAGCATATTTTTTTAAAATTCATTTACGTCTATATAATCATTATCGCAGACAGAGTGCAACGTTACTGTTTTATATATGAGATAAACATATTTGGGTACCATGAAACCTCGACGTCATCGAAACAATTCTGTGGATAATTTTAATTTTATATACATAGAAATATATTTACATATATGTGTATATATATATATAGAGAGAGAGAGAGAGAGAAATTAAATCTTGAAATCTTGGAAACATTAAACATTTGTTAATGATTTTCAAATAATTCAATTTAATTCAATTTATTGTTTATAAAAATGTTTATTTTTTATTTTTTATGATAAAATATTTAAAAATTAATTAACATTAAAAGGAACATAAATTAATAATCGTTAATTATTAATTTCTCTTTATTTTATTTCGAAATAATTTTTTATGAAACAATTTTTTTGTTTGAAAATATTTTATTTCTAAAAAAAAATCACTACACCTCATATTTTTCATTAATGATTATATATATATATATATATATATATATTTATATATATATATATATATATATATATATATATATATATATTTATATATATATATATTTAATTTCTCATTAAAACAAAACAATTCTTGTTAATCTCTATTACATCATCACTGTTAAAAAAAAAAACAAATGTAAAAAATACAATTACTTTTCACTTTCATGTTTAATTATTCATACTCAATATTAATTAAATAAATTAGTCTGATCGTTTTTTCGACAATTAACGCTAAACCAAAATATTATCATTAAACTATACTCGCGTACAAGTTAATGAAAGATTCTTTTTCACTATATATTTAAATCATTATAATAAAAACGACTTCCCTATAGAGAATGGACAGAAAAAGTTACATAGCTAAGCAACTACAAGATAAATGTACAAAGAACCTAAACGACATTATCATCAGTTCACAATTCTTTGTGGAGAATATTGCGTGTGTATGCAGTAGCACCTAACTTGTCAGTTGTATCGAAACGAATGAATGGTATGGGGTGGGCACGAAGGCAACCTTGTGGCGTGTTTGGCGACCATCAGTCACTCACTATCGGGTCTAAGTTTACTGCCAGAAACCCCATCTCTCATATGACCACACGCCACTGTTGCATTCTTCTTCTTATAGCTCATGCGGTCTATGTGTTGTGTAAAGTTTGAGAGTCACTAGATCATACATTCGACTAAATGTGTAATCTATTTCAATAGTCACAATACACCGGTACACACCCGCACACACACATACACACACACACACACATATATATATATATATATATATATATATATATATATATATACATAATGTTTCAATTTAAATTTAGCATTGAAAAAACAAATCGAAAAATGTGATGATATAGTTTAATAATAGATTATTTGAATTTCTTAATAAATCATTCCATTTTTCACATCAGTCTTAAATAACACACTTAAAAAGAAGTATTAGTTAAGTATATAAGTCTATAACTATAAACAAATACTGTACAAAATAAATTATTATTATAATTGATTTCACTTCTATTACACTACATGCTAATAGTAATTAATGTACATTTACTACCGTAAATAATGAAATGTTCCATTTTCATATCATATATTCTATTTTATAGCAGACTATCTATTAATACATATATATATATACATATATATACATATATATATATATATATATATATATATATATATATATATAATCTAAATCTATTCGAAATGCACTCATTTCAGCTATATAATCTATTGAAAAACCTCAACGATATTTAAACATAACATGACATAAATTACTAGTAAGATTTCAAATAATTGAAAATTAAATTTAGTTAAATAGTACTTCATTGTAAGTCTCTTGTTTCTTCAGCAATTTTTTAATTTTAAGTGGATTCTAATTTAAAAAAATGTTTTTTTATAAAAATTACATCATATTTCCAATAATTAATTAATTTTGTCTCATATTTAATTATTTTTTATATCATATTGAAATAAAAATTTGAAACATTAATTCTTAATAAAAAAAAACAGTAATATAACAATAGTCAAAATTCAACCAAATGAAGACAATTAAGTAAACAATTATTTTAAATAATTATACGATCCTAATATTTAATGATACTTTTCTTTTCATTTAAAATAAAGTAATTTATTTTTCTTATACCGATAACTAAAAATATATGTTTAAAAGACTTATGTATGCGTTGACATTAAAAAAGAACTGATTAATTCAATGTAAAATCCTAACAAATATTGAATTTAACATCTGCAAATTAGTGATAACTGATAATTTACAAATTATAAATATTTAATTTAAAAATTACAATTAGTTAAGTACATAAATTTTAATTTCTACTTACTTATACTTAAATAAATTGAAAACGTTGAAACACATTGAATTTAATAAATAAAATACATGAAATTTAATTTTAAAAAAATATGTTTGACGCTATATTTAAATATTAGTTCTAGTCAAATTTATTTTACGGTGTGTATTGTATACAAAAAAGTAATCAGAATGTTTATTAATTGAATTTATCATTAAATACACTGAATATGATAAAAACGAAAAGCTCACTCAATATATGTTTCTAAATAAACAAATTAAGTAAATGGTTTTATTTCACCGCATTTACCGTTCATGGAAAAAATGTCATTAGATAAAAATTCTATATAATATTGCCACGTGTATCTAGCATATATATATATATATATATATATATATATATATATATATATATATATATATATATATATATCTGTTGTGCACCGATTCGTTCCATAAATGTAAACAACGAAAAAACTACTATACATCATGCAATATTACACTACGCAGGCCATTCAACCATTTTAAGCATATTTCCTTGTAGGCGAACCGCATCGTGCGTGCATTAACTCATTTGAGATTATTTGGTAATGAAATATTGTTAAACGGGTAAATTAAATGTATGCACGCTGTTGTACTTTTTTATTATAGCGTGCATGAAATTATAATTTTTTTTATAATTTGCTTGGAAATTTGTTATTTTAACGAGCTATTATCTTCTATCGTTTATTTTCGCATGTAATCGACATTTTTGCGTTAGTTACATTTGGTCAGGTTGTTATTTGTGTTATTTATGGCACGCGAAATGTTTTTTCTCGCGATAACGTCTGTTTATCTTACAATTTTTACTGAGAATTTTTGTTGAAATTTGAAACAAAAGGATAACAGTTTTATTAAGTACACAGTTAAAGATAATGAATTATTTAACATGTTTATGAGTCCATTTTTTATGCTTAACCTATTATATATATATATATATATATATATATATATATATATATATATTCATACTTTAGAAACAATATTTAATAAACGTCAATGAAGAGAGTTTACTCTAATTAAACAAAAAACAAGTTAGCAAAATTAAAAATGGTATAAAAATATATATGTTATATATGTATTATATAATGTTTTTAATAAATTACTTCAAAAATCGATCGATTAAACGAAAAATGTTAGCTACTTTTCAATAAAATTTCAATATCAAAATATTCAAAATTTTGGTATTTTTTATCGTAATTTATTATCCAAACAAATACATAAAAAGTAATTATAACACTAAATAATAGTTAAAAAATCATAAAGAATAGAATCATATTTAAAATCATTTGATTGTTATCTAAGATGTCTACTGGAAATTAATACTTGTTTTTTGTGTATTCCAATTATCTGTACAATATTTTGTACCCTTGTATTGGCTGTTAATACCAATGGATGTAATAAAAATCCTCAACTTGTCATGTTATTTTCTAATTTACACTCACTTATACTAAGTTAATTGTTAAATCTTTCTGCATCATATTAGAATTGATTTTCTGATAAAATTTATTTTTTTTAATCTTCAAATTCGGAAATATTAAAGTAATTCAATAACACGGAAAAGCTCCGTATAAAATTTAATCAAAGATAGAGTAGAAAAAATATTTTAAAATTATACATATTTCAAGTTTTCGGCAAAAAAGTTTCAAAGTTATGTGAACAAATAAAACTTTTAAGCATAATGCCGAAACAAAGAATAGAGACACAAAGTAAAATTAAGAACAATTCCCAGGATGTGTTAACACTGTCGTAAAATAAATTGTTAACAAAAACAAGTATGTACTATAAGTTAGGCAGTTTGCTTGCGCGATACAACAATGCCTACTAAATAAATCTCGGTGAAAATATAAAAGTAACTATAAAAAGCGTCGTTGTCGTCCCACCTTAGTGAGGTTTGGTCTTATCACCAGCTCAATTTAATGATACGATAATGGTGAGAGACCACGCTCTGGCGAACACAGTTTGCTCGTGCAACTGCTTGCAAAGTTATAGGTGAACGACGTAAAACGGATATTTACAAGATTGGCGTTGTGAAAAATTTGTTAACGAGCTGCATGAAATCATAACGAAAGCGTTGATCAAAATCGATAAACATGTTGGCACATGTTATCTTATAATATCAATGTTACACAATCGCGAAAACAGGAGCGTATTAACGTTTGAAAATATTTAACATGAATATATAATATATCAAATTGAAAATAACCTGAGTTCATATCTTATATTTAACAGATACATCATTCTATTCCAATAGTTCATATTCTATCAATGGAACATGTTCTGTTCTGTTTTTAATAAGTTTATTTTAAAACTAAATCAAAAGTAAACTTATTACAAACATAAAAGAAATTATTATATGTTATATAAAAAATGAACACAACGCGAATTAACACTTTATCCATCTGCATTGTTTCAATTTATTAGAGAAACCAATTGATAATTGATATCTTTCTGCATAAAATGTGTACTAATGTAAAAACAGTTGCGTCAATGTAATATGAACAGTTAAAAAGACTTTTTATACTGAATTCACAAACTGATAAATATAAAAGAACATTTTCTTATTGGTTTACAAGTATTATAAACAAACAATAAATTTCACCAAATATAAAAATGAATTAGAAATATTTGTGCTTAATAACCATTCATTCGTTCTTTTATATTTTTTAAAAATCAAAAAAATGTTTTTAATATGGAAATAAATACATAATTTTTAATTAAATTTGCCGTTTTAACAAATAACTCATTTCATGCATTCATTATTATCAAGTTCCCAGTAATCTCATTTTCTACCGCTATGTGACTCATTGGAAGTCAAATCTAATCGTTTAATTAAAAATACTACATTATATATATATATATATATATATATATATATATATATATATATATATATATATATATATATCTTACGAAATTCTATTCAACTAAGACACATTTTATAAGGTGAAAGTATATGAAAATCACTATTAAATAATAATATATTAAACATTTTGATAAAAATTATGTTAAAAAGTATCTATTAATTCAATTTTTTGGGTACAATGCAGATTATATAAAATAGAAAAGAATATGTGATTTGTAATAGAATATTAAAAATTTGTGATAAATATTTGAATGTTGTATATATATATATATATATATATATATATATATATATATATATATATATGTTTGTGTGTGTGTACGTATGTACATGACTAAGAGACATTTACTTAAAATAGATTGAAAAAATTAATAAAAGTTGGAAAAATATATATATGCACGCTTTTCTTTCACAACAGTTTTATATTTACAATGACCTCCATCAACTTTCGAGCAATGGTTTTGATATAATATCTTGAACTTTGCTGTAAATTAATTTTTATTTTATGCCAAAGATCAGTAGATTATTTTAATATGTGTATGTGGCCTTCACTGACAAAAATTATGAGATTCCTAATTTTCGTAATATTGAAATTCTTGTTACATTTAATTTACATCTATAAATACACTTTTGAATGTATTTGCTATACTTCTAATACTCACGATATTCCATACACATATACACGTATATGTATAAAACATAATTTATAAAATACGCGATGGGGAAATCACGTGTTAAAACATAATAGATAATTTCATAAAAATAAAAATATTAATGTGTTATTTTTCTAAACGTTTCAAAAGTATTATTGCTCTTTATTATTTAATTTAATAGAAAAATTATTAAATTATTTAAGCTATTTTCAAAACTATACCTTACAGATTTAGTACACAAATTAACTAAATGACAATTTATAATAATTATTTAACTGTACTTAAATTATTCATATAAGTATACTGTTAACTAATTGTTTTTTATTATTTTCAATATTTATTCATCGTTAATATAAAAAACAGGATTTTCAACCTAATTATCACGATTACAAAACCTTAAACTGACATTTTTAAAAACACGATTATTTTATACAAGTTAAATGAATTTCCGTCTTAACAATAGTTTGAGAAAATCAAAAAATAAAATTGATAAAAAAATAATAAAAGCACACCTATAAAAGTATAATTTTTATTGTCTTAACAATATTCAAAAAGCAAGAAAAGTATCTTATTATTTAAACTATTACGATAATATTTGATTTAATAATTGAGAATATCGAAAAAGAATAACAAGAAAAAATGAATGCCAAAAATGATACTTATATGTAATTTTTTTAAGTTAAACTTCTGTGGCATGGTACGAGTAGAATCGTTGTGAAACATGAGTGGGGGGACCATGCCAAGAATACGAATCGAAACGCTATGAAACAAAATTTTGTGACGAAACTGGAGTGATAGTACCCATATGTTGGTGACCGTGCCATCGATACAAGTCGAAAAAAGAAAGCCTGTGTAGCATTTTTTGTATTATCTTCAGCTATCACAAGACAATTATTCAATGTTTAAATTATGATAATCCAGAACACACAGCATAAAATTTATGTTTATAATAAATATATAAACAGAGTATTGTTTCCTGGTAAAATACAGTTTACCAGGAAAAAAGTATTTAAAAAAATTATTCTATATTTACAGCTCAGAAGTTTCAATTCATCCCTCGCACAATTTTTTTAATTTATATATTATAATACTGATTCTAATAATCAAAGTGTTGCTTTCTAACGAACTATAAATAAGTTTAAAATTAAATCAAAGTTAATTTTATTTTATCAAAGCCATTAGATTTTACTTTTTTATACCTTTACTATCATTTTTTGTACGATTTATTATTGTTTTTCTGTAACAACTAACGCTGAACAACTTTATTTTTATCACATATTCACACAAATAAAAATAATACATCAATAAAACAATTAATCAATTTATTTACAATAAATGTATTTGAACATTTTTTTACTATTTTGTGTATAAATTATTTTTAATATTTTAACAATTTCTATAGATTTATTGATTAAAAATGTTCCTATACGCCTTTATCTTCTTCAAAATTTGTTGAGGTTTGAACAGTTTAAGGATTAATTTTAGTTAAATATCCGAGCATGTTTTTTTCGATAAATAGATTTATACACTCGTACATATATATATATATATATATATATATATATATATGTGTGTGTGTGTGTGTGTGTGTGTATGTACATGACTTAAATTAATATTATTCTTTTTCTATAGCATCAGGAAACAAAGTGTATATTTGTTTTAAATACCTCTAACAACATAAGAAGCTTTTTGATATCAAGTGAATGTAGATATTTTTTATGAAAAAAATGTATAAATATACGTGAGTATATATCTTAAACACATTTGCATACACGACACATATGTTATTCATAACGACACGCTAAAAACAGCTACAAAAGCACAAGGGTTGTTGCCATTCTAGTTCTCTATAGCCTTCTATTCATGCTCACTGCATATGACTTGTTAGGTAGTAGAGCACGGTGGATATCGCGTATCGGTTCACTGATCAGTAGTCGAACAAAATGTGCCTCTGCATGTGAAAACACAGGATCGAATTGAACGATCGCCATTTGCTGAAACTGACGTATGAGATATTTCTTTAATATTTAACCGGTCTGCTTGCAGACAGCTCTATTCGATTATTAAATATGCAAAACTTCAAAGTTTATTTCATTTTTGATGAAATCTTCGTAAAATATGCAAATTTTATTTTGTATTTGTTCAAATTTATGTGTAACTAGACTTTTTCTAAAGAAAAATACCGTTTTAAAACCTTTATTATTTAAATAAATACAAATCAACCACAATGCAATAAAAATGACTTGAAAAAAATGCAGAATCGTTTCACTTAATCATTTCTTCTGAAAAAATATCCAAGTCCATGTTTCTAACTATAGAAAACACGTACTGATATTTGTGTAATAAGCAAATATATAAATTAATAATATTAAAGAAATAATTATTTCATATGATCATCACTAATTCGAAACTAAAACATTGTAAGTAAATGACTCCATAAATATATTAAATCCAACACAGAAATATTACAGTGAGCTTTATGTTATCTTCATTTTGATCATATTACGACCTTAAAGCTCTATGAGAGACCGTCCAGCAGAATGTGCCTACGTGTACCTCACACCTACGACATGGTACGTGGGCGAGAGTTCGAAAAGGTGGAATGTGTGTGTGTGTGTGTGTGTACGGACGCGCTAATTGTACCTTTCACTTCACGCTAATAGCTCCCCAGTAACAGACATGTGCAGAGTCGGATCATTCACCGCATCAACGTTACTTCAAAATAAGGATGTCGGAGATTTCAACGCCAAATGATACAGATACTATACATCGTTCAATGTTTTATGAAGTTAACAGATAATTTGATTAAACTTAGTTCTCAAAGGTAGTTACATTAATATGAAGTTCATTGTTTTGTAATTGATAAAATAATCCTTTATACACTCGTTTCCATTAAACATAGAATAAAACTTATAGTACATAATCTTAAAACTAATAACACATAACTTTTATACTGCTTAATATATTAGCTCTTACTCATTTTACTTTACATGTTGAAATTTAATATTAAAATTTAAAATACACTAATAATTTTATATTTTTTTAAACTTTTTAGTTATCATTTCTATCTACCTAAAAATAACATTATTAATTTTCAACTAAGTAAGAACGTGTTTATTTTTATATACAAATAGATATTTTCAATGTTTAAAATATATACACTCAGTGATATTTATTTAATTTACATTTCATTTTTATGGCTTCAACAAATATCTATGGCCATAACTCTCTTTATTGATAATCCGTCACAAACTTTAGAATATTGTGTGTTTGTCCAGACTACCGTTACATTATAAATAATTTCTGCTATATTATATATATTTAAATATATATATATATATATATATATATATAATCAATTTAATTCACTTATTTTAATTATAATATGTATAATTATACATAAAATAAACTATTTCTCATAAATCAAAAACTGTTTTATCATAAAAATGAAATATAATAGTTTTACAGTAGATTTTTTTAAAAAAATATTAACAAAAACCATCAAATGGAACCCAAATTTGTAAACTATAAATAATTCAATCGACATAAAAAAGAACCATCGACGCACTAAATAAGAAATCTCTGAAAAGGCGTTCATTCGACAATAAATTTACAAACTGTTGCTTCAAATACTAATAAATTTATTAGCTCTTATATTAAATAAAGGAAAGATAAATCTTTTATAAGAAATATTTTCTTATTTATCAAATTTAATTGTAGACAACAACTCATTTAATTGTAGACTTTCTTGATATTGTGAAGTAACACATATTTTTCATGTTTTAATTTCTCTTAATCTGATGACATTACAAATAATTAAATAAGATAAAATTTGATTGTAGGAAAAAATATTTATTCAGCCTTTAACTTTAATATAAAAAAAATATCTGTTTTGTATCATATAAAATCTATTCATTATAATCGCTAAAAAACAAATAAATCTTGATGCAAAAACTGTCTCATCTCAAAAAAAATCAAACAATGACATACTCTACTTAAAATATATTTTTTATTATTATGTAATAATAAATAAGTTAAAAAATATACTTTTGTTACACATTTTTAATCAATCTTTATTCTTTTTTGACTTTAACTAATTTATTAAATAGATATTTTTCATGAAAAGTCCAATAAATATTTTAAAAATATGGATATTTTTCCGTATGCTAACATTTATAGAATTATTTACACTAACAAACTTTCTGTTGACATAAAACTAAAAATTGAATTAAAATTTTATAAAGAACGTGTACATTTTAATAAAAAAGTAACAATTACTCTGTGTACATAATACTGCTCAAAAATATTTGGTAGACAAACATTTTCCATTCAATGATATTTTTTTAAAAAAATATATTCAGAACATTGAAATAATGAATTATTTTTATAATATAACGAATAAAAAAAATTCACTGTCCTATAATTTATATAAATTTATTATAGAACGTATATAAACAAATATATATATATATATATATATATATTGTATATACATATTATATATTAATAATAATTCAAACAAAATTTAAATATTATCATACGAATATATGTTTTAAATATAAATTTAATCTATTATTTGTTTTGTAAATTTTTGAAATTAAAAACTGAATTTTATTCTCAATCACCACTTATTGATAATTTGAGCATGAAACCCATTTAACAATTTTTAGCATTTAAATCATACAGAAAGCATATATTACTGATCGATTTTTAATAAAATAAAACACTATTCTATTTATAAATTAATAACAATAATAACGATATTTATTTGCGATCATAAAATGCATTTATTCGATTATTTTGTACACAGCCGCTCCTGTAAAACACTCCCTTTTATTATATTAAGCGTTAACGAGCGAAGAACGCTCGGGACCAATCTCTCGCGAATCGCGGAGGTGGTTAGATAGATGCTGTATATAAGAGGGAGGGTTGACCGACCGACCGACCGACCGGTAGAGACGCCTCGGATTACGACTCACTAGAGATGTGGATTGACCTCCAAGAATTGCTTCTTTACTCAATTATAGCAAATTCCAAGCTATCGACTTCTAGCTATCCCGACAATAATTAACACCCTAGAGAAGACGAAATGTTTGCCACCCTTACACGTTGAATGTGTTGATATATCTTTTTTAACATTATTACTTCTATATACTATTGCTTCATACATGGAATTGATTTATTTTTGAATACTAATCAGAAAAAGCAATTTGATGAGACTTATAAATGTATACTTATTATTACTGAATACATTTTACACCAAATCTATGTGGCTCTTATAAACGTTTTATTGAATAAATGTAAAATATAATTAGTTATCAAGAAAAACACATTATATAACAATATTCAATAAATCATACATTTGAAAATTTATTTTAGAAATATGCTTTGTTAAAAAAAGATAATTCTCGTTCTATGAATGTGTTAAATTGTTCAAATATTATAATTTTGAAAATGAAAAAGAAAAAAAGAAACGAAAAAATTGAAGAAATATTCAATAAAATGTGAATATCTTATCATATCTCACCTATTAATATATATATATATATATATAAATAATATATAATTTACTTTTTTTCCTGAATTTCTAAAACAATCAAAATTACAATAAAATATAATTTTCTTAAACTTTGTACAGTATTATCCGATTTAACCCATTAAAGATATTTTTATTTAAAAAAAATCAATAATTTTAGTACAAAAATTACAATGTTAGACGCAATATATTATACTTATTACAATATTTATATATATATATATATATATATATATATATATAATATCAATAAAAATTTTATAAAAATATTTTATATATGATATCTATATACCATTTAAGGATAGCATTATTTTTATTAACATAAAACAAAAAGATTTTAAATTTAAATATAATGATTATATAGATTTACCATACCCATTAAAAATGAAGTACATATTTTTTCAACGAATAAAATCAGTAATTATTATTATAAACTGGCCAATAGACTTTAAAAAATTAGTTACAAATCTATTGCCCTATCTTAAAATTGAAATAATAGTCGATAAATTATATTCGTAAATAATCGTTACAAGTTTTTATGAGTTTTCACAACTTAAATTATAACTTTCCACATCGACAATTTGTTTTATATCTTTCCAAAAACTTCATTAGGATGTTCGAAGAACTTCGTATATGAACATATTATTATTACTTGTTTTTTATCTTTTATTTATTAGTCTTTATTAACTTCCGTTTTTCTTATTCTACAATATCTTTATCAAGACTGTATAATTTTTCAATTACTTATGAAATATTAATGTATAAATATAAAAAGGTATACTCATAAACATATTGTCTCACATACACACACTTATATATATATATATATATATATATATATATATATATATATATGTATATATATATACATATAAATTATAATACTGACATTTAACATTTGTCTAATAAACACCTTCATGTTATCAAGGTTTTTAACACACTTTTCGTATTACAAAAGAGATAATAAAAGTGACTGTTGTATTATTGTCACACAAACTATCATCATCGTTTCAACAATGGGCCCCAGAGGGACTTCTAGCTAATAGCAATAACGATGCGCCTTAGCAGGACCTTCTACAAACTTTTAGATACCACTACTTGTGCGTCCCATGCGTATACTTCCGTTGTTCACGTACACTAGAACTTTGAGTCAATGGTAAGCATTGTTTGTTACCGGTTCAAATTTGCATCGTAAGTGGAAAGTGTACAAAAATTGTATGAAACGTATTTAAATATTTTAAAGAAATGAACTAACCTTTATTATATTTGCTCGACTGTTTTGTTTATTTAATTAATATTAAAAAAAAATATTTTAATTTCAGTTTGTTAATAAATTACAATCAGCTGTTTAATCACACATAAACATTCCGTAATCAGTATTCATATTTTATCAGTTCTTCATCGCTCATATATATGTGTATATATATATCTGTGTGTGTACAGTATTAAAAATATATAGTTTCTTAAATTTTTCTAATAAAAATGAAATTAACATAAAAATATACATTTAAAATTATTAAACTAACATTATCCTGAATATAAGCGTTAACGTAAAATTTGAACATTTAAAGTTACCATCAAAGAGATCTTCCCCCATATATCAGATTCTTTTTAAATTAAACGAAACGTGAGAGAAACGGCCTAGTTACATAACAATATATCATTTTTTTTCATCAAACTTTATTTCGCAAGCAAATCGTATTTCGTTTTAACGATAGTCATAACAATAAAATGTCTACAATGATCCATAATGATCGAGGCAATGAACGGTCGGTCCACAACGATGAATATACTCGAATGAAATAATATTTTACGTTTACTCCGCTCGTCTTCCATTTCTGCATAACTTACTGACTGTCAAGATGGGAAAACTCATTAGGGCTAACCGCAGATTTTCAATTAAGACTACCGTGTCTTTCCTGCTCCTCTACTTACAACCAACATTTCATTTGAAAATAATATTATAACCAATTACATTTCAATTAACAGAATAATAATTATTCGGATATTTTGTAATTTAGTAATTAACACTAAATGTACAATGTAATTAAATGAATTATTTTTTTGTTAATATACTGTATTTATGATATACATGTGTTTCGAAAATATTTTATTTAATTATTTCACTAAAAACACATTTAGTGAATTTAGTGATGTGCAATACCTCTTTAAATAAATAATTATAAAACGAACAGCAAATGAAAGGTCAATTATATTTTCAATGAAATATCATGTGAACGAATAATTACCAGTTTTATTATAACAGGTTATTACTGTCATAAATCCTAATTTTCAATTAAGAACATATAATTCGCTTTATAGTCGACTTCATACTTTCATTATTTTCAATCAAATATACAAATCACGAAAAATAGATAATAAATAAACTAATCGGTGCAATGAATCGAAAAAAATCCATAATTATTACATTTTATTAATTAATATCACAAAACGTATTAAAAAATTATAGAATCTCGTAGAAAATAATCATAATTCATATGTTTCATTATCAAAAATATTTTTTATCCGAAAACACAGTTTGTATTCATTGTATTTCGCAATCATTTTTGCTACAAAATTCACTTACTATTGTCATTTTTCGTTCAGAATAACTTTAGATATTCGTGCAATTCACAATTGAAATTTATAGCTTCGGAAAACAAACTACTGCTAAGTTTTTGCATTTCCGCAGTTCGATTTCCGTTCGCCGTAGTCGAACCGCTATTAATTTTTATTATATGACTCTTAGTGCAGAAAAATCTCAAGCTTTCATTGTGAGTCTAACATTATAGTATTTCTATTACTTTAAAAAAAAGTACGTAGATAGTGTATATCATACAACAAGGATTACTAAAATGCATTTGTTCAGTCTCGAAAGTTTGTTAACTTGTCATTCTTTCCAAATGACTTGTAGATATTTTATTCTGAAGAACTTAATCAGTATTCTATTTGTTCTAATTGATCTACATCAATCATATGTATATATCTCTCTCACGATGTACAACGAAAGAGGTATATACGATTTCACTGTAAAACTGATGACATTTATTCAAAATATTTTATTTAAAAAATTGTTACGCATTTCAACATTGTTGTTAATTGTTATAAACTTTTCCAATAAAAAATTTACGACTTACATTTTATGCAGATTATTTGTGCGTACTTGTTATTTGTTAGTGGAGAGCGAGCGGGTGGCGAAACCCCTCGAGGGTCGTTGAACGTAGCGAGTAGAGGGCAGAGTCTCCTAGTTTTTTTTTAAAAAAAAGTTTTAGTATATATAAACGAGGGCAGTTTGAAGAATAACTTCGTTCGTGTACTCACTAAGGGAGAGGGGAATAGCTACATATGTTTTCATATAGTTCATCCCTTTTAGTAACGCATGTGAAGTTACAAGTCATTCCGCCATTAATTCTTCGTTTGACAGTTGTTTCAACACAAGCGTTTCGTACTTAAGTCCAAAATGGATAAAATCGAAATTCGAAGTGCGATTCAGTTCTTTTTTTTGCAAACTTTTTGCGACAAAATTCTTTCCGAAACTGTTTAAGAACGATCCAATAGTCTTCTGTGGCGTTTTGCGACAATGTATGAAACTTGAATTCGCCATTGCACACCAGAATCGAAAACGCAATCAAAACACTGGATTTAACGCAGCAAAATGGCCCCGAAAAAGAAAAAAACGGTTCACTTAATTAGAAAGACGATGGCGCCAGTTTTCTGGAATGCGAAAGGAATTCTCTTGATCGACTACCTTCAGAAAAAAAAATTACTGACCAATACTAAACAGCACTTTTGGGAAAATAGAAGACAATGATCGCGGAAAAACGTCCCGGAATGGCTAAGAAAAAATTGCTGTTTCACCATGTTAATGCACAGGTTCATTCAAGCGTTATCGCTCAGCAAAAATTAGCCATATTGAAGTTTAAAATTCTTTGCATCCATCGTATTCGTCTGATTTAGCTCCCTCGAATTTCCGTCTGTATCCGAAACTCAACATTTTCTTGACTGGAAAGCGATTGGGATCCAATAAAGAGACGATAGGAGCCGCAGACAGTTATTTAAGGCCCTCAAAGAAGCTCACTTCCAGGGGGGAACTCTCATGTAAAATGACTTTTAACTTCACATGTATTACTAAGAGGAATGAAACAAAATGAAAACATGTACATCTTCCCTCCCTCTCCTTCAGCGAGTACACGATTACTCTTCAAACATCCCTTGTACTATCATTGAACAAAGATTAGAAATATTAGTTGATAGACGTTTTCAATAAATAATATTACCCTAAAATCATCGAATAATAAAAAAAATATATTATATTAAAAATATAAGTTTCATACAATTTAAAACAATACAAATATTAACTTTTAATCTATTAAATTTCTTTTCTTAATTATTGAATTATTTTATTTATTTATTCTTAAATTTATATTTACCATTGAAAATATATCGTAATATATCATTTTTTTTTCTATAATATTTAAAATAGAATCGCTTAATATACAATTCAATACATTCTGATCTTTTTCAAACTTTCAATTTAAAATGTTAGATATATAACTTATTATTCTTTTATTATTTCCAGTATTCACCTGTTGTTTTAATAAACATTTTTAAGTGTTTTCTTAATAAATATTATGAAACTAAAATTTGAATTTATATTAAAATATACAAATATTTATTGATGATCCTAACACAAGAATAGCTTCCAATATCTAGAAAGGAAAACGAATGAGTTTAGGCACTACCGTTCAAGCCACTAAATAATATCAATTTGACGTTTTATTGGGTAAACATCTATAAATCTCAGTTCGGCACTCTCGGCGTGCACGACTTGTCAGCATTATGACTCATTCGTAAAGTTGGCTTGAATTATGTGAATTTGCTTGTTAAAAATGTGTAAGGTTGGTAGGATTTCTAAAATTTGTCATCGAACGTGTATAAAAAACATAATTCGAATATAATCTCATTACATTTGCATATATTCTCATTTTTATATTTTCATCGATATTATATATATATATATATATATATATATATATATATATATATATATATATATATATATATATATACATATATCTTTAAAGAAGTAGTTTCAAAAGGCTATTAAATCTGAATATATTTTTATTTTTACAACTTTAATAAAATACTTAATATTATTGAATATTAATAGTTTTTGATACTTTATATAGAAAGTTTTTGTTTCCTTTAAAAAATTCATTATTCTCTCTCTCTCTCTCTCTCTCTCTCTCTATATATATATATATATATATATATATATATATATATATATATATAATTCTCTCTTCATTTTTTTATTACACTTATCATATCTTAAGAGTCATTGATTGTTATTTAATTATTTTAATATTTATTAAAACTTTAATATTTCAAGAATTATTTCAACAATGTTTCAAAAAGATTATATGAATAGCGTTGAAATTCTTTTTCAACAGTAATTTAAAATTTTAATTATAGTAATTTGAACATATTAATACCCAAATGAATCAAATTTTATTAAACGTATTTTAAATTGTAATGCAACCGATCTAACGCTATTCAACATATTACTATTTTTTTTTAGAAAGATCAAACTGTTTTTATGTATAAATCAATAAATACAAGATGGAAACTATATCTATATAACATAAAAATCTAGGTACAAAAACAATAAATAATAGATCAACAAAGAAAATATTACTCTAATTATTTATTTTAAACAGCATATGTAATCTCTAGAAACGTAAGTACATAAAGATCTTAAACTCATTACATCCATCACCAATACCCTCCTCTTTCACATTTCACTATAGACCGCCTATATACGATCTACACTAATTACATTGGTATTATTTCTACAATATAAGTCAATGTTCTTTCATCCCCGGAATACAGCCCCCTTAAGTACAGAATGCAACTTATGTGTGTATATGTATGAATGTATATATATATATATATATATATATATATATATATATATATACTACTGTATTCCATAAATCTTCAAAACAGTAACTAATTAAATTTTAGTTACAGTTTTGCAACATGTAATTTTGCACATTATATATTTCATAGGGACAGCAGTTAATTAAAATTTATTAATAATCCTTTTTAATAATATCATGTACTCTCTCTCTCTCTACATATATATATATAAGGAAAATATAAGATAACATTTTCCCCTATTCTTCTATGGAATTAAGTAGCAAAAATGTTTAAAAATAGTTTATCTTTACTACTGAATTTTAAAAATAAGTCTGTCAAGTGCTTATTACAGGAAACAAATTTTATTCTATGCTCCTCAATGAGCATAGTCAACAAGTTGACTTACAAGCAACTAGAACTAGTAACTAATATTACTACTTAATTATGAAACATACAGCGACTCCTTATTTAGAGATGTTCCACTCTCTATGAATGACGAGTTTGTCTAATGACAAACACGCCCACTGTACTCTGCAACTAAAGGCAGAGAGAATGCACTTATCATTCAATAAAAAATAACAATCCAGTCACCATATATTACCAACACAAGTGTTTCAAGCAAAAGCAAAATAAATACTTTGGGAAACTGTCGGCTAAACTTAAAACTCGTTAAAAAAAACTACCTATCAGCCATTCCATACAGGCCAGTCAAATAGTACATTCAGCCCTCTGCAGCTCTGTTAATTGAATTGCAAGAAGAGGTTCTATCGAAAGACAATAAAATATGCTCGGTTTCTTAGCAAAACCTACAGATAATTTGGGAAACGTAAATCGTGAGTTTCTAGGCTCAGCTCTCATTCGTAGGGGTGCTCCATGTTCGTCCATATACACAACAATAAAAAAATACACGTACAGTTAATATTTGAAGAGGACTGTCGAGACAAAGTGTGGAGGATAATATACCAGTCGTATCTATTACACAAAATGAGTTTAGTTGCGGGCTAATAAAAATTCACTAGCATAAATAAATACTCTCCACGCTAGCCTGTAACAAGTAAATTTGTCTTATAATTGCCGGTTTATTCAGTTTCTAAAAAAATTTACTGTGTGAAAAATTTACTAGTGGAAAAAAGAGACATTCAATCGTACAAAGTGGAAAATCATGGAAGAAGCCTATCCAGCAGTGAATGAACAGAGGCTGATGAT
Source organism: Acanthacorydalis orientalis (assembly GCA_034766995.1). NCBI lineage: Eukaryota > Metazoa > Arthropoda > Insecta > Megaloptera > Corydalidae > Acanthacorydalis > Acanthacorydalis orientalis. The sequence continues at coordinate 23,320,843 of CM068313.1, forward strand.
GATGATACATGAATTTCACTTTATAGTCACAAACATTTATACAACTTCTATATATGTCCTCTAAAATCTCAAATGATGCAGCCAATTACGAATCAAAATTTTCAGAAACATCATAGATAAATTGAAATATTTTCGTTTTTTAACTTGAATAGGGTTTCAAGATATACAATACATTCGTTGTATAAATTAACCCCATATATTGTAGTTTGCTTACACACATACACAATGTGATCTAACTTTTTATTAAGTATAAGAGTCCATTACAATATTTCTTCTACTAAAATGTTAGTGCATAAAATAAAAACTATTTATAGTTTCAATACATTGTATTACCTTTAATAATACTAATAAAACCATTTTTTTTAGATATAAAATATAGAAATCTAAACTGCAAAATTATGTTATTAATCCGGAGTACATCAATATATTAGTTAAAAATAACAAGCTACAAAGATGAAGGAAAGCACATGTTATTAATGAAAATATTCTTTTTCAAAATATTTATTATATTATACAAATTAAGTTAAAAAATATGAAACCATTACACACTTAAAATTTAAAAAACCTTAATATCTAATATGAAACATGTTTAAACACAGCACCAGTAACTGTACCATTACGTTGTATAAAACACGAATTTGTATCATTTTCTAATAAAATAACAGGAGATCGTTGATTAGGCTCTAAACGGCCAGCTAATTCAGCGATAGCAACTATCAGACCTGCACTTGATGTAGTTGCTTTTCCTTTGCCTTAAAAACAGACATATTTTATTGGAAATAATTAAATTTAAAAGAAGGGTGTTATAACTTACTTCCTAAACATAATCCTTGATGATCAGCAAAAACACAACCACTTACTCCAGAGTTATTTGATCTACCAAAAAAATTTAAAATATATTAAAAACAAATTATATCAAAACTAGAAATCATTAGTTTTATTAACAAACATTATTTACATTTCATTCATCACGGCTTCTAGTTTCTTTTCCATTCTTCAAACGTGTAACACCAAATGTCAAAACTACTCAAAATATCAGCTGTAGACCTTTCAAACAACAAACTCTTCAACCTACAGATTATTCTAGTAACCAACTTTTTCTTTAAGTACAAAATACGCCTATAGATAGCAACACAATGTCAAAAATATGAAGATTTTTTTATGATGTCCAACAAAATAAATTAAGTAATCTTTATTTACACTTATTATTAAAATAAAAATATTTTAATATGCCATTATTCATATAAAAATCAATTTTGTTCTAACATTTTTCATTTAATTAGTTCTGAAAGCATATAAGATATGAAAAAAAAAACAATCTTAAATTCTTGTATAAAACATATATATATATATATATATATATATATATATATATATATATATATATATATATATATATATATATATATATATATATACAAAATGTATTTAAAAATCGATATAAAAATATAATACTTTACAATATGAAATTACATATTTAATAAAAATAGATATAAAATACAAATTGAATAATGTTTTTAACTATATACTTGAACAAATTTCATGTCCAAAGTGATATTTTTGTACTGCACCAACTAGAAACTTTTTGTGGTATACTTGAACAAGATCAAATCTAAAACAAATAAGAAATTTAAAAGGATGTCTAAAAAATAATTAAAAAGTATATTTTACCCAGCTTTGTTAAACATTTGTCTAGCAATATCTTGGCATTCTGTTATAACAAGTTCAAGAGATTCATATTGTTCTTTTTGGCAATGCCTCAGTACAATATTTAACACAGCAGAACCAATTCCTTTTCTTCGATAACTACAAATTATATATCACTTTTTTTATAAAAAGAACAATTACTTCTATAATGATTTATGTACATAAAATAGTTTTAAACTGGTAAAAAATTGTATTACGTTTTATCAACAGCAAATTTTCTAATCCATACCGAATAGCCTCTATGTTTATGTTTATCAATTGATATGGTTGCTATAATTTTTCTTTTATACTTTGTTAACTCTACATTTTGTATACTGCATTCATTATTTATTATAGTATAACTAGTATTTCTTGGATCACCAAAGAATAATAATGGTTCATAAACTTCTGCCACCCAACATTTAAGTGACACTGGCTCATTATTTATTTCCATTGCTTTCATCCAGTGATAATTATAAATACTAATATAAATAATTACAATTGAAATTGGGAAGGAAGTAAGGCAAAATGTAAAAGGTACACCCATAAATATAAACATGAGTGCGGCAGTCAAAACAGTAAGCTGGAAAGTAATCTAAAAAGAAATATTCATATAAATACATATTATTTATAATGTTTACTATATGTATAGGTTATACAAACTTCTTTAAAAATTGATTCGATAAATGCATTATGCACGTTTGACATCACAGCTTCATGTATCAAATTTGCACATTTTTCTTTATCATTCGTACGATATTCTCTTACAACAATGAACTTTTCCATTATCTATTTATAAACTTTATCACAGTTTAATTATTTGGTGGAGTCTAAAACAGAAATCGGATATTGTACCTGGCAGTCGAAAATGAGTAAAAACATTTAAATTTCTAATGTTACTTTAAAAATGAAAAGGCATGTTTAGTGATTCAAAAATAATGTTTATTTTATTTTTTCTTTAAATCATTTTTATGTTTAAATCTATTTCATCAATATTTTTATAAAAAACAATAATAATATACGATATCGACTACCGGTGAAAACAATATCAACAGAGAGTCTTTATGAATATTAAGTTCAAAATTTTCAAAGTTTAATTGTCAATAAGGAACACTAATAGTTGTAGTAAAGCATGATAAAAAAACATCAGGAAACCCAATAAAACTATAAATAAAGTAAAACAATTTAAATAATTGAGTAGTAGAAATGGATGCAAGTAGTACTTCATGTACAATCTATAATGAAAACAGTTTGAAACATAAATTAACTGAAACAGAGACAGAGAAGAATGAAATTATAAAAAACTTTGTTTCGGGTAAACATATGCATTGACAGTAATAATAAATTAATGTTTATGTGAAATAAATGATAAGTTATATAATCGAATTGATATTTATATCAACAGCATTAGAACTTGAAAGCCTTTACAAAGAACAATATCTTACTACAGGTTGTCAAGTTATTGATGATTTATTGGAAGGTGGCATATCACTCAAAGGAATTACTGAAATATCTGGTGAAGCTGGTGCAGGAAAAACACAAATTTGTTTACAATTAGCATTAACAGTACAATATCCAGTGAAATACGGTGGCCTTGAAGCTGGTATTAAATTGATTTGATTTATATTTAAATGTAAAAATTACAATCTTTTTAATAATTGCAAAAGATTATTCTTCATGTATCTAAATTATAACATTAAATTATACTAATTACCCAATGATTTCATTATTTGTATAAAAATTAGTACACATTTCAGGAGCAATTTATATATGTACTGAAGATGTATTTCCATCAAAACGATTTAATGAATTAGTACAACATGTGCCAGAAAAGTATTTTTCAGGAAATAGAAGAACTTTAAGTGATAATGTGTATATCGATCATGTAATGGACCCTGTAAGTATGTTAAATTTTTGAATAACTCATAAATATTTTACCTGATCAAATTTTAGGAAAAATTTGATGTTTGTATAAATACAAAAATTCCACAACTTTTAAAACGATGCCGTATAGGCTTAATTATTATTGATTCTATCGCCGGTATATATCGTTTTGAATATGAAATGAACGACATGGAAAGAACCAAAGATATGCAGCTTATTGGTCAAAAATTAATTCAAATTTCTGATGAATATAAAGTAGCAATAATATGTATTAACCAGGTAGTTTTAAACAATTATTTTTAAAAATACTTATTGCAGTAACAAACTTTTTTATTATATTTTCAGATAAGTGACAATGTCGGTGAAGAATCAACTAAAATTCCAGCATTAGGTCTTGCATGGCGTAAACACATTACTACACAGATTTCAATTTCGCGAAATAATAATATAATAAGTAATCCACAATTTTCTAATGATCGTATTCGTCAATTTTCAATTAATTCATCGCCTTACTTACCGTGTAGTTCTTGCCCTTTCATTGTAACAGCAGCCGGTATCAAAGGAATTTAATTTTTATTATTTTTTTAATAGGTTATTACAACCACCTGTGTTATCATATAAAACTTATGAAAAGTTCATACTATTCCTACAGCATTATTTTTATAACATATTTAAGACTGAAAATGTAATATTCTGTGAGATGAAGATATTGTAAAATAAATATATTTTTTTACTATGTAATAAACTTACAGTCCTCCCTTTTGTACAGCAACACCTCGCGAGTACTGTTGCGATAAGAGAGGAAACGATTTGTAGAACAGAAACCCTTTTAAAGTGCTCTGGCGTTCGTTATTCGATGCCCCTTAATTACAGTCAGTTATGGAGAGTAAAAGCACAGGAGGAAAATACATTATTGCATTACCACATTTTGCGGTACGACAGTAAGCACTGTATTTGTAAATAATTTTTTTCTTTCAAATATATTGAATACTTATATAACAAGTATTCATATTTTAATATACTACAAAAATTGTAAAATAAATTTCATTAAGGCATAGTCAAATACTTAAATTATTGTTTTAGCTGTGTACATACCTCTAACCTTTTAGTTACAATATGGCATTATAGTGGCTTTCATCTGTTTGAACAATACGCCATTGTAGTGGCTTTTGTCAAAATCATCTTTTTGAATGATATGCCACTGTACTGGTGTATCACAAGATTATACAGGTATTTATTTAACAGGTATTTATTTAAGCTAGAACTTATTGAGTTGTAACTTTATTCTAATGTAAATGTATAGTGGAAAGTACCAGACACCGATCACGGTACTACGTCATTTACATTCAGTTCGTAGAGGGGCTTGTACTGAGATACTGCTATGTGATCATACTCACTATAGCTGATATTGAATTCCTATATATATACACCAAATTTTTGTTAAATAAACAATTATAGTGTAAAGTACAAAAAGCAATATATTTTTTTGAAGAGTAATTAAAAATGCAGATATTTCATAATCACAACTTTCATTATCCCAAATTAAAATGAGTGAATATATTTTTTTGTTTTATATATACAAATTCCATATATTTAAAAAATAATCTAAATAAATGATATATTACTTGATTTTACAATCCTTCCTCTTATTTTTCTAAGATATATGTATATATATATATATATCTTTAAAAACCTTGCTTTATGCTTTCCTTGAATCATTTTCAAATAAAACAAATTAATATCAATATTTATTTATTAAAATATAACAGTTTTCATAAATTGTGTATTATATAAACTATTGGAATGACAGAAAATAATGTATCTCTTAAATTATTTACGACTTAATAACAAAAAAATGGCAGCTTTTAAACCATCTGAAGTAATTCATATTTGTAGAGCTTAACTAAAGAAAATAACTTATTTATTGTAAACATAGCTTTCTGCACCACCGCGTCCAAATCCTGAAATATAAAATAAATATCATTTTAACATATATAGAAAAAATAAATATTATCGATTGTATGGAAAATAATTTTCGCCTTTTTTGTATTTAAAATTTATTACATACAGTGATGTATCCAAATGCTTTTTTATCAAAAACAGTAGCGTAGCTTAACTAACCTCCTGGTCCGAACATAGCCGAATAACATGGATTATTACAATAAGGTTTTCCATCGTGTTCAGCGTGAGATCCAGGTGTTAATGTTTTATTACATTTTTCACATCGCAAACACCCACTATGCCAGTCTTTCCCAAGGGAAGTTTTGCGTTCCGCTATAAAAAAAATATACATAAAACAAACATCATTCAAATTAATTTACTTATGGTAATGTATTTGAATATTTAATGGTTGTAGCTGCCGTTTTACATTATATAAAAAATAGAAATGATCGGTAAATTTTTATATACATATGTTTGTTTTGTAACTATATTCTAAATAATTTACAACTAATTAAGACCTGTTCGATCTGATTATAAAATATTAGGTAACATTCAATTAGTATTTATATTTATGTAATAAGATGGGAGTAATTGTCTGCCATTAAGAAAAAAATATTCGTAATATTAATACTTGCAAAAAAAATTAATTATACAAGTTACCTAATTTTACAATTACATTACATATATTTTTAATGTATGTATATACTTAGTATAAGCGCATAAGTGATATTCGATTTTTTTTGCAAAATAATCTTATTATAGAATTTTTACGAAAATAATTATTATTTTCATAAAAGTATTTAGTATTTTCACGAGTTGGGGATTTTTTTAAAAAAAATCTAACGTTTCACATGCATGCAAATCCACCTAAAAGTATGTGATTTTCGTTTAAGTACCATATTATAAATAAAACAAGTGAAACTTTTCAAAATAATAAAAATAATATGTAAATATTACTTCCTTCTATAATGTGTAAAACAATTACGAACGAAAAAATTAGAAAGTACTAAAAGAGTTTATATACAATTGGAATATTAATACAAATTACATTTCTTAATGCATAGTCAAAAGTAATTTCTTTTCAATCTCTAATATTTTTAACTGCTTTTCATCTAGTAATTCGAATATAAAACAAACACTTAATGTAAAAAAATATGTAATACATACAACATCCGCGTATGCATTGTTTTTTTAGAATACAAAATTCATATAAATGATCATGAACATAATCCGGCATCATACAATTACAATGTTTACAATAAATGCACATATGGTTATGCATATTAAATAACACAACGCTTGCAAACAAAAGTACATACACACCACACACACACATATATATATATATATATATATATATATATATATATATATGGGTGTGTGTGTATATAAAATATATATATGTATATAAATATATATATATATATATATATATATATATATATATACACACAAATTTATATTGACACAAACTCTAATACAACAGTATTCTTTGTAACTTATAACAATGAAAAAAGATTACTCTTTACAGCTATGCGTATAAATGATTAGAATAATAATTTATTTTTTTACATATAATACGAATATTAATTAAAATGTTTTATAAGTCTTAATTACTTAAATTAAAAAAATCTACTTATACAGAATAATTGAAATAACACTTTTTCCATAAATGTGTACATATATGGTATTTGCCAATTTAGTTTTTCTTTACAAATACAGTAAAACTGTTATAAACTAATGATAAAAAGATAATCATAACTTATCATTGTCCATTTATTTAATAAGTATTATTATTAACATTATTTTTTAGCTTTACAATGATACCTGTATGCATTCTTTATTTCATAAATATGAATATACTGGTTGTTAAAAAATACAAATGAGTAACAAGAATTATATGCTTCTATACGAAATCGAAATATTGTTCTTGAAGAGAACGTATTGACATTTAGCTTTATTTATAATATTTGATGATGACATATTTATCATTTGCGCGTTGACAGTTTTAGATACTACGTGAATGTATTAAAACAAACAATCATATTTTTTTTATATTACAGTTGATATAAGAGCTGGAATTCAAGGATGTAGATAAATGAATGAATTATTTCTATCGAACATTTTAAAAATTAAGTAACTATAATTATCACAATAAATAAATAAATTGCAACTTTTAATCTAAGAAATTTAATTAATGGTAACTTCAATGAAAACCACAATTTACTTTTTCAGCATTGAAAATCACAAGGTCGGCAAAATTCTAATTTTTAAATTATATTGTTACTACTAATTAAAAAAATCATTGTCAAAACATTTTTAAAATACGATAATTTATAAACTTTGCCTACTTTCTTTTCTCAAGAAAGTACATAAAATATGTAAAACAATTTTAAACATACAACCGTTTTCATACCTAACAGTTTAATTGTTTAAAATTGAAACTTACGAAAAAGTTGTTCTTAAAATAATGTAAAGAGACAAGATTAAAAATAACTAAATTCAGTTATTTGAAAAGTATAAGTGATTTTAAAGACGACAGTTCATTACCTCATATCTGATCATAAAAAAGTAAATGACTGATCAACTGAATTTAAAGTTTCGACTGCCATTCACAAATTAAAAATAAATTCAAGATCTAATATTTTCAAGGACATCAGATTTATTATTTTAATCGCACATGTAATGATAAACTAAGAATGTTAATGACATTTTTAAATTTAACCTGGCTATTAAACAAAGTAGCGGTTTTAAGTGTAGTAAAAAATAATAAATTCTTCACATAAGTACAATTCAATTCACATATACAATTCACATATACAAATGTGTTATTTTAAGGAAAATTATGTTACATAAAGTATCATTAATTTTACAAAGTAATTATTTTTAAATATATGCGTATCTAAATACATAGTATGTAAAAATAAAACTATAAAAACACACATTATATATATATATATATATATATATATATATATATATATATATATATATATATATATATATATATAAACACTGAAAAAAATCACTTTTTTATTATTGTATTTTAAAGAGTAATAGGAGTATTCAAGCTGACTAATACATAAAAATAAATAAAGCGTATAAAATAGTTTTGTTGTAATTTAGAAAAAGTGAAACTTTCAACAGCAATTTCAAATTAACAAAAATATTTAATGTAAAATTTTCATTCCTATTTAACTTAGTCATCCTAATTGTATTTAATCCTAACGTACCTATCTTTTAAGTTTTAATAACAAGTAATAGATTATTTAAAAACAGTGTATGCAACTAAGAAATATGTGTAAATCAAAGATAATTTTATAAACTAACAACAATTACATCATATATAATTTTAAATATATTTTAAACAGAAATAGAAGTTTATACGTAACATTACGATATTAACAAATATAATACAGTATTTAATAGGTGTAGCTTAATTTTATTGATTATAAACATTAATCGGGGCCCGAACTTCATAAAAATTTTACATTGACACACATTATCAGAAATCAATATTTATTACTTTCTCGATAAAACAGCATCATTATTATCATTAATAATGTTACTCTACTATGTAGTTTATAATATTGGTACGTATTCGAACTCATGTAAATATTGTGATTGACGATAGTAATAACAGTAATTAAAAAAAAACATACCAAAATAGACCGGTTTTTGACACTTTGGACAATTTGGCATTTTAAACCAAAAAAAAAAAAAAACTCCAACACAATGTTTCGTACTAAAATACAATACAAAACTGAATATTATTTAATGTTTTGGAAGAATCTTCACTTACATTTTGTTGCTTTAAAATCAATATTGATTACTAAAAAGAAATAGTAGATAGCATGGTCACTTATAAAAATTATTTCTATCATTGTTTACAACTCACTTTTACAGTGTCTGACTCACATAGAGTAGGGATAATATTCATAATAGGTATTACTTTAACATGATAGTACAGAGATACAACTTATTCGTTTTTGTTCGTATCATTTCGTCAATGCGTGAAGATGAAAGTATCCCCTATACATTTTTATAATATCAGAAGTTTGTATATTTAAAAAAAGAAGAGTAATGTTAGACAAAAAGTTTTATGTTTATTTACAAATCAAAATCATAAATTCTGTTAAAAATTGATTACAGATAAACAGATCTAACATCACAAACAATATATTCCTTAAGAAATAACATTATGATCCATTACTAATCTTGAAATAATTTACAATTTAAATTATAAATTAAGAAAGTAAAATTTAGAAAAATGTACCAAATATTTTAACAGTTACTTTTCATAATAATTTTTTTACCAAACTTTCTTAGGATTATTTACCGATCTTTCTTTAATGCTAGTTATTTATTTTATTGTTTTTGCCTAACAATGTATGCATTTTTAAAAAAAATTTACTCACCTGCGTATACGTGGAATACATCTAATTATCAGTTTTGAGCACTGTGTACGTTAATCCTTTGAATAGATTATATAAAGATATTTTTATGATAATCATAATGCTTTTCTGTAATAATTAAGTCATATTAACATTTAAACTATGTATCTTAGATAACATATCACGAACATTAATATGATTTAATCTAAATCATGTTTGACAGTATTATCATTTTGTACTAGTTTATATATATATATATATATATATATATATATATATATATATATGTATATATATATATATATATATATATATATATATATATATATATATATATATATGAAAATTTATTTTATATTTTACAATGTGTATATTATAATAGTAATAACAATGTTTATGTATCCTATTTATATAAATAGTGTACATAGTATACATTACTGTACATATTGATTCGTTGGTTTTTTGCTATATTTACTAATTAAATTTAATTATTTTTACATATTTCTTAGAGCAATATTTTAATTTTAATTACAAATAAAAAAGTATTTTCCAAATATATTATAAATACATTTATGAAAGAATAATATAAAAATCATTTCAAACATATATTGAATATTTCATATATATTTTAGGAAACAATATATATATATATATATATATATATATATATATATATATATATATATATATATATATATATTCATATTCATATATATATATATATTCATATATTCATATATTCATATTATAAAAACATTATGAAACATTTAAATTATAAAAATAATCGACAATCTAATTTTCCATAAATGTGGCATAAATTTAAATTATATTTTTTAACTGTATTTTAATGTTTTTTAATTGTTCAGTCAATGATTTATGGAAATAGAATAAATTTGATTTTTGCACAGATTTGAAAACAGTATAATACATCGTTATGTTTAAAGATGAAATAATTGATGATCAAAAAATACACTGACAATATATTTTTTTTCAATCTTTACTACCTGTCTAAGTACAGTATTTAAGGAATTATATTAGTTTGCTTTTTATGTGTAATAAATGATTGCACGTATATGAAATAAATGACTGCACTCCGAATGTTGTTCTTATTATGTTATTGAAAACCTAATTCATATGACGTCAACTAAGAACTGGTTGTAGTGTAAACGAATGAGGTCACCTTAAACAAGAGTTAACGTATTTGGCGATGACCATCAAAATTAACGAACATTTATTTAACCCCATAATAAGACAGGTGTTTGATACATGACCCATTTATTTCAAGATTCTGCTGTTATTAAAAATGCACTGACATACCTATGATAATTTAATCAATATAATATATATATATATATATATATATATATATATATATATATATATATATATATATATATATATATATATATATATATATATATATATATATATATATATATGTACCTTCAATTTACAAAATAAGTAAACTATTCTCTAAATAAAAAAAATGCCATAAAATATACTTAATGTAATATTCATTCTCATTTCAAATTAGTAGTAAATCATAAAAAACATTCTTTACTTTCTTACATAAAAATGGAAAAGAAACTATTGTCAAGACAGTATATAAACTCCATACCAATTACTAGGAGGATCTGTTTCAAAATATTTGTTCATTGTTTTAGTTTTCTATGTTTCAAATGGAAAACTAGTTTTACTAAACAGTTTATTACAATAGGTGATATATTCCATGAAATAATTTAAATACATTTCATAAAATTGAATCTAAAGTAAAATTATTACTATTTATAAAATACAAGAATATTATTGTCACTGACTTTCGTTAAACACATCCATATAATTTTGTCATATTTATAAATAGAATACAATTCGTGTACAATCATTGACTGGATTAATTAAATGTGATAGACTATGATAATAAAAAAATAAATACAAATTTGATATACTTATTAACAATAACTGCGAAACTAATATTCAATGGAATGGTTAATACGTTACTATCGTATTTGCTATATAATGGTATAATACTTTATGAAATATGATCATATTTCCTAAGCCTGACAAGAACAAAAAAGAATTATTAATATGTATATATATGAAGTTTGGCGGTTTGAATTCCCGAATTGACCATGCAGTACCGGAGGCACGTGAAATTAAACCAAAAGTAAAGCAGCATATAATAATTCACAATGTTATCTAAGAGGTGATCAAGCGAAGATCGAACAATTGGTAATTTTTCGCAGGAAGCTAGCACGTACATCGTGCTGCTGTCAGCCATCATGAAGCAATGAATGAATATTAAATTTTGCTGTAAATTAGGGAATACTGCAACAAAAACTTATGAAATATTGAAAACTGTGTACAATAATAGCACCTGAAGTCGTACAAGTGCATTTGCATGGTTTAATCGTTTCAAATATGAACATGAGTTCAAATACAGGGATTACTTGCAGAACGTTATCTTACCCTTTGCAGTAGAAGTAGTGCCAATTCGATGGAGATATCAACATGATAACGATCCTAAACACATCGCAAAAATAGTTAAAACTTGTATCCCACATAATGTCGAAATGCTTTCTTAGCCATCTCAATCCTCGGTCCTTAATCCTTTCGAGTACTAGCGAATCGAAAAAATTTAGGATAAAACTCATATTCTGATAAGGGCCAATTGTATTCAGGGATTGCAACTGCGTGACAAGAAATACTATTGGAAATAATCGATAAACTTTAGAATCCATGCCCGTGTGCAACCATTATTAGAAACAAGGGTTGTGGTACCAAATATAAATATTTTTTTGATTAACAAGTTTATAATTATTAGGTCCTAATTTAAGCCAACGAGTTGTTTAACTATATATATATATATATATATATATATATATATATATATATATATATATATATATGTATATGTATATATATATATATATATATACATATATATATATATATATATATATATATATATATATATATATATATATATATATAAGTTTGTGTGTGTGATTGTGCGTATTACAAATGTTTATTCTTTTTTATTAAATGTTTATTATAAGTCTTTGAAAAATATTTAGTCATAATGTTTTTTTATATACTTTTTAGATACTTTGTTAATTGCTAATATGTATGTCTCTTATCTGTATTTAAAGAAAAAGTTAGTAACGCAAAGATAAAACAAATTAAAAATATTTCTATGAAAAGTAAGTAATATTTAAAAAATGCGAAACATTGTACATTCCATCTGGTATTTGTAATCTTATTTAGTAATAATACCATATCATACGTTAAAAATAAATGTATGTAGGTGTTCATAACCGATCATAGTAATTTACGTCAGAAATAAAAATAGGTATCATTAATTACTAACGATGAAATTGTGTATATATATATATAATATTATAATTTGAGTTAATAAGTAATATCGTTTATTGAAATAATTGATCAGTTCTATGTCAAATCAAACTATTAGACACATTTTTATTGTTATTCTAGTTATTTTTGATTTGTTCAGTTGTCTAATAAAATTAAATTACACATATAAAGAAATATAAATCGAAAGTATGCAATAATTGTAATTATTGACAAGCCTACTGAAATTATGGACATACTAGTTTAAACCTTCACCCCATTTAGATACTTTTAATCTTGTATTTATATATTTTTGCCTTTGGAATATTGATGGAAATTTTCAAAAACAGTTTATTGATATTATTAGTTTAATCAAACCGTCTTGGTATATGAAATAATGACAGTTTTTAGTGGAAATGTTCCAAAAATATTCTATTGAAATTATTGGCCTAATCGAACCCTCTTGAGCTATCAATTAATGTTTAAGTATTAAAACCACGCAACGTGGCCAATAAAGTAGTGATATAGTTTATAATTCATAAAAATTTGACTAGTTCATGAAGTACCCAACAGCCACGTATTTTTAATTATAGGGCTACTAAGCCGGCTCTGTGCACAATGCGACCGAACACACATGTTTAACTTGGAAAAAGTATATAATATTCTAGTTGAATTTTTCAACTTAAGGCAATCAAATTATATAAAAAAAATATTAACTTAGAAATAGAAAAAAAATAAAACAAATATTATATCAGAAAATATTTGTAAGGTTTTACTTTTTTAGATATAATTTTCAAGGAAAAGTCAACAATACTGATACCTAAATTACAAATATTATCTTTGAGTTAATAGTGTTTGTAATTGCACCAAATCGAATGTAAAATACTTATATAACAAAAACAACATATATGTAAGGTTTGAAAAGATAGATAGATTACACATAATTGATATATTGTTTGTTTAAATAATACACACTGATAATGAATATACAATTTCTAAGTTAAATATCAGTAATATATATTATGCGAATATACTAATGCATATGTAAAATCCATTAAAAAAAATATGAATAGAAATAAATTTCATATTTTAATGAAACGAGTGTCCTATAAATATAAATCCGAAATGATTCGCTTTGTGAAAGATTTGATCTAACCGCTAATGGAAAAAAAGTTTTTAATTAATGATGTTGATCATTTCTAACAATTTTATTTAAATTTTAATCACTAATATTTTAATTTAAAATAATATTTACATTTTTGAAATATTTTTTGAACTCCACGTTTAATAATGATTATTTTTTTTTGATAAAACATTGATTTTTGATGAAAAAATCAGTATTCGTTTTTTTTTAAATTATATATTTGTGATTGATAAGTTTGTGGTTATTTATTTAATATTAATATAATAAGAATGTTTTATTTATAATTTCTTCAGGTATATAACTACCAACAAAAATACTTGTTCTATTCATATACATTTTTAAAAACTGTTATAATGAACAGTTTTAATAATATATGACTCTTACGTGCAAACAATAATAGGTTTTCGTTAGACGTGATTAGAACTAAGATAAGAATGAGTATGTGTATGGACAAAACGGTATTGTTAGTCACATTTCAGATAAAATGCAATTATATTTTATTGCTTGAAATCCTTCGTACTTACAATGAAATATTTTCTTTTATTTCAAATTCTTATACTATTCCATGAATCAAACGCATACGTTCGGTTCTTAATAATATCTATATTTTTAATAGTAATGAATAATATGTCAAGGTACTATTTCAAAAACAAATACCAGATGTAAGAATGAGTCACTGAATAGCTAACCAGAAAAAATGTGTAAAAACAAACTGCATTTTTATACACGAGATTATTTATGATTTAACTGCAATAAAGATAATATATTAGCATGAAATTTAGTTATCTGTTATATATATATATATATATATATATAGGTGATTCAACTTAAGCTTCCACACGAAAGTATTAAAAAAAGCAAAAATTAAAAAAAAACATGTTATCCCCCATTTAGTATTTTAGTTCAATTATATACTTGTATTGAATTGAACTAAAATACTAAATAAAAAATAACATGACTTTTTTTGACCCTTGCGTCTCTTCTTTCATATTACTTTTATGCGGAAGCCTAAATTGAATCACCTATATGTTTGTATATATATATATATATATATATATATATATATATATATATATATATATATATATATATATATATATATAAAGGAAATTATCATTATATATTATAATTATAAAATACAAGTTTTTGTTTATCATCAAAAAATGTTTAAATGCTGCGAAACATGTATTTTATTAATTAAATTATTCGAAGCCGTTCGTGTAAGTAGTGAGTATGCAAATAAGATATGATTTAACCTTTCCAACCTTTTACTTAAAAATCTTATACAAAGAGACATTTATTCATTAAGCACGTCTTTTATTTAATTATTTATGTTAAAAATTAAGATCAGGTCATTATATTAAATATTCATACTACATAAAAGAAATTAATAAGTATATTTTACAAATGACAATAATATATTATTTTCAAACTATTTAGTTTACGGCAATTTTTCGCGTTAAAATATCAAATTATTCGGGTTCGTTGTGAAATAGAAGATCCTTAAACTTTAATCTTTATTTTAATACGTAACATAAATTTTAATTTTCATGTACAGATGTTACAATACCCCTTAAATTGTAAATATGTCAAGCATCACTTTTTTTGCTGAAAGTTCATAATTCTTTTTTCATACATTTTTTAACTCTTTCGAATTAAAAATATGTTCATATAACGGAGAAAAGAAATAAATTTATTAACTGTTTAACATTTAATTTTATTTCTAAACACATTTATTGAATAAACAGTAACTGGTATTTTTAATTATATCACACATTTAAAAAACGATAAATTTCTGATTATATAAAAGAGATTTTTTTGTATACTGATGATTAATGCATTTTTGACATATATGCTATAGTTAATTTAGTTTTTATATATAAATTAAACATTTAAAAAATAAAATAAAAGAGGATAATATGCTTGAAAGAAATTGAGTTAAAAAGAACATATTCTATTTAAAACCTTCCATCTAAATTGGTAATAATTAATTACTTACAGATAATACCTTATTATTTATTAAATGTTATTAATGTCCAATTAATTCTATAAGTAGCATTGCCTATAAAATATCAATTCTATACATGTAAATAATAACATTCTAGTTTTTATATAGATTAATACATATATATATATATATATATATATATATATATATATATATATATATATATATATATATATATATATATATATATATCGAATACGATTATTTTTATTGTTAAATACATCTTTGGCAACTAGATGGCAGAGTAGTAGTCTTTATTGTAATCCTTGCAGATAAAATAGCAATCTACTAAAAAATAAAAACAGTTATTAATATACTGTATGTATATACTTCAAAGTATATTTGTTTTAACAAGAAAGTATGATTAACATAAAGAATAAAATTAAATTTTCTGTATTGATTGATTAATAAACGAATAATAGTATAATAGTGTATATATGTACATACAGAGATGTACATTATGTAAAATAATGTTATGAAAAAATATGAAAATATTTTGGTTCAGTTCGTTTTTATATTACCTCAGAAAAAATATGTAAAAATACAAAGTTGCTTTGAAATCTTAAACGGCACAATAACAAAATTGATAAAATAATACGTGCTAAAAGTAAAAGTAAAGAATTTTTATACTAATTGTTATAAAACGAAACGTGACATTTAAAATAAAAATATTCATATATATATATATATATATATATATATATATATATATATATATATATATATATATATATATATATATATATATATATATATGAATATATGTGTGTATACCTAGTCAATAAGATAATAATTAATAGGAAAGCAATAAATATAAAAAGTCTCAGAGAGAAACCAATGAATAAATAGAATAAAGACATTTGAAAATGTACTAGAAATAAAAAGGAAATAAAGAAACTTTTTTATTGAAATTAGAATTGTATTTCACGTAATTATAATAAATCATTTCTTTTAAAAATATGAATTTATAAGTAAAAAATGTAAGAATACTTTTACAATATATTCAAATAATTCATTAATTAATTACTCATTATTTTCAAACAATGTATCATTTTAAGTTTTTAGTTATTGTAGTATTTTTGTATATTAATATGACGAGTGAATTAAACTAAAAAGTGATTTTATAATATGATGATATTACTATACTGAATGTCTTTAAAAATGGATTCATTATTTCTAATGGTTTACTGATTTTTAAATAGTTTTATTTTTCAATAGCCATTGAATATATATATATATATATATATATATATATATATATATATATATATATATATATAAATCATATTATGCAGCTTAAGTAAATAAATATCTAACAGTTTTTACTAATGTTAATCATCCTAAAGATACTTAGGGTTGATTATATCTATAAACATATATAATCCTATATTACATTAAAAATATATGTTTGTTTCTAACCCATACAAACATATTACAAATTATTTATATTTCAAAAAATTAAATAATGACAAATGTAAATAGATAAAGTTAAATATTTTGTTAGTAAATATTTGATTATTTTCAAAATCAAAATCTAGATGAAATACTATATTGTTACTATATTATTTTATCTGAAATAAATACACAAACACTTATAATATACATATGCATTTATGTATATACATACATTTCATTTAATCATTAAAAAGTATCATCTTTACATTCATTATGATATAAATAAATACGCATCTCCAAATATTGACATTTTTTTCAAAATGTACATAATTTTATTATGTGAAAACATAAATATATGACACATTTGTTTATATTTAGATACACATATTAAATATTAACTTACTGATAAAATATTTTTTTTAAAAAAATAGAAATAACTTTTGAGTCAATAAAGTGCTATTATCACATAGAATATATTATCTTTATTTTCTCAGGGTGGAAAAGATATCAGTAAAATAAAATTTAATAAATATTTTAATGCAAATAATTAAAAATCAATAAATAAACGATTTCTATTTGAATAACAATAAAATTGATATAAAATTAATTATATACTCATTCCAAAATAGACTAAATATATATATTCACTGACTAACTGTATTCTAAAACAGACTAAATTTATTATAAATTATAAAAATAATATTGTTTACCATATAATATATATATATATATATATATATATATATATACGATAATTGATAATATCTTTATTGTTCTTGTATAGCAAATAGTAAATATAATAGTTGCTCATATTGTCACAAAAATGTTTTTATAAATGTAGTTTTATTAGCTCTTTTTTATATAAGTGGCCTTGAAAAGTAGACTCAACATCAAAAAAGTTAATTACTTATTGTCTAGTACGAACGAACACAATATCATACAGTATTAATTAAAATTCTCTATATAAATTTAAACACGCAAAAATAAGTTTTGTAACACTCTATTTCTTTTATAGAACTTTTGTTTAAAAATATGTTGAAGCTTGTTTTAGATAGAAATAATTCTGAAAATGTACATTTCTTTTAATTTTAAATCAAAGTTAATCTCTCCAAATAAGTCTGATTTGTGTTTAAATATGTTTATCACGTACAAATGTTCTTCGTAGGAATATGTGTATTATAAAAGACTGGTTTTCTGGAAAAGGAAATTTCCTTTAATGTTTGTATCTTATTATTTTTCTACATATATTAACGTTCTTTATATATATATATATATATTCTGACTTATTAACTTGCATTCAAAATCAGTTTATTTTTTAATTGAATTGTAACATTCATTCATTTCACCTCGAAATGTTTAGGCTTACAGTTTGCAATTTATTAAAACTAAATGTATATGTGATAAATGTGTATTAAGTAGTGCATATTTTTCAAAATTATGTGACCTTAAATACACTACAAACATCTAAAATTGACTTTCCAAACTTGAAAAAGTTTTTATGTGGACAATTTTGAAGATTAGTAGAATTTTGTCTAGTATCTTGAAACATTATTCGAATCCTTTTCTATACAAAGATATGAACTATTAGTTTTAGTTTATATAGTGTATATAGGAAAATGTATATGAATATATGTGTGTATGGGTTGCTTAAATTTATACATATATAAAATAGACTGTACATAATAAAGTTGTACTTCGAAAATTCCCAATAAGATTAGTTCAAACAAATTGTGTGAGAAGGTGAATGACCAAGCCACACATCTTTAATTTCAAGAAATACGAAGTTTCCCCACATGTATATATACAACACACGTTTAGTCAGACCTACACATGTACACATACTCTCTCCTACTCATACAAGACATATGCACACAATATACAACACACACATATACATATGTGTGTATATATATATATATATATATATATATATATATATATATATAAGTAAACTTGTTTTTTATTGGAAAATTTGTGAAATATTTGATAGTTGGTTGAATAATTAAGTAAAATTAAATCATATATTGTGATACAAAAATTCATGAGCATTGATTGCAGTCTACTTTTTGAACATTATATTAATTCGTTTTAATTTTCATAAAAAATTATCATATTGTGTGTCATTAGATAACAGCTATCACTAATTAACTAATTTATATATTTAATATAGAAGTACCTAAATTAAATAAAGAGAGCTTTCGTTGATTATTCATGTGTATACAGCGGTCGAGATAGACAAGGAGCGGTCGAAACAATTTACCTCCGCTGTAAGTGTTTATTTTTCATTCATATAAAATATGTAGCTATGCTTCTATCTCTATTTCTA
Source organism: Acanthacorydalis orientalis (assembly GCA_034766995.1). Lineage (NCBI taxonomy): Eukaryota > Metazoa > Arthropoda > Insecta > Megaloptera > Corydalidae > Acanthacorydalis > Acanthacorydalis orientalis. Next base: position 23,340,969 of record CM068313.1, read on the forward strand.
AATTTATCTATTTAACTCAATTGTCAGGTTGCGTCGGGTCCTTTAGAGTTTCCATAAAATAGAATATTCATATTGCTCGTTAGTTTGCAGCTTGAAGTGGTGCGCTGTAGTAAAATATATATGTCTTCAAATATTCTACAATAATTTGAAATTATTCTCTATTAAAATATACAAAATATAATGTAATGTTTAAATTCTGTCAGTCGTAAGAGACTCCGTAGTTCGTTTATTAGTCGGCTAGTGATATCGTCTTTATCTCCGATCTGCTATACCAGAAAGGGTAATTTATCGATTGTAAATATTTTTATAAATTCATTGTGTGATAAAAATACCTATTTTGTACCTGCAATCTATGTAAAATAGAACATTCACAATGTATGATTATTTTAACATTAGCTTACGTTGATTAAATGTATAAATAATGTTACTTTATACTCATACATACTTTCGAAATGAAATTTTATTCCTAATATTATATATGTGTCTCATGTCATCTGAATGTGAAAAATGTCAAATTATACCTCGTGAAAATGTAAGTTATTAAAAGATATTTTTTATTTATATGTATATAAGTACATACACACAAATATGTATATATATATATATATATATATATATATATATATATATATATACACCGGTATGTATAGTATATAGTATATTTGAGTTTTTTAAAGTAGAGTTGAACCTTATACTTTAGAAGGAAAACATTTAGAGCATTTATTTAACTCTACATTTCTTTGACAAACTGCCGTTTTTAATGCCTGCTTAGTATAAAATTAAGTAGAAACAGCAATTCATTTATAAGAAGAAAGTAAAACAATTTTTATCTCTTTAAAAAAGTGTTAAAGATTACTTGTTTGTAAATAATTTTGGTTGCTTTGCATATCTGAATTTATATACAAGCTACCAAAACAGTTTGTGAATATTTTGTGTATGTACACACTTAAATACATACACATATAAATTTTATATATATATATATATATATATATATATATATATATATATGGTGGGGGAGTCAGGGAGAATTTTGTATATTAGGAAATAAATGATATATTTAACACTATTTGACTAAATAATTAAAAGAAATCATAAATTTGTTTGAGATAATATTTTTTGTGAAAAATGATTGCAGTCTATTTTCTACAAATTTATTTGGTTTGTTTTAATCTTGATAAAGAATAACATTAAACAAATAATATGAATCTTTAGATAAATACTATCCAGACTTATTAATTTATATATATATATATATAATACTTGGAAAATATGTAATTTATAAAATACATAACTGAAATACAAGTGATAACTTTCGATAATGAGGCGCCTTTTTTAATCAAACTTAATAAAACATTCGTGGGCGTTATGTTAACAGAACATATTTCTTTTTAATTTTCATTATCATAAAAATCCCAAATTAGTCATTGAATTATCTCGAGGTAAATGTCTAGCACTGATTAACAGTATCTTTTAAAGTGATACAATAGCTAACTGCTCGCTAGTCTGCAGCTTGACGTCGTTCGGTTAAGTCCGTCTTGAGCAATGTTCTTGTAGTCAAGTACACGTGTGTTCAAATATTTATTTCACACTAATATAAATTTTGTGTTTAATCACATATCATAAACGAAATGTGATATTCGTCAATAACATAGTTTGATGTATTTAATTTTTCGTTTGCAAATACTTTTGTGCATCCATCGTGTGATAAACATTTATTTTTTCCTGTAGTCAATGCTATAATAAGGTACTCTTTATGAGTGGTTATTTGATTAAATAAATTACATTAATTATTATAGATTCAACGTATAAAAATGTTATTTTATGCAAATCATAGATATTTGTGGATTGTAACTGTAATTTTAATATCGTGTGTGTGTTATTCATCGTCTGAATGTGAAAATTGTCTTATTATACCTCGTGAAAATGTAAGTTATTAATAATAATCTCCATTTACGTTCAAATTTGCACGAACATATACTTATATATATATATATATATATATATATATATATATATATATATATATATACTCTGTTTTTATAAATACTTGTTGCAAATATTTTATATTTCCTGACAGTTATACAAACAAATTAACGAAAATTAAATAAAAACAAGTTATTATTGAATGTATATTCAAGAAACCTATCATGTAGTAAATTTATATTAACATTATTAATATTTCTTGTTTATAAAATACATTTATACAAATATTTTTGATACAATCTTGTAATATTGTTCGTTTTTTGAAAAAAAACTAATCATTTTCAATTTATTTAGTTATTCATATAAAGAAAAATAAAAAAATACTTTCATTCATTTTATATCTGTTATTTTTTGCAGTATATTGATTTTCGATAAAATGTATACTTTAGCACACCTTAAATAGATTGCCTGAGCTATCTCAACGTTATCGTAATTATACTCAAGTATATTTTTTAATGATATAAAATAATAATTAGAAAAACACATGTACTTAACAACTATATTTCTTTTCAATATTTTAAATAAAATCATTTCGTTTTTGAAAATGTAAATATATATATATATATATATATATATATATATATATATATATATATATATATATATATATATTATTATTAGATGAATATTAGCTTTTAATATGTTAAATAAACAAATATTATATATTATTATTGTAATAATCTATGGAAAAGTGATATTATTGGATGATATTAATTATTTATAAGCGAATTTACATTTACAATACAAAAGTTTATTAAAAGACAAGTAAATACAATCAACAGCTTATCAATTATTTTATAAAACGATGTTTTTGATTTATTTATTGCAAAAGCGGCACACTTATGTAGCAATTTTAATTAGAAAGTGTTATGATTATAATTTAATATTTTTTTATATTTCTTGTAATCTTTTTTCTTGTAAATAACACAAGTAAAGTAAACATATTAATAGTTGATCGATACATATATGATATTGTGGTTTAAACTAAAAAATGGATGGTTTTTGTTAATAAATAAATAATCAATTTAACCAACAACGAACACTTAAAGTTAGCAATGTTTCAAAATAATTTGTTTCTAAATCCCAAAAAATCGATTCTCTGTTATTTTTAAGTATAAAATCAGATTAAGTCCTTGAATATTATCCTGTAACACATTAAAAATATGTTTATTTCTTGGATAATAATTAAAAAAATAAGTAAAACTGTAACATATCACAATCATTACTTGAAAATAAATGTCAGTCACTCATTTAACGTCTTTTATGTATAATAATTGTATATATTTTTTAATAATTTCACGTTATTATTTATTTTCTTTTTAATATACATCAAAACTGTATACTTAACGAATAAAGTACATACTATATTATTTGCAAACGTTTCGTTCACATTAAAAATAACTTTTTTGAATTTATTATATAATTGAACGAGCTTTCGTAAAAAAGCATTTAAAATTATTTCAATTATACAAACCTTTCATTACTAGAAGAACATAAGTATTTTATAAATAATCTATATTTCCTTTACTAGACAGTAAACCCTTGGGTGATTATTTTATTCAATGTATATGATTTATTGTTAATTATGGAAGTGAAAATTTTAAATAAGAGCATCATTAATAATTTAATTCTCATTTCAACAGAAAGAAAGCACACGCAATTATTCACACGTATTGTTAATTCACACGTAAGCTTATCAGTAATTATTAATTATAATAGATTAATCAATCTTAAATACTAATTTTATTTATTTTATAATTGTTTATTTTTATATTTTTTATATAAAATACTAAAATTGTATAAAACATAATTGTCATTTAGTATACAATTAAAGGTATTATTGATACAATTATTGAAAGTAAAAAAAATGTACCTGTGTTCAAATTTGAAATAGTATACTCGTATAGTACATACATTTAATGTTAACGAAAACTATTTTTTCAAGTATGCATAATTCTTTCGTCGTTATTTAAAAATGTGCACAGAAATCGTACGCATCTTTCTTTTTAATGACTTCTGTAAATGTTTTATGATGAAACTGACAAGTGCCAAGGATTACTTTTAACCGTGATGTTTCCTTGCATGTATATTTAGTGAACAAAATCATCTATTTTTTTGGACACTTACGATATGTATTTATTTTTGTCTACTGCATAAACGAACTCACACAAAACATTTATTCATTTTTTATTTATAGATAGCTTACATTTAATTCAGACTTCTTGACAATTGTTGTACGATTAATGTATATTTTCATGTACTTTGCATTTTCCTGTCGCTGTTAAGTATATTTAAATCTATTTCTGTGTTAATGACATTTTTTTTTAATATACAAATATTACTTACGTGCAAACACACACACACACACACACACACACATATATATATATATACATTATTCCATTAACATGCTTTCTATTGCTATAAAATTTTATTGTCAATCAATTCATTTCATATATGTGATTAGTAGTCAATCATAAAGATTGATACAATATCTAAAATTTGTTTGAAATTATGTACACAATATAATTAATATGCATTTATAGTGGAAGTTAGAAAAGGGGTAAGAGATATTTAAAAAATCTAAAAAGCCGAATCAAATCACTTCTAATAAATATTTATGGTTTTTAAAAATGTATATTTATTTTTTAACGAATGTATAAAATATTATATAGGTAAAAAATAATCGCGGTTTTTGTTTTTTGAATTCTACCCTCAATTTTTTTCAATGAAAGTGTCATTTCATCTTCATGTTAATATTATTGTAAGTGCATTCTTTAGTCTATATTCTAGTAACATCGGCTTTGTATTCATTATTAATTTTGCTTCAAATTGGGTTATTGAATTAAAAATGGAAATGAAACAAATAAGAGCAATTTTTTTGTATGAGTTCAAAACTGGTGGTAAAGCAGCAGATACTGCTAGTAAACTAAAAAATGTGTTCTGTACCACTTAAAACCACTTAAATTAAAAAATGTATATAAATTTGTAGGTTGTAAATCACAATTACTTCTCTACCAACCTAAAAGAATGAGATTTAAATATTTTAATTCTGCATAATTTTTTTTCTCTTCCTAATATCTTATTACAATCTCGAAATGTATATTTATACCATATCACACTCTTTACTTTTCATTAATTATATAATAGATTATAAAATAAAACAAAACGCTCTAATTTAAAAATTTGCCTGCATTGAAGCGGAGTTCTTTCTGTTACTTCTTATTGATACAAATATATATTTTAAAACAGCTTTTAACTAAAAATATGTGTATTTTTGTGTAACAGTCTCTCTTAGAGTTTTCTTTTCCGTTACTACTTTTTCCATAGATTTTAATATTTATTAAGTGTGATTGACTGATGAAATTTTGGCTGCTTAAATAGAAAAGTTTGAAGCAAAGGGCAACCATCGTGACACATTCAGATGTAATCAACACTTAAAAGATTTAAAAAGAGATTTAGATAAACAAATATTTTAAAAATTATGTCATAAAAATATTTTATCTCTTCATTTTTTAAATTCCAGTCTAAATAACAATGAATGTTAAAGTTTTATTAATGTATTGTTTATTTGAATTATTTAGAAAAAACAATAAACTAAAAACTCTACAGTTCTGTTCCAGATATCAATTTTATTTCTAGTAATATACATTCAGAAATAAACATGTACAAGTATATATATATATATATATATATATATATATATATATATGTGTGTGTGTGTGTGTGTGTGTATGTATGTAAGTGTGAGCGTTTTTTATTATATTGTAAAGATCTGCATACTTTTTTTGCAAAACTAGATTTTCTTTAATTAAATTTTGTTCGTATACTAATTAAAATATATTTGATTTAAATTGATTGTAAGTGAATTATTATGTATGTAATTTTATTTAAATTACACCGTACGCATTTAACCTCAAAAATATTCTAATGATTATCGGTATGAATGAAATGTACTATATTTATATGCAATATTAAAAATGTAATGACAAAAAATGCACACTTATATTATAATATAGGTCATTGTCAAAATAATTTAGCATTTATCATATGAGCAGTGAATGATTTTTTCTTTGTAAGAGCAAACTTTATTAAACATTATTACATTTGAATAGTTAGCGTTTTATAGTTAATATTTTTTGATTAAAATGTTCTAATTACTAAAAATATTATTTTTAAATATCACTCTATGTATAAATGATAATTCCGTGAACAACTCTTTTCGTGTCAATGTTTTTATTCTATATATATATATATATATATATATATATATATATATATATATATAGTATTTGAATACATTTATACATAATATGTATATTGTTTATTATTCAAAAGAATGTTTAGTTATGAAAAATACTTTTACTAATTTCACATAATTAACTTTTGAATCAATCTTTATTTCGTATGGTACAAAAATAAGATGGTCTGTTATATTAATTTATTTATTTATTCCTTTTTTTTCTATAAATAAAAAAATAAATAATGAAAAAAACTTATAACTTCAATGATATCAATATAATTTATTGTAAAGTTAACAAAATTACTTAAAATGTTCATATTTTTTCTTTTTTCTTTAAATGATACACATTGCATAGGTTTAAATATATGCTTCTTTTAAAATGTACAAGTACTATTCAATTATCTTAGATCGTACTGTTGAAAGCAAATGTTAAGTTCATTTCAATTAATTATAAAAACATCTTCATTGAAATATGTTCCTCTACACACGAATTCATTTCATGAGTGAAGTGTATTTTGTTTCAAAAAAATCTATATGAATATATTTTGCTAAACTAGTAAATAAATGTGTTTTTTTATCTTTTCACATAGTGATTACTTTAAAATAAAAAAATAAATAATAAACATTCACTTCTTTACAAAATATAAATTTAATTGAGGAATGTTTGATGATTTCAGAGAGACAATTATTTAGTCCTAAATTTGATGATTGACAGGAAACAAAAGTTGATTGCCGTTTAGTTAACATTTTTCAATAGTTAAAAAGAATTATTTAAGACAAGTTCGATTCGAAGAAATGTGTTTTAATATATGAC
>CM068313.1:23353011-23418011 GCA_034766995.1 Acanthacorydalis orientalis
ACAAAGGTTATTACTTTCTTTAACTATTATTTTATTTAAATTAAATTTAAAGAACTAATCAAATTTTAAATAAAAAGTATTTAATATAAAATTACAGATTTCTTATCCAATTCTGCCATTATTTATTCTGGTTATATTTTTAATCTTGTTGCATTTAACAATATCATTTCCTTTAATTTCTTATTTTTTATTGTATTTCTAAAGTGTCTTAGCCTTTTTAGAGTTTATAACAGTCGTTCACACTTACATATTATAATAGGTAAATGAGGGGGCTGTTGATCCGTTAGACTCCTGATATGTCCTATATATATATATATATATATATATATATATATATATATATAATAAAAACGAGTTTTCTATTATTTGTGACATTGTCTAATTTTATTGAATGCCCGGTTTCCTCAGATGATGTCACAGCAAATGTATATTATCGATTGACACAACAATTATTGTAATTCATACCAATTTGAATAGAATATGTTTAGAACGTTAACATTTCAAATGTTATTTTTGTAGTTGTATTTAATTTACTTGATATATTTACAACAACGTACACAATTTTAAAGAAGCGACTGAAATTGAATCAGGAATTATAAGATGTCAAGTCAATCAATCTATGAGTTCAAATCTGAGGTTCTGCGATGCCATTTTTCATTAGTTAAATTGTTTATTTCATAATATTGGACTTCCAGTCTCTCAATGTTATTTCATAAAGTACATTATATATATATATATATATATATATATATATATATATATATGTATATATATATACAATTATATATATATATATATATATATATTTACAATTATTTCAATTTAGGCTTTCAGATATTTTTAATCATCGAGAAACACATGTTTTATGCTCTAATTATGCTAGTTATGACCGACATTAAACGTTGCCAAAATACCAATTATTACATATATCCAACATATTTATTAGTACAGTTAGACTGAGACATTGTAATTTAAAAAGTTATTCTGTATTATTAGCTTATATTATCTAAAACTTTTTAATTGGCAATGCAAAAGCATATTAATATGAGAATATTATATTTTGAATGTTTGGTATTACTAATTTACATTTAGATTTTTACATCGAATATCAACAAGGTGTGTATACATTCATATTGTTAATTCTAAGAACTACAGTTTCGATTAAAACCAATGTTACTTGACCTTATAAAAAAGTGCATTGCAAAAAGGCATTGTATCGTTTTAAATACTATTAAAACAAATAGCAAATCAATTTCCAAACTCTCATATCAGAGAATAATTTGATATTCAGCATGATAAATGTATCACTGAATAATAATTATATTGTAGGAACTTCTTATCGATTGATAGTATGGAACCCGGCCTGAATTCAATTCGCAAACGGAAGGTTTTCTTTGGAACTGTTAAATGACTCGAAGGTCGCAAATACATACTCGTAGGTTGTAGTTGTCTGACACGGTCAATACGTGCAACGGATTGTGGTGATACCTCATACACTCCCCACTACTGCGGTGTTATTAACTTACCTGTTTTGTGGTGGGCTAGAGACGCCTAGTCATCTGACGTATTGTGTGATTTTTTTTTCTACTCAGGACCAGTGTTTGTGACCGGAAACAACCTTCAGGGGAATCACCAAATACAGATTAAATAATAATTATATAGTAACATTATAAATTCCATCATCTAAATATATGTACATACATACATACATATATATATATATATATATATATATATATATATGTATGTATGTATATATATATATATATACATACAATGATATAGTAATTATATAGATAAAATATAAAAAAGTAGTTAAAAATACAATTAAGAAATATTTTTTTATATTTGTATGAGTAGACACCAAATCTGTTTACATTGTAATAATGTAGTAAATGAATGTTAAACGTGGATGTGTATACAGTTGGTGACAAAAATTATATTCTTCAAGACCAATAATTTTTACTTGATATATGCAATAAATGGGAAAAAAACTAAAAAAATATTTTAAAATATAATTTAAAGGCCAGTGCAGAAAATATAAGATTAAGTAATAAATTTATGTTTCAATAAAATAGTGATACTTGGCATTTTCCAAGAAAACTAATAAAAAAAGAGATGTATACTATGTATTAAAAGACATGGAGATAACTTTTTAGCCACCAGACATGTTCCACAATGAACATTTGTGGTGAAGTGAAAAGATCTTTAAGCAGTATTCATATTTCTTGCGAAGATATATTAAAAATATATCTTCAGCTAAAATAAGACAAAATTAACCCATTTTTAATAAAAAAAACTCGTAGAATCGATGCCAAATCAACAGAAACATATTTTACAATTTAGAATTAACATATATTCTACTAAATAGTATTTATAAAACTTTATTTCTTTTTGTGACTATGTTGTTAGTGGCTGGATTTTCTGTTACATTTTGAACTAGATATGTTTATTCTTTTTTTAGGTTTATTTATTTATTAACATATCAACATATAACAATTTGAAGTGCATTAATAAGCTGCAATAAAAAATTTTTTTATTTATTTTCTGTGGTAACCCTAATTTAACACCATAAAATAACTTAACATAAAGCTGACTGAATACTTTTGTGACCAACAGTTTATTTATACGTATATATATATATATATATATATATATATATATATATATATATATATATATATATATATAATTTAGTACTAAATTATATTCAAATTAAAGCACATATATTTCTCTAAAGTATTGTATTTTTTAAAAAATTAACTTCATATTTCGTATCTTTTTTGAAATTTATACATGATATCTATTACTGCAAATATTTTTGGTATTTAATACCTGTTTAAAATTTGTTTAATTTAGATGTTATATTTTTCGTACGATTTCCAATTCGTTTCAAAAATATCAAATAAGATATAATATTTAGTAATGGATATGTACATCATTTTGTACAATTGATTTGAAATACTTTATCTATGAATTGTACTCTTTCAGTTATTATTTCCATGTAGCACACATTATTTTGACTATGAATATAATATACTTTTTGAAGTTGAGAATATTAATTAAATTTTCTTGAATCCATTTATATTTTCTTGTTATATTTTTTTTAACACATATATGACTTCATCCTCAATACATGTTTATAGGAGTTTTTTACTGAAACTTTTTTAATTATATTAAAGTTTTTATTTCTCGCCAAAATATTCTTATTTATTTATTTTACATACATCATCCATACATGTTTAACATCTACTCTCCGTTCAAAAAACTGTTTACATTCAATTAATTTTTTATTTAAAATCATTTCATTATTTTAACACAAAAGTGTAATGTTCTACATAAAACATTTTTAGTTTTGAATGTTATATTTTAAAAAGCTAATTAAACAATATTCATAATATTTTTTTAGTATCGAGTAATTTCTTTGTTATTTTAAGAAGAATACTCTATGGTTTAGTAAATAGCTTTACGTATATGATTATAAATAAAGTAACATTAATATATATATATATATATATATATATATATATATATATATATATATATATGTATGTATGTATGTATGTAGTTATGTATGTATGTAGTTATGTATGTATGTATATTGCTTTTCTTAAAAAAATATGTATTTTTAAAAAAATAATTAGTATACACATGTAAATTATTTCTTCTTAAAATATTTTTCTCCTCAATTCTTTTATTTTTCTAAATTTACATTATATGATTTTACTATAAATCATTGTATATTTACATACTTCAAATACGTGAGATTTATATGTCTTCAAATCTTAAAATATAAATAATTAAACATGACAAATATTATTTTAAATTAAGCGTACTTCTTTATAACAACAATAAAATTTTATAATTTCTCTAGTACACATGAAAAAATAATTTCCATTGTAAAAAACTTTTATTCAAGATAATTTATTTATGTATTCTAAATTAAAAATAATAAACTAACGCTGTTAAATTTGAGTGATTGTTTCCTCTACACTTATCGCTCTAAAGAATGTTTAAAAAAATGTCATATTTTAAATTGTACTAAAAAATACTAATATGTTATATATTATTATAATATGTTATAATATCTAACTGTTCTTGTAAGAAAATAAAAATTAATGAATACGATGAATAAAAAAATCAATTCGTATAATTATGAAAAAAATTATTTACTTTTTTCCTTGTTTGTATACTCGTGTATATTAATTTATTTTCATAAATCATTTCGCGATAAAAAACAAACATGTAAAAATTCAAATCATTTGAAATGAAAAAAAGTATTTTAAATAGAAATGATATATATATATATATATATATATATATATATATATATATATATATATATATATTACTAGTTAAATGCATTCTACTTTTTATTAACATTCAGATATAGAAGTAATTATAACCAATTTGTGTATTTTTATGTGCTTACAAAAATTATATTTATTTTATTTAAATACTTGTTTTGAAATTAATAAAATAGAATCCAATATTTACGAGTAGTTATTATTTTCTTAAATATCTTGTAATAATCATATAAAACTGCATAAATATTTATCTTGCTTATTTAAATCCACAAATATTTATATATAATAATTAAAACAACATATAAGTTCTTATATTTTGTTTGCATAGAAATAAATGTATAAATAATTAAGTTATATTACTAGAAAAAAGGTTTACAACATTTAAGTTTGTTTAATGAGTCTCGTGATATATTAAATAATTATAAAAATATTGGAGAATGATATATTGTCACTTATTTTTTCATAATTAATAATAAAGTAATTTCTACTAGCAAATTACTTGTAAACAAATAATAAAAAAATGTAATTTATTTCATATTCATAAACTAGAATTTCTGTGTAATACAATGGTACGAAACAATATAATTGGCTGTATGATATGATAATAATCATTAAGTTATTTAAACTGTAGACATCAAGATATAGATATAAATGTCTACTATTGTCGAAATTGTAAATGTTTAAGGTATAATAAAAACACGACAAGACATGATATAAATAAATTTATATGCAAATAAATTTATTTTTAGTCTTGTTTGATTTTTATCTGTCCTTGTGAATACTGAATCCAGCATGTTATCTTTTATTATCAATAATGAATACATACTATGAATATGAAAAATCGGATAATATTTGATGTTTACCGATGAGTATGACAATGTTTATCTATTATTTAGATAAAAACAAGGTGTGCATAATCCATTGTAAAATTTTGCTGCAACATTTAATGTCCATATATATATATATAAATAAACGCTTATATGTGTGTCTTTAGTACTGGAATAATACTGTCTTAGGTATGTCTTAAAACTAGACATTTTAAACACTTCAATATATTATAATATTAATAAAAATTCGCTTACTGCAACTATTAAAGACCTCAGTATATTTACTGTTTTTTGAATATACGATATGTAATGTCTATATGTAATCTATATATAAATTGAATTGAGAATTTAATTGAAGCCATAATTTAAAGCACACAGGTATTATTGATTTTAACGCAATAGTATCTATTTTTTTTTTAAAAAATAACATTTACTTTTATACATATTCTTGAATTGATTAGAATGCTTATCATAGTTTTATCTAAATTAAGATAATTTTTCACTTATTTATTCCTATGATAATAACAATAAACCGATAATAGTAGTTCAATTTGAATTTCCAATATAAACAGTTTATTCGCACACTCCTACTCGTATAGTTTTTGTTTTTAAAATAAGGTAATAACTTTTATAAACAATATAAAAATTCAACATACCTATTTTATTTTATTTCATTTTATTATAATATTAGTCATATTTTTCATGTTTTTTTTTAAAAAAAAATTAATCATGTTCTGAGAAAATGCATTTAATTTAAAAAATAAATATTGAACTTCCGATTTAAAACATATAATTTTGTACACACGAATGATCATGTATTTGTACTTTATTTTTATATTTGATTAATTTTATATTTAAGTTAGTATGTTTCTACTTAATTTTTATATTAAAGTTACGATAGGTAAACCATTAAAAATAATTAAAATTGAATTATTTAATGAAAGTAACATATTAAAATTTCCTGAGTTGTCTTAAAATTTTTAAGAATGATTTTAGTATATTTTATACATGCATTTTATACAATAAGAAAAATATTTCTAAAATCTGTGCCAGGAAACTATTGATTAAATATAAATATTTTTTTTATAATATAAAAATCAGTAACTTTCAATATAGGTATTTTATTGAGAAAAGAAAACATCGTTTTCAACTCAGGAAGATAATTGTGATGAATCACATATTATCACATTAATGGTGTTAGAATTTAACTATGTGGTTTTAAAACTAATAATGATTTATTGGATGAGTCGTTCATGCCATATATTATTATTTTTGATAACTACATATACAGTTCCACACGCATGAGATATGTATATATGTGTATATATATATATATATACATTTAAATAAAAAAATATTATTTAAAATAATTAATTAATTTTAATATTTTATACAGATTTCTATGAAATAGTCTGTACAAATACATTACAATTCAAAGAAGTGAAATATAATATGTATTATTTAATATCTCCATTTAACCTTGTTGATATTCTTAGAAGTAAATGTGGGACATGATTTTCTTCAAAATGAAACCTTAATTGCGTTAATAGTGAAATTTAAACTGAAATATTGTTTCATGGTTTTTATGTATATCATTAATAAGAATGAATCATCTGTGTACATCTTGAAATTCTTGTGTGGGGAAATTTATCTGCACTTAACTGTCGTTTATGTGTTATTATAAGATCAAATACTGGATTTAAAGTGCTTACCCCAAGATTTTTAATATGATTATTTTCACAAGTCTTATGCATATATATATATATATATATATATATATATATATATATATATATTTTTACATGTTCAGCTTTTATATTACCATATTACATTCAATATATAACAAATTTAACAATTTTTAATTTTTGTTATGATAAAATAGTGTCAATATTAACTATTATTTTTTATGTACATAATTATACATTAAAAGTAAATGTTTTTTAAATATATAATTTAGACTATTTTTTTTTAGTATGTTCCGGTAAATGATGGTATTGGAGTTATTCCGAAATGTTGTGGCATCAGTGAAAGTCTTGAACCCAACCCTGATCCATTAGGAGGTTCCAGATGTGTGAATCAAAATAGAAGCTTAAGTTCTTTTCGTCCATTCATAATTACAAATAATGCAACAGATGTATGGAATGTCAGTATAGATGGAATGAAGATTATTGTTGGAAGCCCTTCATGTACAAAGTGAGTTTATAATCTTCTATTATATATATATATATATATATATATATATATATATATATATATATATATATATATATGTACATATATTTGGTATAATAATCATAAAATAAGGTAAATTAGAATGAGAATATGTACAATTTTTTTTCATCGTTTATTATTTATATTAGTATATATATCTATAATTAAGTGACTATCTTTGGAAAGGAAAAGTTGTACCAAGTACCACAAATTCTACAATACTATAAATTCACACGATTCCTAACTGATCGTTTGGACAAAATAAAATGAGGATTTGATTCGTAAATATCGGTAGTTTCTATAATATTAAAAATACTATTTAATAATTTAAATGCTGCTTATAAATCTAATAAAAAGAGTAGATAAATAAAATAATATCTGAATAATATTTTTTTTATTTTATTTTATTTTCACTTAAAAAATGAAAACGAGCTATAGTATTGAGTTAATAACAAGTTCTTATATTATTTACTAGTCATTGTAAACTTTTATTAAAAAAAGAATTCAACTTTTGATGAACGAATTTATATATATATATAGAAAAGATGACTAACAATTACATTGTGTACATTACTTTTTCATATCCTTTTATTACATGTTTTATTTCTCAACAAAGAATGAAATAAAAATGCATATACTTTTTTTATAAACAATAACTACCAATTGTAATTTAAATACTTTTCTTAGAATAAGGAATTGTATTTTTATTTCTATTTAAATATGATTATTAATTTCTATTATCAATTTTCGATCTATTATTGTATTAAAAATAAAAGTAGACATAATCATACATTTTTTACACAGCAGACATTACCAAGAGACATACTTTTTCTAATTTAAATTTATTTTGTCTAACATAATTATAAAGATCATACTATTTGTTTATGTATGTGAACAAATGAGAAAGAGAGATATGTAATTTTACTAAAAAGAAATTTGCACGACACTTATAATAGGTTAACTATACAATAATTTGTGTTCAATATTTAATATATCTGACCTTCATCCATCTTTATCAATTATTGATCTTATTAGTATCTTCAATTTGCTTAAAGTAAGATAATGATTTTTTTTTTGAATTATGTACATTTCTTTCAATTACTATAAATAGAAGTTATATTTAATTAAACTAAAAATTTAAGTAATATTTTTTGGAAGAAGTAAGCAGAGTAGTACAATAACGTTAAGTTAGTTACATCCAATGATAATATTTAAAAACAAAAATCATAAGTTTTGGTCATTACAATGAGTAAGGTGAATATGTGAGGCGGCTTGTTATCGTTATCACATCTTTTCTAGTAAATATTTTTTTAATTTATTAATAGATTTCTGTATGACATATTTGTCTGAAATGAAAGTAAAAACAGGTGAAGACAAATATTTTTTTTATTTACAATTATTTAAAATGTTTGAATATTTTAAGTGCAATATAAATATTAATGTGAGCTATTGTGGATATCAACAGATATTATATATATATATATATATATATATATATATATATATATATATATATATATATATATATATATGTTTATGTGTGTCTATATAATATTATTCTTTTTTTTAATGTTTGCTTGCTTATTAATATGAATATCAATGGAAAATGTCTAATAAAAGTAAATTTGAAAGGTAAATAAAATTGGTTTCTATAATAAATAAAAAGTAGAAATATTTTTATAATATCAGAAAAAAGCATGCTTAATTATATCTACAAATTATACACTTCTTGTTTTTCTTTATTATTGAAATTTTTATTGTTATATATTATTTTATACTTGTTTATTATATGTGTATAATCAATTTTTTTCTACAAGAAGTAAATGTTAAACATTCACAGTTGTCTCATTAAATGAATTATATATTTACATATTTGCATGTAAATTTATTTAAGTGCAGTGAAAGCATATACATATAAAGATATATATATATATATATATATATATATATATATATATATGTATATAAATTTAGTTTAAATAATCTTATTGTTATTATTTAATTTAATAATATAGAATATGTTTTAGAACTGCTATGTAACTAATTTTGTATTCATTTTGTTGTTATTCGAATAGCATTTTTTTTGTTTCCTGATTTCTAATAAATTGTACTAAAATATTTATTTTATTTTAATTTCAAGATATCTTCTTCAGCCAGAAGAAAATATGGATGATATATATTATGTATTTGATAATGGTACTTTATTGACTCCAAAATCATCTCCGTTCTTAAGAAATATTAATTTATTTTGCTTAGAGTATTTTCAAAATGATGAAACCTCAAAAGAAGAAATATTACCATTTGTATGTTTTGATGAAAATACATCAAGTAGAGGAAATTATTATATGTATGCTATAGGTATGTAGATGATATTATCGATATCCGTAAAATATAACATTAATTTACAAAGACATTAATATTTTTATACTTATTTTCCTTTTAGGTCTTTTTATATCAGTGCCGTTTTTAATATGTACATTTTTAGTATATGCACTAATTGAAGATCTTCATGATTTGCATGGAAAATGTTTATGTTGCCACGTACTATGTCTTATTTTTGCATTTACTTCATTGGCATTTGTGCAAATTTTAGGTGACAAATTTCCAAAATCAATTTGTGTTGCTACAGGTAAATATATGCTATATCAAGTTTTTATATAGCAGTATTAAACAGAAATTATTAATTTTTAGATTAATTGTAAAAAGTAATATTACAATGTTTAAATAACATGATATATATTATACTTTGCATGAAATGTACATTTTAAAGTAGATATTGCATTGTAATATATATATTTAAAGTTATTTGTAAATTTAAAAAACAATTAAACTTTTTAGCATTTATGATCCAGTTCTTTTTCCTCGCAGCATTTTGTTGGCTTAGTGTAATGTGTTTTAATACCTGGAGAAATGTTATGTAAGTAAAGTCACATTTTGATATTTTTTTAGAGAAAAACATTTTTTAATTATGTATGATGTTTACATACATATAACCGTACATATATAAATACATATATATATATATATACATACACATATATATATATATATATATATGTATATATATATACACATACATATACATATACACACAATATTTGCGTATTTTCATGTATATATGCAATGATGTATTTTTTTTTAAGAATTAACAGCAATAATGATAGATAACAAAAACGTTGTAAATATTAATCTGCAAAAACTACAAATATTTATATCTTTCAGGCAGTATCTCAAAACTGAACAATCAAAAGAAGAACAGAGTAAATATTTTATTTATTACTCAGTATTTTCATGGTTTATTCCTTTGTTATTTTTTATAATTACATTCATATCGGATTCATTTCCTGCTATTCCTTCTTGGTACATAAAGCCTCAAATTGGTGTCACATCATGTTGGTTTAGATGTAAGTATAACTTAAATATAATATACTTTATAACTTTATCTTTATTCGTTACTTTCTAATTTATTATATATACATATATGAATTTTTCTAGCTGATAAATCAGAGTTTCCTTACTTTTATGGACCAATAGCTGTACTGATCTTTACTAATGTAGTTTTTTTTGTTCTGACTGCTCGAGAACTTTCTGAAAATAAAAAGCAGGCCAGTGAAAAAATTGATTTAAGTAATACTGAAAGAACTAATTTTATCCTTGATTTTAAGAAACGATGGACAAATTATCTACAAGTGTAAGTACATTAAATTGAATACATTTATTTAAAATTTTAGATCTTTTGCTATATTTTTAAAAAATAAAATACTGAAATTAACTAAAATTAGAATACTTTTTAATTTTATTGTTATAGGTTTTATCGGTGTTTAATATTATTTCTTGTAATGGGAATAAATTGGTTAATTGAAGTTATTTCGTGGGCTGCAGGAGGTTCTTGGACAATATGGATTGTTTTCGATATAATTAATTCTCTTCAAGGTGTTATTATTTTTTGTATATTTGTACTTAAAAAGCCTGTGCGAAATATTGTAAAGAAAAAATTAACAGAGTGGAATAACAAGACAGTATCTGATGATGAAGAATTACAAAATATGACAAGCAATAACAGTAATTATAATACGATGTGATAAACAAGACAATTTATAATAACAACCCATAAACAATAGTCTCCGAGTGATTAATGAAGTGTATAAATATAATGAATAAATAAAATAAAATACCTTTAAAGTAGAAACATCAATTTTAATATCAGTTTAAATTTGTCTATTCTTATTTATCATCATCAGAGTAAAATAATTTAATTCAATGTTTGATTGTATTAATATATTTGTATATAAAGCATACAAAAAATAAACATTTTGTTAAGAATTTATACATTATATATTGACAAATATTATATTATATTACTACTCAATTAAACATTATATTCTTGAGAGATGCAGCTCCAATATAACAATTTAGTATTAAAATAATTTATTTATTTTTCACCTATTTACTTAAGGAATTATTATATAGTTTTACTACTGTAGTTTTAGTAATCATGATTTTTGTATTAAGGAAATATATTATAATAATTAATTTCTGCAATATCTATATTTAATAACAGCATGTAATTAATATATTTTTTACTTTTATAATGAAACATTCTATGAAAATATTTATAGAAATTAAGATATTCTTAACATTTTTGTTGTCAAACTTCATACTTATTGTATATCATATAATAATATTTTTGTTTACAGAATTTAACAATTTTATTTTAATATAGAAAGCTAATGAAACTGTTATAATAAACTATTCACTTTTTAACCTACATTATATATATATATAAGCAAATATGTTCAATATGTTATTTATAAACACACATGTACATTACAATAAATATTATATTTTTTTACTATTACTATTATACTTTTATACCAGGAAAAATGTTTTATCATAAAAATGTTTCTTTTTTTATTATAACTCTAAATGTAAAAATGTAATATAGAAATTTGTGGAAAAATTCATTTAAATAAGTATATAATATAATATTATTTTTAATAAATATTATATTATTAGTTGTATAATAAAAAAAAAATATATTATACAACTTATATTAAACTGATATCTAACATTAATCTGATTGTATTATGATGTCTTAATGTGATTCAAAAATTGTTCGCTGTCATTTGTTTCTTAATTTAAAAGCTTCATCTAGCAAAAATGAATAATTAATAATTGATATTACCTGTATAATTTTGTCTTTTCTTAAAATTTTATTTAAATTGATGCTATATTTTATTTCAATTTTTGTGAAACTCAGTTCATATTTGAAACAAGAATTATTGACTTAGGAAGCAAAATTATGCGTTAATAATAAACAAGATTCATCTTTAAAACAGAATAATTATTATAATATAAAGAGTCAATTAATAATAAAAAATTGGAACATTTCATTTGGTATCTGTAATTGAATTCTAACATTTTCATTAAAGAATGTGAGAATTAGTTATTTTATTATTTTGTTTTGTTATTTTTTTTTTGTATCGTTATTAAATATATTCTAATTAAACGATTGTTTGATTCATATAACTAATGCTATTTTTATTACTACCTTTATTTTGTAAATTATAAAAAAATATTTTTCTTATAGTGTAAGTGGTAGAAATATAAGTAAATAAAAAATATCACGTCTTATATTTACTCATTAATTTATGATTTCTTAATACACTTATTCCAGTTGAACACGATTTTTAGTTGTATATTTTGTTTTTACCAAAAATCACTGTGGTTAAATTACATTAATAAACTACTTAATAGTTAAAACTGGTTTCAATTTCTTAATTAGATCTAATGTATTATTTGTTTAATTGACATAATATAATACATTGAATATTGACTGTTTTTTTGATTACAATTACTTAACTATCGCAATTATGTTTATATAAAAATTAGTTTATATATTTTCTATTTTGAATTTTATTCATATTATACTTTTCTAGAATTGTATGAATGAATCGGATTGATTAATTTGAGGAATATGACAACTTCAGATGCATGAGAAAATTTGGCATATAAAAGTTTTACCATTTATTCCATAATAAACATATGTTTTTATACTAAAAAATTAATCTGAACAATAGTATTCTATATTTTTTTGAAATGTACACACATGTCCATACATACCCATACATATCCATATATATATATATATATATATATATATATATATATATATATATATATATATATATATATATATATATATATATATATTATACAAATTTAAATGTAATAATACTTTTTAAATGAATTACATAAATTGTATTTTATTTTGTTTTTATTTTTTATTTGTTTATAAAAAAATAAGTTGCTCATTAATGATTCTTTCATACATTATGTATTCATTATAATTAAGCAATAATAATTCATTTTATAATTAGTCTTTCAAATAAAAAAAATGTCATGATGTTTACAATAAATTTCAAGATTTTGATAATATTTCGTATTTATGAATAAGAATTTAAATTCTCTATATCCATACACTTGTACATGCTTATGTGTAATTGTATATATATATATATGCATGTGTGTATATATATATATATATATATATATATATATATATATATATATATATATCCATATATGCAATAATAGATAAGTTAATTATTCAAACATATAGTTTATTATTTTTCGGGTT
This sequence comes from Acanthacorydalis orientalis, assembly GCA_034766995.1. Classification (NCBI taxonomy): domain Eukaryota; kingdom Metazoa; phylum Arthropoda; class Insecta; order Megaloptera; family Corydalidae; genus Acanthacorydalis; species Acanthacorydalis orientalis. The sequence continues at coordinate 23,366,997 of CM068313.1, forward strand.
TTCAAATATTTATTTTGAAATTATAATTTAAATATTACAATTAAATAGACTGGATTGAAAAGTATTTTTATTTTTGCTTACGGTTCAATGTTTGTGTATTTTTTTGTGATTGTGTTTTTAAGAAAAAAACTATCAAAATCTCAAACGAACCAGTGCAATGTAATAATGATACGAACTACGAAATCCCCATAATATTATGAACATGTGATAGAATTAGGGGACGCTGCATTCTCCGTTGCATACACAGGTCGACAATCAGTCTATCTTATACTATTTAAATGTATTGTCATTATGATTCATATTGTTGCGTCTCGGTTGCTCTACAGTTAAGCGCCACATCGAGCGCCGTTCCTTGTCAACAAGAAAGCTAGAGGGAATATACTAGGCATGCGTCAGAATTAGTCAATGGGTACTGAGGTCCTCGGTTCGATGTTAAGTTAGGCAGTTTAGTTCTCTCTTTACAAGCTGTACGATATGTGAGCATATCGGCCATTATTTGAATCGCTGTAAACAATGTAATTGTTGCTGTGTAGTCAAAAGAAATTGGCGCGCGTCATATTAAATTAAAATATCTAATTTATATGTGCCCGTGTTTGTGTTTTGCTTGATTGATGTTTTGATGCAGTTTAATGTAACAAGTGCGCTCAATACCTATTATTCGAGGGGGTAGTTTCAACGACTTGCAGGTATGTTGCAACTGCAATATATTTTCAGATCTAGCTTTGGTGTATGCAACGAGGACCTGCTACTAGTTTATCGATTGTTTCTTATCACTCTTTTATTATTAATGCAATGTTATATAGCATCATATTAAAAGTATGATTAATAACACAGTGAAATTTTTTGTAAAAGTTTTGGTCGTATGCATTTTAAATTGTTTTTTTTTTCCATTTTACAATATTTTGTCGATTATATAGTTAATTTATTTTAAAAAAATATATAATAGCTATTCAAATATATTAATAATCGGTAATATTTTTATTATAAATATATATATATATATGTATATGTAAATATATATATATATATATATATATATATATATATATATATATGTATATATATGTATATGTAAATATATATATATATAAACTGTAAATTAAAATATGTGGTCTAGTTTCAATTTTTTAAAATTCTCTTATAATAAACCATGCATTTGTATGTATATAAAATATAATTTTCTATTTGGTATTTTTCATTATTTAAAAAGCATAATAATACAGAGTATTAATGTTCATCAGCATTAATATATAAGAGTTTGAAATTTTTATACACATTATTCCTTTTTAGATTATATAACAATAAATTCTTGCAACATATTGCAACAACTTCAGAACGTAAATACATAACATTATATATATATATATATATATATATATATGTATATGTGTGTGTGTATTTATATATATATATGTATATGTACATTAATAAAATCTTGACTTCTAATGTGTTCTTTCGTACGATATTATTCATATCAATTCTTATTAAGAGTCGATTGTTGTAACCAATGATTATATTGCTTATATTGTCGGATTAAAATAATGTGTAATTGATGATCATTGTCTTCTTCCAATTATTTTGTTACTAACGTGTTTTTATAATATTAGCAAAAATGTAAAATAAAAATCATATATATATATATATATATATATATACACAAACAATTTGTAAATTTGTATTTACATTCTACATATTTATCAAAACGTATCAAAACATGATTTACGTAAAAAAAAACTATTAATTTACAATGAACAATAAATTAATAACTCATTGCAAAATTCCAGAAGTGCTCAACTACACTAATACATATTTGTCTATATCTATATGAAGTTTTGCAGAACTAAATTGCCTACGATTTCATATTATCGATCATTAAAAAAAACGTAGTTAATTTTATTTTAGATACTGCATATTTCCATCACTTATGTATTAGTTTACTATATACACATATCTTGAAAGTGTCGTTGAATAATTGTAATGAAAAAAAATAACTTTTCAATATGAATATTAATTACGTAATTCATTTGTATTAATATAAAATTAAATGTGCTGTTGTCTTAGATCAATAAATTACATCAATATTAACACGATGTTATATTTAAAGGCATGACATAATTTTTATATCATGTCATTTCTGAAATATAAAATTATATCATTTATTATTGCTGATAATGTTTACTTTTCCGTTTAAAATATCAGTCATATTTTTACTGTACGTAAGTTATATCGATTTAAATGTATTGGCGAATGTTTAAAAATCTGTTAATTGCAAACTTTTACGGAAATGTATATTTTTAATAATGAAATAATAAAAATATTTATTACAAAGTAAACCATTAACCTCATTATTTAGTTTTTTACAACCGCTATCTTTTTTATTCAGATAATTATCGGTAACGTTAAGAAATTCGTAAACTGGTAATTAATTCACAGGATAATAAATAATGAAAGATATCGTTAATTACTTATAACTAGACGCAAAAGTTTAAATCTGAGATTTTGTATTTTCAGTTAACGAAGGAAGTAATTTGTTTGTGGAAAGTTCTGGCTGCGTGAAATATATTAATGCACGATTCGTAAACAATTCAAAACGTAAAGCTAGGATCTAAGAATATATTTTGAATTACAATCATAATTTATTCATTAAACGCTTCCTGATGGCCCCTCATGTATGTGCGAATATCTATGTATTGTGTTTAAAATCTCGTGAATATAATTTGCAATAACAACGCGATACTATAATATTGTTCACTTCAATTTTGTTACTTCATGGCATGTATTCATTTCAGAAATCACAAAAATGTGTATGAATATTAAATGAGTATTATCTAAGACAACATAACCATTTAAGAATGCCATTCTGGTTTGAGCTGTTTACTTTTCTATAGACCTCTACTGATAAACACCACATTCAACTATTAACAAAAACAAAATTATAGACCCATTCTTCTTAATATTTCCAGCAATTTATTGCATTTATTAAAAAAATTGATTATAATAAATGTTAAATGTTGACCGAATTTTTTTTTAGAAATGATAAAATATGAACGTTTATTTTTGTGGATAATATAAATAAACTGAATAGATCTAAAATTTATTAAAACATCTAAATAATGGAATAATTTTAAAATCCATTTCAATTTGTAACTATTGTACAAAAAAATATCTATTTAACGTTGAAATTTTGCAAAGTCGTACAAATAATTCTCAAATAAAGTCAGTATTGTCTTGTGTATATATATATATATATATATATATATATATATATATATATATAAACAGCATTATATTATAAATGGACATATAAATTCTTATATATATATATATATATATATAACATTTAATAAATCAATTGATATTAAAAATTTTTCCATTATAATGTGAATTAATATTAAATTAGAATTGAATAACTTAAAATGAAACTAATTTAGATTTTTTTTAGAATTAAAAAAGTATACATTCTATTGGATGATATATTAAACACTTTTTAAAATAATTGGACTTATAAACGGCCATATATAATATAATTTGATGTATAAAATATTTTAAATTCAAAGTAATGACATAAAATATTTTCCTTATATATCAAATATAATATAGAGGTAATATAATGTTATTTCACTTTAAAAACTACATATACTAGTTTTTATTATTTTCATATTGTTAATTTTATTAAAATTAAATTTTAGTTTGACTAATATTTGTAAATGTTGTTTTTCGTTTAATATTAAGTTTGAAATTATATATATATATATATATATATATATATATATATATATATATATATATATATATATATATATATGTATGTATTTTAGTAAGTACTTATACCAAAATGTTCTCTAATAACCAATTTATACTTTCGACAATAATATATTTCACATTGATGTTTTGATAAAGGTTGATAAGGGGTGTTTATATCACGAAAAAAATGTCAGTTAGCAAAATCTAAACATGGAACAGTAAAGTAAGTAATAAAAAATGTATGAATTTGTCTCTAAAATGGATGTACATTATTTTTTTAACGAGAAAACTTTTTTTGTAATTTTATGTTAAATTAGTAACAAAGAAGTTTGTATAACGCGCAACTGGCGAAACTGAAATATCTCATATTAAAAAGTGCTTGAAATAAGCAGTGGTAATATGATTTTGTGAAGAATAGATTTAAAGAACATTTTATATGTTATTTGTTTTATTGAATTAAATTTTCTTCTATTGTTATTATTATATTTATTAATTTTTGAAACTTACCAGTTATAATAAATTAGAAATATGTCTTTCAGTAATCATGTCTATATAATATAGAGTTTTTTCGTTATTGTGTGTGTTGTCTTTACATATGGGTTTGATATATTACAATTAGAGTATAATTATTAGGACAGTTATAATTCCTTTTCGATTCAAGATTTTTGTATTTTGTACTTGTATACTTAAATAAATGATTTCACAATATAAAAATACCATTGGTACTGTATGAAATACGATAAATTGATTACAAAATTTGGCACAAGAAAAGCCTCATTTGAATTGCACGAAAATAACAAGAATTTATTAAATTTTCAGAAAATTACAGGATCTAAATCTATTCTTCCAGGTAAAGTAATTGAAAATGTACTTGACTATGAAAAATGTATAATTAAGCTTTATTATATAATTACGAATGTAAATTAAATATTTACTCTCGTGTTAAACTAACCGAAATCTTAACAGAAAATTGTAAATTGGCCTTTAATAAAAAAAAATGTCCCTGGATATACTTTTGTACAGATCACGTATAATTAACTTCCATTTTACACGGATTATAATTAACAAAAAAAACATGCTGGAATCAACGAATGTCATTTGGAATTTAATGAGGAAACAGGCCATAAGGTGCGTAATTTGACGACATGTTATTTCGGCCAGAGGTGTATATGAACATTTAGATATAAATGTGTCTCATGGTATGCATGGTTGCGTTTTATAACATGAAATAATTGGGGCGTGAGGTTATGTACGCTATGTGTATCTATTACATGTCGAGAACGGCAACATTTTGCTACTGTACGAGATGTTGTTGATCTGAAGTACTTTCATTTACTTCATATTATATAATTTACAATACATATGCGTGCTGCTTGTTGTTTGTGCTATATATATATATATATATATATATATATATATATATATATATATATATATATATATATATATATATATATATGTTTATTAGAAATCCTCTCATTCTTAGTATTATTGCTAGTTCTGTCAGTTACCATATATTTGTCTTTATATATTACTTTGTTATTTGTACACAAACCTAGAAAATTATTTACACACATATAATATTTACATTACACGAAAATCATTAAAATCTTTCAAAGATGTACAAAATGTTTTGAGGTGTATCAAAATAATGTAGCAGTATATGAAATACTACACTGAATGTAAATATCTATCGGTTGTTTCGTTTTAAATTTATTTAATGTCAGAAAATAAAACTTTATCCCCAATTTTCATAAATTGTAATAATAAGAAAAGTCAGTGTACATAGCATTTGTATACTTTTTATTTATTTAATTAAAGATATGTTTTTGTATTTTTCTAAGTAATATCTTTTGTTCTAAGTGTATTGGATGAATTGGAATTAATATCAAACTGAACTCACTTTTTTTTTTAAAAAAATACATAAATAGTTAATTTAGAAAATACGATTTTAGTCACTGTGGCTAAATTCGTGTTTATAAGTGAACATTTCACTTCTTCGTTAACCACAATTTTTTTTCTGATTAATAATGTTCAGTAGTTGATTATTGATAAGTTTTTATTGTTGCTTATGAGCATTTCGATGGTGAACTATCAAACTCAGTGTGCTAAGTTACGGATACAAAACTATAACCAATCGTATATTTTTCGTTAGTTTAGCAAAGACTAAGCTCTTATCGTTCTATAAGAAACTAAATATTAATCCATATCTTTTGTTTAGTTTTCTGCGTTAATTTTATATTTGTGATCGTTCTTATATTTGTGAAATGAAGTAATTAGTCTTATAATTAATATAAGGTAATGTAATAAGTGTTATAAATGTTTTATTAAAAAATGTGTAGTAATTAAATATATTTTATTCAATACTTAATATAATATATGAATATTGAAAAAAGTATTCTGTGAAATTTCAGAAAATGCATTTTTCTATCAACGAAATAAATCACCTACTTATATATTTATACATCTACTTACTTCTTTTTTAAATTTTAATTCTTTTAAATATTTTTTAGTAAATTAAAAATTATAAAAATAAATTATCATATATATATATATATATATATATTATTTTTATTAATTGTTAATATAGTATTTTATTTTAATACAGTATTCTGTTTAATATATTTGTAAGTAGAATTAAAAGTTTTTCCAAAGATGTCAATTAACGTATATTCATATTTACACTAATTTGTAGTATGTATATACTTAAAGAACTGGGGACTCGATACACAGAAATTTATAATTTTTATCAATTGAAAATATATGTAAAAAGTACGTATACCTATTATATGAAAATGTTAATAAAAGTGTGTATCTTGCCTGCTACAAATATCTATTTTACTTTCACACCCGCCTTTGAGTTATTTGTAAATAACTACTTCCTTTATCGATCTGTTTAGAATCTACGTTTTTAATGACGTAACATGATATTTCGTCTCCGAATTGTGTTAATTTGAACCTCCTATCTTTAAAAGATTTTTATTTGGACATTAATTCCAGCAATTCGTGTAATGCATATTTCCAAATCATCTTCTGTATTTGTTATCAATGTTATCAAAATTTTAATCTAATATTTTTAAATTTCAGAAACCTATATTTAATGTTCAGTTTGAAATTTATACATTTCAATAGATACATACCATACTTTGTTTTCTGTAACACTATTGATATGTATATATATATATATATATATATATATATATATATGTATGTATGTGTTTAACAAAAAATAAAAACCGTTTTTTTATAAAATCTATAAAGGTGAGCTTTATGTTAAAGTAAAAATTAGATTGGAATAAAAAATCAGTGTACAAAAAAGAAACAATAAAGAAAAAACGTAAGAAGCAGATCAAATAAAAAGTTTTTACTTCGGTTTTTTACAAATAACATTGTCTTTTTTTAAAAAAAAGCCACGCTGCGAGTTAGTTTGTGTGAAATAAAGTAGTATACATTATTATGTTTCTTTGATTACATAAGATTTCTGTAGGAAAAAATTCTATTTGGAATCTTATTTAAAAATATATTTGAATTTATTAAATCAAAATTTTCAGTGTTGAATTATAAAAAGTGTATATATATATATATATATATATATATATATATATATGTTTGTGTGTTCGTAATATATATATATGTAATAAAAAGTGGAAACAAATTATATAACTAATGTTATAATAACATTTATTTTTGTGAACAATACTGTTTAATAATAAACTTAAACGAAATGTATCAAAAAATAGACTCCTTATTCATTTTATCCATTTTTTCTTAAAATTTTGCTTACTATGTAATATATATTATATATCAAAGTATTTAAAATATGGAGTGAAATTGAAAGACGTATTATTTATATGTTCCATTTTCTCAGTCATATTAAGCCATTATTAAATATTTGCTTGACAAAATATTTAATCTACGATATAATGAGCATATCTCAAGTGACTGGTATTTGAAATCACGGCGCAAGGTATTGTTTATATTTTTAATATTAGGGTGTAAGTATACTCATAATATATAATATATACACACATATATATATATATATATATATATATATATATATATATATATATATATATATATATGTATGTATGTTTGTATATATGAATGCGTATGATTAAATGTTATATTTAATCCTAAATGAAAAATCAAATACGATCAGTGGGATGATAATTAGTATTAAAAACTGATTATTTTCTCAAATTATTTTAATATCATATGTAATTAATTAATGATTCAATTAAAGATAAAAAAGATAAATTGTACGTAGAGATGAATTGGTTTGATTTACCCATACAATAAAAATAAAAGTTACGTTCTAATTCAAACGTATTAAAATAAATATTATTTAAAACCCTTAAACTGACGGATAAGTATGTCCTATTACGGTTAGTATTTGACCATAGATCTGTAATTGTTAGTCTTTATCACCATTACGAAACGATTGTAGTTTCCAAAACTTTGTACGAAAACATTTTCACATCATTCCGCATTACATTGTTAGTTAATGTTGGTTTCAGACGAACCCTTTGCTTGTCTTCAGATTAATAGGGACTACGTATAAACATTATCTTCATTACAAGAGGTGTTCGGTATGATTATATTGAAAAAATATTATTTCGGAAAATAAAATATTTGTTTTTGACATCTGTGTAAGTATTCATTTAAAAAGTACATTTTAACCCTATCAACATTTTACAGGGAATAAAAACAATTTAAATATTATTTTTGACTGATATGAAAAAAACAGATCTCAAATGGAATCATATGAAAACTAATACCAAATAGTTCACCATATTTGTTATAATTTTGAAAATTTAATTCGATTTTTATATTACATAACATATTCATAAATACAGGAAATTTATTTTTATCTCGCTCTCCTTCACGCACACACATACCTACGCATATATATATATATATATATATATATATATATTATATTGATTCTCTTTCAAAAAATGTAAAGATAACCACACAAAACCAATTAAAGATACAAATGAAATGAACCGCGACATTTGTAAAGGAAAGTAAAAGTAAGAATAGTAAGATTGACTCGAAAGATACATCTACCCTTCAAGCATCCACACAGATAGGGAATGTCGAGCAAACATTGTAGCATGTGCAAAAGAGCAGTATAGTAGTATAGCGATTTACGGGATAACGAACGTATACAATAAATTATTAAATTTCGATCTTATTTATTGGGGTGACAGGAAATAGAATGATAAGATTTTGTATTCCCCTATAGCAAATTATTGAGAAAACGTCGATTTTACACCGTCCGTAGTTCCGTTTCAGTTGTATGAATTATAAATGAAGGTAAAACATAAAATAAAAAATTCTTAATGTTTTTTCTTTTTATACTATTTTGTATCTTCGTATAAATGTATTACAAACATCAAATGTGAATAAATACATATTATAACAAGTATTTACATGATGATCGTTATTTAATAATTATTAAACGAAAAAATATAAAAAATACTTTAATTGAATGATTTTTTTAATATGTAATTGATTCTACAGTAATCATTACTGGCACTATTCTCATTTTTGTTTATAATCTTATTAGAAATGTTATAGCAATGCTTCTGAAATATACTTAACAAAATAGATTGTTCATGAACTTTGATTTTTTAAAGTCAGTTTTTCTTTTTACATAACATTAAGTTTCAAGCACAATATATGATGAAATAATAAATTTTTATTATAGTAGATTTAATTCGTTACAAACATAAAAATAATTATCAAATATCAATACTGTATAGTCGTGTGGAAGTATTCATTTTACATGCTTGTGCATATTAAATATATAAAAATGGAAATACAATGGAAATAATAACATGCACCATAAGTGTTAGAATGCCGTTTTTACTAGTCACATTTCAAAATAAATAGTACAAGACTGCCATTCAGCACGCACATTTTCGCATATAGTATTCGTTTCAAATAAATTGCTATATTTAATACTGAACGAAACATTCGATACCATTATGGTATGTATTTGAAAACATATCCAGAAATATACATACATACATATATATATATATATATAGGATGATTCATTTTAGGTTTCCACATGGAAGTATTAAAAGGGGTTAAAAAAATCATATTATTTTTTATTTAGTTTTTTAGTTTAATTCAGTACTAAAATACTAAATGAGCGATAACATATTTTTTCAGATTTTTGCGTTTCTTTTAATACTTGCGCGTGGAAACCTAAGTTGAAATACCGTGTGTATATATATATATATATATATATATATAATAAAACAAATATATTAATTATTATGATTTGTTAAATCATAAATATTTTTAATGTAAATCAAAGTAAAGAGTTTAAATATTTGAATTTGTATTTATGCACTATTTTAGTATTTACTAACTTCTTAATATGTTATGTACTAACTATATAAATATTTTTTCTGTACCTATTTTTAAAATTTTATATTTGGTTCAATCAAAAATTTCTTCTATTTTAAATTTAAGTATACCCGAAATCTAAATGAAATAAGCAGATAACTATTATTAATATTTTTTTATATTCACTTGTGTCTTGCCTGTGGTACTTAACTGTTTCGTTGTAGCTTTTGAGTAATAAAAAAAACTTAAGGTTCATGTAAATAAAAACTAAGTGAACGTTCTATATTGATTAGATAATGATTATTTTTAAACCTTCAATAATCGTGTGTCCGGTTTTACCCAGAGGCCAGTGAGTTTTTTTTAAAAAAAAGACTAAACACAATCATTTTTACTGATATATTTAAATGTGGTTAAAATAATTGTTATTGGTTTAAATATTTTTTTAATGTTCCTTTTATTTAATAGTTTATATTGATTGTACATTAAGACTGATTTATAAATAAAAATTTTCTTTAGGTAATCGCATGTGATTATCTTGGAATTTTCAGTATGGTAATTTAATAACTTTTAACTATTGAATAAATTTTAATTGAATTGTTCTTTTATCAGATGTGTATTATTGAAAAAAACTATACATGATTGTACTTTCTGATCGAAACCATTTTTTTTCAATAAATGTTAATAATATTTAATCGTTAATGAGCTTTCAAATCACGTTTATTAAATGGAAAATGATTTTTTTTTTAAATTCAGATTGACGATATTATAATGATGTATAGAAAAAGGGAACACAAATTATGTACCTTTTCATACAACACAATTTTTTATTATTATGTGATTTTAGAAAGTTTTGGAAATCAACTATACCAGACATATTTTTGTCGCGTTTTATGCTTTTAGCCACTACAGACGGTTAGGTTAGCTGCTTTACATTGTAAGACGTAGTTTATCGAGACACGGCTATCGGAAGGCCGTTATCGATGACGTGTTCGGCGGGGACGGACGGACATGGGTGTGTGCTGGCGGCGTTTTGTGACGTCGCGGCGCCTCGCGTGACCCAGTTGCGACGCCCGGCCCGCCGGGCGACGCTCTCCGCATGTATCAGACACTCCAACCAGTTGTAATGACGACGCTGTCTGCTCCATAAGACGAATTGTAGATAAGTTGAAAAACAACTTGATGAACTATCTGCTTGTTTAGGTGTGTACTTCATGTGTGTAAATAGTTACGCTAAACGTTTACTTCTTTTTTGTTTGTTTATTAATTACAAGAAAGTATGCTTTCTAAGTGCAAAAAAACGTGTAGAAGTATACTTAGAATATATTAAAAATGCAAATATTTTGTTTTCATTCATTTATTCGAAACTTCAAAAAAACTTATAGTCCCTTTCCAAAAAGTATAAAGATATAACATAGAAATTTAAGAAAATAAATAACTACTAAGCTCTGATGATAATATTTTATTATATCTATTCATAAAATAATATGATAAATGTTCAACATCTGTGCCTTGTCTGTTATAAAGAGAAATATTTGGACAATGAGAAATGTTTATAAGCCTGTCTAATAGTTCAATGTATCGAGAGCACCAGTAATAGAGCGCCTCTTAATAACGAACCTCGAAGCTCTGTTAATCAGAAATCCGATACCATCTTTTAATAATAGAGAGAAAAGTGGTTCATAACGACTGCCAAACTTCTCAACATCTCGTATAAATAAATATGAACACGATCTTAATGTTTGATACTCAATAAACAGTCTTGGCAAAGCTGATTTTGCTATCGCAGAGTTTTTGTATTTGGTAAACGAAAAGCTATGTCGGTGATAAAAAGTTTAGTCACTATAATAAATTTACAAAGTAAACTGCTGTTGATAGAAACATTCATATTTTAAGAAGATTATTCTAGACAATAATCTTACTACCATTGTGCTTCTGCAAATGTAATTTTCTTTTATTGATTTCTTATCTGCTACAAGAAATGAAAACAAGTTTATGACATAATATTTAGTCAGTTTCGATTTTATGTAAAATTTATGTATTATATTTTTACTTAAATAATATTTTTGTTATTTTTACATATATTAAGATAAGTGCATACATAAAAAAATCTTTTTTTAAAAGAAAGAGTACAAGTTAAGTAATTGTTGAATATTTCTAATATCATATTTAATTTACATTTTTTCTCCTATAATTAATTCTTAAAAAATATATAAATATATATTGACAGAATGGATTAACATGAGTATTTTGGCAATAGGAATATTTTTTTGTAATATAATATCTTATAATGAAGTACTGAGTGACTGCACTCGTTGACAGCTGATTCATGACTATTTTAAAAATTACTCTTGTTGGTTTTTATTTGCAACTTTCAGGATTATTTTAATTTAATAGTGATGTATTTAAATATTCTCATTAACATATTTAGAAAAGAATTTCTACTGACCGAACTAGCTTTAATGCTATGTGTATTTTGAATTATTTAATATATATATATATATAAATCGAAAGAATATTATAAAATGTAGAAATGTGTACGTAAAAGATTAAGAAAAATTTAAATTTTAAATAAAATGTGATAATCATATTACGTACGCATTGAAAAGTCTAAAGATATATTAGATTTATAAGATGAAACAGAATTTTAAATATAGGTATAAAATGTAAAAAATAAATGACATTTAGATGGATTTTATGTGTTCGTGATACGACGTTACTAGTTTTGAAAGCTGTTTATATTAAAATCATAATGAATTCAACTGCAATATATTTTTAAATATATAAAGTTATTACACACCTGTACACATTTCAGTATATTTCTAGAAGATTTACACTTTTAATTTTGCAGATATTATTTGTAAACTCTTATTTAAATTTCAATAAAAATGTAATCTAGGTATGTAATGGACAAAAAGGTTTTTTTTTAAATAACTTAAATAATATTTATGTTAGGTTGGTGAAAAAATAATTGCGGTTTTTATCATTTTAAGTTTGACGTCGATTTTTCTAATTACCATTATCTTTTGTTATAAGCATGTGATACATCATTCAAACAATGAAATTAGCACTACTGTCTTTCTTTCAGCTTATGTCTATTGTTTTCATTCTTTAGTAATGTTGAAAAGAACCTATAAATTAATTGTGGGAAAAAGCAAATTCGCTCGATTTTATTGTATGAGTTTAAATAAGGACGTAAAGCAACAGAAACTACTCGAAATATCAAATGTGTTTTTGTAAAAAGTCAATAAATGAACGTACAGGTTAATACTGGTTCCAAAAGTTTCGTAATAGTAACAAAAGCCTTGATAATTAGGAGAGTTGTGCACGTCCTTCAGCTATAGATAATAGTGGTTTAAGAACCAGGTTTGAAGTGGACCCACGTAAAACAACTCGAGAGATGGCAGAACAACACAATGTTGATCATTCAATAGTTGTTCGCCATTTGAGTCTAATTGGAAAAACGAAAAAGCTATACAACAATTGGAAACGTTTATCACAGTGGCTAGACCGAGGAGAAGCAACAAAACAGTTTCCTAAACCGAAGCTTCATGAAAAAAAGATTATAATCACTATTTGGTGGTCGGCAAGTAGCATCAGTTACTACAAGATCTTAAATCTTGATAAAACAATAACAACAGAAAAATATTGTCAGGAAATTGAAAAAAATGCATGAGAAATGGCATCGTTGACGGCCAGCATTAGCCAATCGAAAAGGACCAATTATTTTTCATGACAACGCCCGACCATTTTTTCCGAACCTGTCTCCGACAGATTATCATTTTTTTAAATATTTGAGTAATTTCTTACGAGAGAAGGTTTTCAAAGATCAAGCATCAGCTCAAAGCACTTTCGATGAATTCGTTAATTCCAGGACTCCAGAATTCTATCTTGTAGGAATAAACAAACTTGTTTTCAGAAATGTTGTTGTTAAAAAATTGTTGTTAAGAAATGTGTTCAGGCTAATGGTCTTTATTTTGATTAATAATTATAATTATTAACTGATATATGCGTCCTTTATAATTGATACGTAAAAACCGCAATTATTTTTGCACCAATCTAATATTTACTATCTGAGAAAGAAGTAAATACTGACTTATTTATTTAAATATTTTAAATAAATTTAATAAAAAATAATTGTAATATTTAATAAAACAATCCAAAATTTTGAAATTTATTTATTTTTATGAAGATTTAAATTAAATTTTAAACGAGGTAACATAATAAAAGATATAATCAGATAAGTCTTTAATCATATAATAAGAGAAGATTAATATTAAGAATCGAATATAGATAAATCAAAATGGATAAATTAAATTATGTAAATTTTCGCAACATGGTTTTTAATATTGTGGATAAAATCACTTTCAGATATAATTTTTTTACTCCTCTACAAATCACAATCATTTTTTTCTGATCAAAGATGTTGCAAATTGATTATTGATTATTTTTGATTGCTACTTATGCGTATTTCGATGGTGATATCTCCATTCTCAGAGTTCTATGATACATTTATTTTTAGCTCTAACACCTGAGGAAAAAATATCATTTATGATAAAAAATATTAAAATATATTTTTATCATTTTCTGAATACAATAATGTAATTGTGAATAATGCGTCTATATAACCGAAATATATGTGTCTAGAAATTATCCTATTGAAATTGCAGTATATTTGTATTTATTAATTTGAAAATATTAATATATTTTTAATAGAATAATTTATTTTCATAGTATGAAATTAAAAATACTGTACTAGATAATTTCATGAACAGTTAAAGTAGAAATTTATAAAAAAAACATGTTAACAATATACATTATATTCAATGATATACTACTTATATACATATATATATATATATATATATATATATATATATATATATATATATATATGTATATAAGTAGTAATAAGTATTTTTTATATAATCATATAAATTTCAATATCTCATATTTTTCTCTTAATTATTCCTTTATATTAATATCAAATTCAATTGATTATCGTACAGTTTAGACGATATTTTTATAATAATTAGGAAAATGTCAAAATACAAATATTTCTGATTATTGTATTCACTTTAAAACATATAATCATCATTTAATATTATTGTATTGTTTCTAGTAGGAATACGAAAACCAATGTAATATATAATGTACATTAATCTATATGAGATAACGTCCAAAATCTAATATTAATTGTGAGAAATATTGTTGTTCGAGTTTATATGGGTAATAAAGATAATTTCACGTTATTTTATTTCTATATTATTATTTAGGTATGTGTGTGCGTTTCGAAACTTCTTGCTACATGTAACGTCTTGCGAACATCGTTAAAAAAGTATAGTGTATAAATTGTATTATAGGTATATAATTTTTATTAAGGCTTGTTTCGCTTAACGTCTTTGTTTTTAGCGAGCTCGAGGGATGCGAATGCATACTTGGGTGATAATTTTTAGTAAATGTGCGAAATACATTTATAAACTATTTTCTAGGTCAAAAATTAAATGGTACTCAACATATCTGATCTGTGGTATGAATAATGGCCTTACATTAAAATCAACTTATTTATTTTTAATAAAAAAAATATAGGTACAACTATATTAAAATGTTAATGTACTCAAATAACCAGATACACAATATATATATATATATATATATATATATATATATACACATACTGTGTAAAGTAATTATGTACCTAAATATATTGAAAAGAAAATGAAAATAATATACTTTAAAGCACAAAGAAGTAATATGTTTTTATTTGTATTTTAATCAATATTTTCGTCTATGTCCATTACATGTTCATTCAACAGTCGTTTCATTCATTTACTCGTTTTATATTCATTTTATTTTCTCTTATAAAATAAATCTTTTGCTAGAACAAAGAACAATGTTTCATTATGATATTATTTGAGGTGAATAACTTTTAAAACCATGTTTATCAGCTGAATAATATTTAGTTTATTTTTAGTAATTAATTTGCGTCCACTATTCTTAACCTTAGCTTGTACATTGTTTGTTATAATTTACTTTATAATAAATACTTTAATTTTTATATTTTACCTTATAGACTAAATTATAGAAATTATAAATTATTCGATATAATAACTAAATGGTTAACTGAAATCAATTATTATAGTTGATTCTATCAATGACTTTATAAAGAAAATTGAATAGCGATAAAAATTTGACAAAACAAATAAATAAATAAATAAATTAAAATTCTTCAGGTATTGATATAAACAAAACTAGGTTTATAGTTTCCATCAGATTAAATATATCGCGGCTGCAGTTAAAATTTAAGAAAATAAAGTCAACTTTGGTAATTTATCTGCTAATGACATAAATGTAATAAAAAAATATTTTATAATTAAAAATGTATAATATAATAATTTCTGTGTGATTAATATACATTACTATACCAAAAAAGAAACCGTAAAATATACTATGAATTTATAATATGAAATACATTGCAAACGATTATTATTAAAAAAATATTATTTAATAATAAACGGAATATTTATTAGGTTCGTAAAAAAATAATTGCGGTTTATGCGATTAAGCTTTTTTGATTTTCCTTACTGTTTTAGGTTATCCAGAACTGTTGGATGACTAACGCCTAACTTTTGTGCACGCTCTCGAATTGTTGTGCATGGTTTTGTTTTAACTAATGTTTTCAGTTGGTCGTTATGAACTGAAGAAGGACGCCAGTGACCTTCATCATCTTCAAGGCACTCGTCCTCAGCACGACATTTTTGGAACCTCCATTATACCGTACGTTCCTTAACAGTACCCACTCCAAAAGCATCGTTTAGTTTACGAGCAGTTTCTGCTGCTTTACCACCCGTTTTCAACTCATACAAAAAAATTGCTTTTATATGCTCCTTTTCCATCTTTAATCCAATAACTCAATGTGAATCAAAATTAATAACAAAAACAAAGTAGATGTTACCAAAATACAGACCGAAAAATGCATTTTAAAATGATATTAACATAAATGACTTTCACTTTCATTGAAAAAAAATAAGGTTAGAATTCAAAAAACAAAAACCGCAATTATTTTTTACCAACCTTATATATGGATGTAAATGAAAATGATTAATTATCTATAGAAGTAAATAATCGAAGTAATAAAATAAGCACCCGTATTTTTTATTTATATATTAATATTACTACTTTCAATATTTTACCTAATTGTACACATTTTTTAATGTTTATTTTTAATCAAATGTAAATTTATATATATATATATATAATTTATATATAATAGATGTAAAACCATATATTTTCTTAACAAAATATATGTTCGAAATTTATAATGTCATGAAATATTCACATTATTTCAACTTGAAAATTGTACGTATTGCGTGAAGTAATTTTAACTGATGATTAATTGTAATTTACGAATGTAGTAAATAGATAGAAGACATCAACTGACTGAATTCCAAAATCGCTTTATGTATACGTCTCATCACTCAAAATACAAGACAACCACCAAAATTCCTCGTCGACATTCACTTCCAAGTAATTAGTGCAACATCTTGTTAGAATCAAGTACTACTTAAAAAGAGTACTACATACACATATATATATATATATATATATATATATATATATATATATATATATCGAAAAAGTAACAAATTTACTACCTTATTAACACTTCTTGTAAATATCGTTTTCTGCTGACAGCATATTGTGTTACGTATAAGTGTAAATGAAAGTGATTCACGTGGATGAAAAAAGCACGTCCTAAAATCCACAAAAAGGATTTATGTTTTGTAGTTGGATACACGTTTGGGCCAAGTGTGGTCATTACAACGAGTTATTGCTCCTTAAGGACTACTGTGAAGGTAATACTGGAGACAGAAAAGAAATAGTTAATTTTCTTTGAATGGATTTTTTTCTGTATACGCTTATATAATATATATATATATATATATATATATATATATATATATATATATATAAAATACACAGGCACACATACACACTGACACAGTCGCCGCGTACCAGGATACATACTGTTTTGTTCGACTTGCGACTGTACCGTCTATTTTCACATCATAAGCAGCGTATAACCACTGACATTATCAATTTTCTTTGAAAGTTTTTTTTTCTTTCTGGAAATCATCCAAGTAGAACGCAGACGTGTTTTCATATTTTTATGTTCAAATACTAGAGATATAAAAGTGTGATGTGTGTGTGTGTATGTAAAGAAAATAATAAAGTAATAATATTCTATTGACCTTTGAAAAGTAGTACTTCATTTTCAATATTACTAAATAATTTCATTTTCGTAATGTGTTAACCATTCGCGTACAAATAAACTCTGTCATTTATTAACTGTAGTGTATGTGTATTAAAAAAGACCTGTTTCTAAAACTGTATTAGTAAATAGTGAATATTTCATTGATATAAAAGTTAAGTAAGTATTATATGTTCAATTCATCCCATTTGATTATACCATTAGTTAAATTTTATTTATTTTTCAGATCACACTTCCTATAGCGCTATAAGTTCATTATCAGCAAACTTTTTTTATAGTAACTCTTGAAATAAACATTATGGAAGTCCCAATTTGGGCTTTACTGTTACAATAATATTAGCGCTTATGTCTTCTTTAGGCCATTTATGTTTATCATTATGATCGTATTACTAATTAGTTAAATGAGTTTGAAGAGTAATAATTATAGCAATAAAAATGTCCTATATTATTGACTTAGTCTATTACGAAAAGAGCGATCACACATAACATAACTGAAATATTATTAAAAAATGTTTTGGAACAACTTATTAACATGCCATTAATGCTTTGTTCTATATAATACTTTATATATTCTCACGCTGTATTATTTCATAAGTAAGAATTTATACATAAAATAAATATATTTTATAAATGAGGTCTAGACATCACATAATTGTAATTTAAATTAGTCTCTTCAGAACATGCATGCAAATCTACCATTATGTATGTATTGAAACATTACTTCATTCTATGAATACTGAAGCCTAGTCTTGTGCTTGGTTTATTGTTATATATTTATTCAATACAATATTTGCTTTTTGAATAATGTTTGTAGTTAATAGTTTCTAATATTAATTATCAATACATTTTTCCATTTATATATATATATATATATATATATATGTGCGTGTGTGTGTGTGTATCAAAGCTATTTCAGTTTAGGCTTCCATATAAAAAGATTAAAAAATTCTCAAAAATAAAATCAATTTTTTAATTTTTTTCAATACTTTCATGTCGAAGTTTCAATTGAATCCTTCTCTCTCTCTATATATATATGTATATATATATATATATATATATATATATATATATATATATGAATAAAAAATGTATTGTTATTAATACTAGAAATTACCAAGTATGAATATTTTTTCTGTATTCTTTCATCGAAACTATGGATTATTTCCGTGACACTAAACAGAGTTATAAACTAAAAATTGTTTATATCTAAATCATTTCTACTATCAACAGCATACAATATATTTATGTTGAAAATTGTAGAAGGCTGAAAAAATATTTTAAAATACACTTTGGAATTCTCTATTATCCTACTAACCATTCATTCGTTATATATATATATATATATATATATATATATATATATATATATATATAAACAGTATTTCTTTAAGATATATTATAAAAAATCTATAACAATTTTTTTTGTTAATATTGTTTATAAATAGAAAAGTTTCAAATATGTCACGTGTTTATTTTTCAATAATCGATATATCAGTAACTGACCTTTAAATTTTATATTATTTTTCTTCCTCATGTTAATTTGCTTCTAAACAAAGTCAGAGAAGTAAATATATCAGATTTTTTATTTCTTATATATATATATATATATATATATATATATACAGATAGATAGATAGAAATATAGATATAAAAATAGATAGTGTGTGTGTCATTTTTGACCATAGACGAGAACTATGTCCTTTACATTTTAATTTATTGGAATCAGTGTTCGTTTTAATTCAGTTTAAGTAACTAATATAACTGTATGCTAAAATATACAGGAAACTATAGACGATACATCCGTTCTAAATTTGTTATACGTTAACACTAGGATGTCCAGTGTTCCGGAAATACAGGATTATTTAAATACCTTTTGTATGTAACATGTCAAACACGTACGGGCTTGTATGTTTGCGAACGAAAACATCTATGAATATTTAATGTATATGAAATGTTGATGTATGTATATGTGTGTATATGTATATGAGATTAAATAAGCATATGTTTCAAGGCAGTGTTTGTTGCACAGTCGTCGCGCAAAGTGCAGTACGTGATCTGTATTTCATTCATGCAATTTACAGACGAATGCATCAAGGACAATCTTGATTATATTATTCATTCATAAATGTATCAGTGTCTCACGCAGTGAGACACTGAAGAATTTTAAAACAATACATGCACAAAAAAAGAATATCTATCTTCATATATTTCTATAAATATGTACACTCTTTAAAACATACACACGTACATGTGTGTCTGTGCGTGGGTGTGTTCAATTTTCTCGAATTATCATAATGAACAAAAGCAGCGATAATATAATAAGTATTCTTCATTAATATATGCCTTCCATATATGAGTATCACGTATAACTGTATCAGAATAATGTACCTACAATTTGATTCTTTATCAATTCGCATTCTATGATTTTCAATTATATTTTCAATAGTTGAGTAAATTTTTATGAATAATGGACGCTTTAACATTTATTTTGGTTAAATATATAAAAATGTACAAATGGACAATTGATCTAGAAGAAATCATAATTAAATTTGCAAATATTATCATCAATATAGTTGATTAATTGGTGTTTTTATATTCAAATTGTAATATTTTTTTCTGGTCATATCTTAAGTATATGTGATGTATAAACTTACAGTGTGATTTATTTTATGCTCTTAAATTAGTCTTGTATAATTGAATAAGATATATTTATGATTATAAGATTAAAATTTTGGTTCTTTAATATATATTCCAACAAGTATTTCAATTTGATATCAGTAATAGCCTTTACACACACACACACGCACGTACACATACTTGTGTATATATATATATATATATATATATATATATATATATATATATATTGAAATGTGGCATTTTTAAAATATTAATAAAATTTCAATTGGGTTTGCTAATAATTTCTAATATTAAATACAAATCGAAAAATTGTAATTTGCCAAAACAAATTTAAATATCGTAATATTCATTATGAAAATATTATATATATATATATATATATATATATATATATATGTGTGTGTGTGTGTGTGTAGTGTATGTTGTATATACTAATTAAGTAAAAGTGTACACACTTATAATATAAAAGATAAATATGACTTTAGTATCCGGATATTTGATATGTTTAGTTGTCACATCACATACTTCCTGATTATTATTTGATTTAAATGTACAACCCAACGATGATATATTATAACGTTCATCCTTTAATTCCCCTAGTATTAAATTAATTTATTATCTGTATTGGATTATCAGTCCTCTCAAATCTATTAAGTTGAAATTGTATAATGTTTCTGCAGGCTTGCGACAAGATATTTTAATTCAATTTGTCTATCGTGTCAAACATTTTCAAAATATTATAATTAAGCTCCGATCAATGGAAGATTTATCTTTTCGTAATAGTCTTCTTCGCTATTTTTTTATACAAATGATACTTTATAACGAAAAAATACATTGAATCCGGTAAGATCCAATTTAGAATTTTATTCACACTTTACGTTTTTGATACGTTTGTAAAAAAGATTACAAAAATGTCATAATGAAGCTAATTAATTCTTCATTTTCAAATATGCTTTTAATGCTTTTCTTATGTCTGCAGTACAGTCTATTTTAAAACGCTTTTAATGTTTCAGCATCACATAATTTTCTATGCAAACTTGCATTTCTTCAACGCTGCACTTAAACCATATGGTATACGTTCTTATTTTTAGACAGCTCGCAAGTGCGGCGTTAAAAAATTAATTGTTTCACACATGTGTTTTAATATAAGTATGCAGGTAAACTTATAGCCTAATATCACAATTTTCTTAAAATTTAATAAATGCATGTAACGAAGTTACAGCTGTTTTTCCTAATTATTTCATTGGTTTTTATACATTTTGTCACATGTACATGTAATGTTATTCTTATATTTTTTAAAAAATGATATAACAATGTAATGTATATGTATTTTTTTTTCTATATTCGAAAAATTATTTAATAACTTTAAATTAATTTTGTTACATCTTTAAAATACATTTGGTTTTTAATCATAAAAATGGTTTTGTTAAATTTATACATTTTTATTCTTGTATGTATGTAGTATATATATAAATATATATATATATATATATATATATATATATATATATATATTCAAAGTAAAAGCAATTTCAATTCAATTTTATAATTCATTACAAGTGAAACACAACTTTTTCATTTACATGAATTGATCAGTACTAATGCATATTGTATTACTGAAACTTTGAACGAAGTTGTTCGTTTAAAATACATTTCAACGATCTATCATGAATTATAAAGCTTGTTTTCTCAAAATTTAAAAATTTTGAGTTATATATATATATATATAATTTAATTTATTATTTTTAAATTATTCGTTAGGAATTACATATTTATACTGACAAGTTGTTATTTAATATTCAACAGCACTTTTTTAATTATGAATATATATGTGTATATATATATATATATATATATATATATATATATATATGTATATATATATATATATATATATGTATATATATATAGGACTAGCAAGTGCGAAATACATATGCGTTATAGTTAAATATACTGTTTCATAAAATTCAATAATTTATTCTTCACAGTTTACATGTCAACAGTTTCTAAACTTTTCTAACAGAAAAAAAATGCTCGGAAATATATAAATATATGCATTTATAAATTCTCGAGCACATGTTGTTCGTGTTCTGAATTTTTATCGTTTGTATAAATGTATGTCAAATAAGCTCGGTTGAACAGCGTTGATTAAATATTTGTTTAGATATTTCTATTTACAGAAAATATACTTTGTTTCACACTCACCGAAAAAATGTATGCTCAAATGGTAACATTGGCAATTTTATATAGAATCTCTTGTGGCAATTAATTTTCCAATTTTGTGCAACGCTTGATATTTAAACTTTCACTATATAACAACATGAAAATTCAATATTAACCTTTTCCTATTACGTTTTCTTATTTTGTCTTAAATTTATGTATCACTATGATCTCATCGCTCGTCGTGGGCATAACTTGTAATTTAAATTAATCGTAGACATATTTTCTAAATATTATAATAATGACGCTTGCCCTATTTTTCGATGTTGAAAATATTTTAAATTGGTTGTTAACTTAATAGAGATAAAATAATAAGTTTCCTTTTGTTTCCATCTATTTAATTTACACTGTTTATGTAGTTTTTAACGCCATTGTAGAGATAATTTATTTTAATTAATAGAGAATCATGTCAATTGTAAACAAGCCATTTTTCTAATTTTAAATTAAATAATATGTATATATATATATATATATATATATATACATAATATAATTTTAAATAAATACTAACTTTAATGTAAGTTTCATAAAAAAGAAATTAAAAAAAATCAGTTCAAATTAAATTACACCTAATATTCATAAAAATATTTTTCTAAAATATACTTCCCTATCCAAGAAAACTTTCAAAAATTTACTTATTTTCCATTTGATCAGTATCAGTAATTTTGAACGTAAATGAATCAAAAAATCTTGAAGTATTCTTAATAATTATTGTCTATAAATTTGATTGTTTATTATTTAAAATTTATCTATTACCTTCTAAATATTTTTAATGAAAACTATGAAGAATTATTCTGGTTTTATTGGTTTCTTCGCATAATGTATTTTCCTTTTTCGATGCCATTATTGTCACGATTTTATTATTATCGTTGTTTATATATATATATATATATATATATATATATATATATATGTATGAGTACATATCCGTATTAAATAGCACATGTAAGTGTGAAGAAAGAAACGTGTGTATTCATGCACAGAATTTATTTGACATGTAAGGATGAATTAAATTCTTTAACGTATAAACTTTATCATTTGACATACAAATGGTGTAGTAAATGACATTTATGTTACAATGGATGACATTTGATATTCAGTGTTCACTGAATGGCGAAGAACAAAATTGGGAATGGGAATTATGTAACGTGACGAATATATGGCAGACTTTATGAACGAAAACTTTAACGATTAAATTTGGACCATTATTTAATAACTCGATTATATAATAAAATTACATTCTTGATTGTATTTGCGAAATTTCGGCCCAGAATGTAACATTAGGTTTGAAAATTCATTGATATGACGAAATCTTTGTTCCGACGAATTGTTCAGTTATAACAATAATATTCAGTATTCAATGAACTCGGTTATATAAAAAAAAGTAATTGTATTAAGATCGTTTTTAATAATATAATCAACTATTAGTTACATTTAAGTTAATAGACTTAGAGAAAATAGACGATTTACTATATTTTTTAATTAAAATCGAATTAAACTCCCACGTTTCTAATTATTAGAAGGCTCTGCCCTCTACTCGTCCACATTCTCTGACCCCCGGAGAGGCTTCGCTGTTGTTTGGTCACTCCTAACAAATAACAGAAATTAACAAATTATTTGCACAAATAATCAGTGTAAAATTTAAGTCGTAAAATTTTTATTGGAAAAGTTTATAAAAATTAACAACAAAATACAATGTTAAAATGTATAACAATTTTTTACTGTAAAGCTTCAGTGGATAAAATATTTTGAATAAATGTCATCAGTTTTACATTGAAATCGTATACATTCCTTTCGTTGTACACCGTGAGAGAATTACATATATGTGACTGATGTCAACGAAACAGAACAGAGACCACGCTATATCCATTAACCAATCATTGATGATCGGGAATTGAAATGGTTAACGTGCTACTTGTAGAGTGAAACGGGAGGAGCGGCATTGAGAGGAGGTAGTCTACACGAAAAATAAAAAAATCGTTTTCTGGAAATTTTACGATGAAAATATGTTTTTTATATGTAGAAAGATAATCGAATAACGTTTCAAGTCATTTTCGTTTCTCAGGAAAGTTGTATGTATTTTTGATGACTGTAATTTTTTATTCTTTTTTTTCATTTCTGACTTCATATTATTTTTATAAATGAAATATGTAATTCTTATAAATGTTGACTATTATAACATTGGTGAATAATTTATATATATATATATGTGCTTTATTTGTAAAAGTGTTAACCGTAAAAAATAAACCTAATATAAAACATGTCCAAAGATATATTTGAAAAATATCCCATATTAAAAAAAATACTAAAGCATACATTTCAAACATAACATAAACCTAACATAAACAAAACAAGAAATAATATTGTGCTATAATGAATGACGAAAGAATTCTAACCGGTGCCATTAAAATATGGAATGTTGTCCACGAAATTTGCTACAATAGAGAAATAATAACAGTAATTTATATTCAGACGACTGTGCTTTTCAACGTGGGATACGAACTTTTACACGAACTGAGAAGATTAACAAAAATAATTTCCGCTATTGGTCTTATAAAAATTTACAGATATATATCACGAGTAATTTTTCAACGCTGGCTCAGCAAGAAACTTTTCCTATATCCACATTTAACATTAACTTCACGTCATTTTAATGATTATATAATACACAATTATTGTAGACTATTATATGGAAATAAATTTTACTACATTTAACAGAGAACAAACAAGTTATCAGTGTCAAGAAAGAATATAATACTTTGATGTCTTATATTGACCGCTTATGGATTTTTATTTGTAAAAATTTCATGTAATACATATATATATATACAATGTAAATATGTGCGTATATTAATATGATATGTAATTTTTTACATGTATTATTTTTTTGTATTGTAATACGAGTCTTAAAATAGTAGTATAAAATAAGCTGATTTGTTTTTAATCTATATCAGTCAGCATTTAATAATGACTATTTTCCCCATTCTGTATAATTATAAAGTAGAATAAAAAAACGATTATTTTTATAATAACTATAAATAAATTACTAGATAAATTATCATTAATAATGAGTTTTGCATAATTATAAATTTATTATAACATGATAATGAGGGCAGAATTGATTTGTGGAAACACTATATATATATATATATAACGGATTGGTACCTATGTATTCATGTACATTTAATTTTATACTATACCAAATATAAATTCCATTTTCATTATTTTGAATTAATTACGTCATAATTATTTTATTTTTATTATCATAAGTTTTTAATCGATTGAAAATAATAAAAAATATCGAATCAATATAATATAGAAAAGTAAAAAAGTAATTTAAGCGAAAACAATTTTTTTATCTTGATGACACGAAGAAGTATGTTTCCAAACTCCAAATCAATACTGATGATCACAAGCATAAACAAATTATTTACGACATTTATTTGCAATAGTTTATCTTGGAAGACGAGCATCATGTAGATGAAATTAGTGATAAAAAAATCTTCGAAATCATTTGGAAAATATACTAGGTCTGTAACAGTATCTGTCGTTCTTGTCGAAAACGAGCATTCAATAAAACTGAATGTTACTTTCAATGTCTTTTATTCAACAACAAACTGACAAATTTTATATATATATATATATATATATATATATTTATGTGCATGTTTTTTTCTTTTCCCTATAGCATTTAACAGACAGGATTTAATGTAGAAGTTATTCGTTTTTTCAAATTCATATTGTTTGTAATTTAATCTGTTTCTATTGATTATACAAAACATTTATTAAAAGAATGTCAATTAATAATTCGTTTATTAATCATAATATATAATTAATAATGATTTTTTTTCTGTGCGAAATATAAAGAATTGTAAACAAAATAATATCCTCTTGTATAAAATACACAGAGAATAATTAATAACAGTGAACATCTTTTATAACATGTAATACCAACGAAACGTGAGTGGTTTCTTTAACGAAGCTTTTATAATTTTTAACAAAAGTTTTTAATTCTCCAACAAAGCTCACAGTTGTATGTGAAAATCTTTTATGCGTGCGCTTCGAATGGCGGAATTCGTTTTCAATCGAATTGTTAAACTGTGTAATGAAAACCAATTATTTGTTTCAATTGTTTTCGTAATCCTAATGGATGTTTTGTACATTTAGATGGAAAATATTTATCTCGTTACTGCAACTTACAATGCTTTCACTACGAAAGTCTTTAGTTTACTAAACTATTGGAAACACATTAACCTTCTTCGAAACTGATAAATTGAGTAGCCAGTGTTTAGAAAAAGGTTGTGACTTGCACACTAGTACGTTTACAATTTGTAGTACATACATAATTTACATTTATATATATATATATATATATATGTGTGTGTGTGTGTGTGTTTGTATATGTAAGCATTTGTGTGTAAAACAAAAGCGTATATCAAATATTTTAGTATGTATTTATTCTTCTTTAAAGTACTAACACATTTTTTTATTGAAAACCATAAATTAAACTTTTGTTGAAAACTGATGACTCAGTGTACTTAACAGAAAATTTTTGTTTCATTTATTTTTTTTTAATATTTTACCCATGTGACATTCTTTATTGTCCTCAATGTGTCCAGTCATTTATTATTTAATTAACTAGACATTCATTATTTTCCAGTATATCTACATTTATGGAAAACAAACTGAAATTAAAGTAGAATTTTATACGAAGAATAAATTAATGTTCTTTTATTAAAAATGTTTACTTCAGTTACTGAGTGCTTTTAGTTATAAATAAATAAATGACGTGTATAGATATAAAACTTTATTAAATATAATAATAAAGGTATTTTATACAGGTAAAAGTATTCGTTTTAAACCCTACTGTTAAACTAAAAAATGTAATGAAAATATTTAAAATACGCTGCGTATACATACACACACACACACACACGCACGCATATATATATATATATATATATATATATATTATAAGTTTTAAATAAAAATGAAGAGGTTAAGTACAAAAAGAGAAGAAAACTGATTGACAACAGAAATTGTTGACTGGCTCAAAAATATAAAAAGATCCAAAAATAGATATATGTATGAATATAATAAATAAGGATGTTGTAAAATGTATTGGAAATCTTCGCGAGCACTAGATCGGCCAAATTGGAAAATAATGTAAGGAGTGTTTATTTAGTAGTGGATCTAATACTAATAATTAATATATGTTATTAATTGTGTAATTGTATGTAGAACAGTTGTAATATATATATATATATATATATATATATATATATATATATCATCATCATCATCATCTTCAGCCCCTGTCAATCCACTGCTGGATAAAGGCCTCTTCCATGACTTTCCATTTTGTTCGATTCAGTGCCTCTCTTTTCCACAGTTTTCCAATAAAGTTTTTAATATCCTTATCCCATCTGTTCATTGGTCTCTTTCTCGGTCTTTTCATATTCCTTGGTTCCCAGTCAATAATTTCTCTTGTCCATCGGTTGTCTTCTCTTCTTGCGACATGTCCCGCCCATTTCCATTTTAGACTCTTTACTCTTCTTATTATATCTGTGACTCCTGTTTGTTTTCGTATCCATTCTATTCTCTTTCTATCTCTTCTTGTTATTCCCAACATGCATCTTTCCATACTTCGTTGTGTTGTTTGGAGTCTTTGAATTATTTTGGCGTTAAGCACCCATGTTTCGCTGCCGTAGGTAAGGACCGGTAGTATACACTGATCGAATACTTTTTTCTTTAAACAGAGTGGGATTGTTGATTTAAATATTGAGGCGTTTCGTCCGAAAGAGCTCCATCCCATTTTTATTCTCCTATTTACTTCTTCCGTGAATGATCCATCTCTGTTGATAAGCTGGCCTAGATAAACATATTTCGTGACTTCTTCTATTTCCGTTCCTTTTATTTCAATTTTTTTCGGACATACAAACGCATTGAACAGTACTTTTGTCTTTGTATGATTCATGTTGAGGCCGATTTTTTGACTGGCATCGTTTAGTTCTTCTATTCTCTTTTGCAACTCTTCCGGAGTATTTGCGAAAATAACTATATCATCGGCAAACCGGAGATGGCTTAATCTTTCGCCCTTTATCTCGATTCCTTTGTCCTCCCAGTCGAGAGATTTGAACACTTCTTCTAAGGACGCAGTAAACAATTTCGGAGAAATTGCATCTCCCTGTCTTACACCTTTCTCGATTTTTATCTTTCTTGTTTCTTCATGTAGCTTCACCGACATCGTTGCTTTTTTATAGATGTTATCTAGCAGCTCGATATATGTGCCCTCTATGCCCTGGTTCTTCAGTGCAGATATTACCGACAAGGTGGTGATGGAGTCAAAAGCCTTCTCGTAGTCTATAAATCCAAGACCCACTGGTATTTGGTATTCATTTGACCGGCTTATTACTTCTCTCACTACTTGAATATGATCCATTGTACTAAATCCTGTTCTAAATCCTGCTTGTTCCCTTGGTTGGGCGAAATCTAGTTGCACTTGTAGACGTTTCGAAATTATTTTAGTAAAGATCTTATATATCGTAGGTAGTAAACTAATCGGCCGATAATTCTTCAAATCTTCTTTATCTCCTTTCTTGTGTAGAAGAATTACGTTGGCTTCACTCCATTTATCCGGGATAGTTCTTTTATATATATATATATATATATATATATATATATATATATATACATATACATATGTATATATATATATATATATATATATATATATATATATATTCAATATGTTTTTAATTAAGATATTTTATTGAAATATATAGTATAGAAAGTGTACTAAAATTATATATTTCATCAATAATTATAGATTTGAATGTAAAAAATAAAAAGAAACTCAAGTAGGTACTATATATATATATTATTATATATATATATATATATATATATTAGGTACAAAATTGAATGCGATTTCTATCATTTTATGTTTTGTGCCGATTTTTCTTGTTACCGTTATCTTTTATTATAGTCATGTGATATATCATTGTAAACAATGAATTTAGCACTACTGATTTTAGTTTATTTTTATTGTTCATTCTTTACTATTGTTGTATATAACCTCTTAAATAAGTTATAGAAAAAAAGCAAATACGCGCAATTTTGTTGTATGAATTTAATTTGGAACGTAAAGCAACAGAAACTGATCGAAATGTCAAATTTGTTTTTGGCGAAGAGTCAATTAGTGAACATTCAGCTCAACACTGGTTCCAAAAATTCCGTAATGGAAACGAAAGTCTTGATGAGGAGGAGGGTCGTGGACGCCCTTCAGCTAAAGACAATATTGGTTTAAGAACCGTGTTTGGAACGGACCCACGTAAAACCACTCGAGTGGTACCAGGAGAACTCAATGTTGATCATTCTACAGTTGTTCGACATTTGAGCCTAATTGTAAAAACAAAAAAGCTGGATAAATTGGTGCTGTAAGAACTAAACGAACATCAAACAGTTTGGTGATACGAAGTCTACTCTGCACTTTTTTGCGTAACGAAAATAATCCCTTTCTTGATCCCATTGTCACATGTGATGAAAAGTGGATTCTCTACATTAATCGGAAACGTTTATCACAGTAGCTAAACCGATAGACCGAGGAGAAGCACTAAAACAGTTTCCTAAACGGAAGCTTGATTAAAAAAAATTATGGTCACTATTTGGTGATTAGCAAGTAGAATCATTCACTACAAGTTCTTAAATCTTGATGAAACAATAACAACAGAAAAATATTTTCAGGAAATTGAAAAAAGTGCATGAAAAGTGGCATCGTTGACGGACAGCATTAGCCAATCGAAAAGGACCAATTCTTTTTTATGTCAACACCCGACTGCATGTTGTACAGCTGATTTTAAAAAAATTAAATGAACTGGGTTATGAAACCTTACCTCACCCACCTTATTTTTTCCGAACCTGTCTCCGACAGATTATCATTTTTTTAAACATTTGAGTAATTTCCTACGAGAGAAGGTTTTCAAAGTTCAAACATCAGCTCAAAGCGCTTTCGATGAATTCGTTCATCCCAGGACTCCAGAATTCTATTTTGTAGGAATAAATAAATTTGTTTCCGGTTAAGAGAAATGTGTGCAGGCCAGTGGTCTTTATTTTGATTAATAAATATAATTATTAACTGAAATATGCGTCTTTATACTCGATACGTATCAACCGCAATTATTTTTGCAGCAACTTTATATATATATATATATATATATATATATATATATATATATATATATATATATATATATATATGTGTGTGTGTGTGTGTATGTATGTATTATATAATATCTATAATTTAACTTTTAATTTTAGTCAAATAACTTTTTGACTTTTCGTTTTTTTATCAAAAGGTCAAAATATAATATTATATTAAAACCAAATCAAACGTATTTTAATAAGTTCTGTAAGTAATCATGTGTTTTTACGAGTTCAATTATTTAAATACATAGACTGTGCAAATAACGTAGTAAAGCGATTATGTCTAATGTACTATAAGTTGTTGCTTTAAAAAAGTATTGGACAGATATTAACGATAAATACCTACGTAACTGTAAAAGACACGTATGTCCAGAGCAAAAAGTCGTAAGAGAGTCGACATCGACGAAAAATCGTCATTGGAAATGGTTACCAGTGTCAAATTACGCTACTTAGGACATGTCGTTCAGTTCGGTAAATCCAATCAACGAGGTCAGAGCGTTCGTGCCTCTCTGGGTACACTAGATCTTCGGTTACGATTCTAGAATATAAATTAGCTGGTTACTTTCGACAGTCCCTATATATTCTTGCTAGAAATGGGGATCCGTTTCGAAGTTGTCTAGCGCAGTTAATAAGTAATAGAAAATAAAAGTTACTGTTCTGTTTTCAGTTGTTGTTTTGAACAACAATTTGTTTTGTAAATTTTATTCTGTTTCGAAGTCGAGACAAAATACATCATTGATTCCGATCATTTTACAAACTTCGAAAGTCAACAGCAATATATGGCTTAGAATAAAATTTTATTTGGTTAATACTATATTCAGCAGATATATACTTCATTCTGCTTTTTTGATTCGACTACAAATGAACTATTTTGTTGAAAATTTAAAACAATTCTCTGAATTTGAATTTTCACATTATTTAATAAATAAGCTACCAGTAAAAAGTAGAACAGTTAAAGTAAATATTAAACGAAAAAAAAATAAATAAATTATAAACGTTTGTTATAATGTCTCGCGTTGTTTCGCATACCATAAAATAAAACTTGCTAATATGCTACAAAAAATAACTTTCATTCGATCTTTGCGAAATACATATAATCGTAGATTCTCAAATAATGTAATTACTGTTCACTCTTTATTCGTAGACTTGCTGAAAAAATGTCGACCAGTCTCCTTTTATGATTGTTAAGTTGTTTGTGCAAAACATAGATTCGAGTCGACAACAAATGTCGCAAAAGCCGCACACAATGCAGTGTCGACGTAAATTGAAACTAGGTCGGATATATCTCACGCAGACACTAGTGTCGGCTTCTGTGTCTCGAGATAGAATATCTGATGCATTCATACTTGTGCGATCTGTGCCATCTGCCGTTCTGAATACTATGAGAAATCATACAATGGCAACCTGCAAGCTCTACTTTTATTAAATACCATACCCATCGACCTATATTCTCTCTTTACATTTGCGTAGACGTATCTGGAAACTCGAAACATATGTTATAGGAAGTTTATTGCGATACTGGCAACTTTAATAATTTTAATGAAAACATTATCCATCGTTTATCATACTTTATACGAATATCTTATATATATATGCGTAGGTTTTTGATAAGTATGGTAAAAAAGCAAGTTAATCATCGTTTTTTTGGAAAAATCTATTTTATCTCTCAACATAGTCTCATTGAGGCTTATACACTTGGTCCAGCGAATCTGCAAAATACGCATTGACGGCGGCGATGACATCCTCATTCGACGAGAATTTCTCCTCACCGAGCTAAATTGTCAAGTTTGGGAAGAGGAAGAAGTCGCACTGAGCCAAGTTCGGAGAATAGGATGGATGAGGAATTCGAAGTATATGTATATATATATATATACATACATATATATATATATATATATATATATATATATATATATATATATATATATATATATATATATATAATGTTGAGAAATTAAGAAACCATTAAGAAAGCGATTGTCGGTAAATAAAACATACAAAAAAGTAACAAAATACTTATTTCATTTATATATATATATATATATATATATATATATATATATATATACACATATATAACTATACACTGCGTATTTGTTAATATTTATATAAATTTTACGAAACGAGTACAACAAATGTTGAAAGTAACACATTCATTTAATGGAGACCTGTCTCGGCGCACAATGTTCGTTATAACTGTCGGGGTATAATTTCAAAGAACTAATTTAGTAATGAATCTTTAAGAACAGTCAAGAAGTTGTTGTTTAACTAATGCACCAGTCTAGTGAGAAGTACTTTTATTAGTTAAGAATTTCATTTGAAATTTATGACAACTTGTGTCATATTCTTTTATAAATTTGTATAAAAATATGACATTGTTTGTTTAATTTTTATGTACAAATATATTTATATTTGTATTTTCTTTCATTGAAATATACATTTATAAATTTTGTATTAACATTTGTGATATGCGTTTTAAAATAATACGTTGTTATCGTATTATTTCTTTTTATCAAAGCAACAGTAAGAATTTACATAAGTTTAATCAATTTTGTTTTACTTTTTCTTTTAAAACATATTTACATTGCAGTAACTTATAAAATGTTATTAAATCAATACACGTTTATTTAATCATTATTTTGAAATTATTGAAGTTATTAAAATTGCTTTCACGTACACGTATTTCTATCTTGGAACTATATTTGAAAGTAATATGATAACCAGGCCTATAGCCATAAGACCGTCATATTAGGATGAGTGGGTAACATTTTTTTGTGTCAAAATTGTTAGGCGTTACGGTGGAAACGCGCTCATGGAAACGATTTTTTGCGCGTAGTAACGTTTTTAATCATCGAGGTAAACCCATTAAGAAGATTCTCCCTGAATGTCAAATCTCACAAAATCGCAGATTTTGTGGGGGGGGAGCAACTAGAGGAAGCAATGCTCCCTCTGGCCTACCCCTGACTACAGGCCTGATGATAATATTAGACTCGATTAAATTTTAATCTAGTCATATTAAAATTTAATACCCAAAATAATTGTTGATTTTCAAATAATATTTAATATTCTGATAAATCACTAAATACATTAAAAAACGTTTCATTATAATTTATAAATACACCGGTTATTAAATTTGTACTATGACGACTGTATAAATAATTAAATCTAAATCGGTTATGTGTTTGAATTAAAATTCCGATCAGATAAATATAAAAATTACAGTTGATCAAGTTACAAAAAATATTGATGTTCACAAACGGAAATTAAAATTAATAGATTTGTTCTAAACAATTCTATGTGATAACATTTATTGCTCATTGCGAATAAATAACGTTATCAAAATTATATTTCAGTATTTTTTATTTCATTATTATTATACATAACATCACACTTGTCTAAATCATTTAATTTCTAAATAATGTCTCATTAGTTAATATTCACTAGCTTATTAATCGATATTTCTAAATATTGTTTGTACTCATTAGAGTTCTAATATTTTTTTACTCTGATTATTTTTTAATCGTATAAAAATTAAATGCTTACATTATATATATATATATATGTATTTGATTAAATTTTATTTCCTTTTAATTTTTGGTAACTTAGTAAATAATGAAATTTCACTATGTTGGCAATATTTTCTACCAATTTTACCTTTATTGTCAATTGAAAGAATTTTTTTTTTATTGTAATATGTGAAATATTCTTCATATTTTAAAAAATGATAATTTTATTCACATATTGTAGTTGTCCAACTGATTTTATTATTTAATTTGTTACTTATAAATATATATAGCACTATTTTTCAGTACTTTTACAGATTAACTTATTATATAAAATTAATGTCTGCATAATTAATTATTTAAATTGAAATACAGAACTGAATACAAATTAATAAACAAAATATGTATTCAGAATTTATAAAAAAACAGTATTAGTTCTTTCAATTTCCTTATTTAGTTCCTGTAATATAAAATGTTTCTAGCATGTTTTTCAGAGTACTTTTTAAAGTAGATATTTTTTTTTTAGAAGTCGTGTGTGTAATTATCTGGACATACGATTTTTCGTATTGATAAATAATCTGTTCAGTTAGATTAACTGACAAAATTCAGTACGTTAAAGTTCTGGTATCAGACAGTGGCGCGCTGGTACTGTGCAGACTGTACAAGGCGTTACCGGAATCCTTCAGCCGTTAGCGTCACTATCGCCCTTACTACATACACATACACGTATGCATTATTAACGCTCAACGCGAGCGCATCGCCCATGGCCTCACCCCCTTGCACGAATCAGTTTGTGCGTCAACCGTAAACTAGTGTTGAATGTAGTAAAGAACCGACAGCGAACGGCAGCTTTTCTCACTAACTCCGTTACAGTGCAGGAGTTCGACCAATTCTGATTAAAGCTTTTGTTATGGAGAACAATTATAACAGTTCACTTATGTCATGTACAGCTATAAATAATAGTCAGATATTATGATTTAGATATTAAATCCAGGTATTAAAATATAATTTTTCAGTACTTTTATTGTACAACATTTCATTCTTACAACATTTTCATTATTGATTTTATTATTACCCATATATATATATATATATATATATATATATATATATATATATATATATATATATGTATGTATATATGTATATATTCTATAAAAACTGCACTTTGAATTTGTATTTTTATCTTTTTTTATAAATATTTCAGTACAAAAATCAAAAACATATTAGAAATTATATTTTTGAGGCAATTTTCAAAATTTTAAATATATTTCTCCCATTCTGAAAACTGAACTGCAAAACTACTATTCCTTACATAATTTCCCTTAAATATTATATTTAAGTAATCCATTCCGCGGGATATTCGATTAACATGTATCGTTATTTCATGACTACATCAAATTTAAATTTCGTTAAAAACACAAATCAACTGAAAATATGTTTTGTATGTTTTTATTTACTTTTAGCTTAAAAATATACGAATCGAGTACAACAGATCAGATAACAAATCATGGATATTCTCGGAAAAAATCAAATAAAACTGATTAATGTTCATAAATCAATTTAAATTGACATTTAGATTAATTGGTTTGCTTGCTGGGATTCGTTTATGTTGTCGATCTAAAAATTTACAAATTCGTAAAACTGTCTTATGACATTTTCATTCGACAGATATTAATGTTACACAAAATGTAAATAATTCCTAACTATTAAAATAAGACCAGCAGTTCATTTATCATCAAAAGTTGTAGTTCTTTCTCAATGTGTTACAAATTCTTCATTTATTTTTGTGTTTTTTTCTTAGATTACAGTTCAGGTAATATAATTTTTGATGTATAAATTAGTGTACAAAAGAGTAATTCTAATATCGAAGCTAAAAAGATTAATTATGTTATTTGATAATTTTTTTACGACAGAATATATCCTATATTTACATTAATTTTAATAATTCCACTTATAATAAATATTATTTTCAAGAAACATTTGCATTTTTTTTATTTACTTAAAGTATTTGTTATATTAATTTTCAATAAATTAAATCAATATATTATTGCAGACTAATACAAAAAGAAATATTTTCATAAACGATGAAGAAAATATACAACAGACAAAAAACGTTAATGTATAGAAGATAGAATTGAATCTTTTCGCTTATATTTAAAATGAGTTAAGCAAAAAAAGTTTTAGATAAATTCGGCCATTGAGCGAAATATAATATATATATATATATATATATATATATATATATATATATAAACTGTTCATAACATTGACAGTAAAAATAAAAACAATATATCTTTATTATTAAATAATTTTAAGATTTATTGATTTTCCTTGTTGATTGACATTTTTAAATAAAGATTTAATTTCATCCAAACTGTATTTATGATGCTATTTCAAAATGAGTTAAAAAATCAGATTACTTTGTCTAAAATTTAATTTAATATTTGGTATTTGATTAATAATTCAAAATATAATGAGTTCATATATCTACAGAATTATGTAGTAATAAAAATGTGTTTCACAATATTCATTCACATTATCTTTTGAAACAATTTATATGTTTTTTGTTGTATACAGATACTGAAAGATTATATTAAATAAAAAATGTTTTTATCATCTGAAAAATGTTTATAAACACTAATTATTATTTTTGTTTACAATTAAAAAATAATAACTGTTGTTATAAAACAATTTTTATAACTAATTAGCATATATTCATGATTTAACATGTTGCCATAAAAAAGAGTGGAATATTTTGCTTTTTTAAATATGAGCATATATATATATGAATAATTATTTCACAAATTTTAATTGAAATATATTGGCTATAATAGTTTGTAGTCTACCCATTTTCTAAGGAAAATGTTTTTATTCAATTAATTGATTAAATATTAGAATAACTTAGCAAATTGTTTTCTCTCATAACGATAACGTTTCTAATTATTTTCGTTATATTAACAAAAATTATGAAAATTCCATTTGTTATCAACTTAAAATTAATTGTAATAGCAATTTCTTAATCAATATAAATGAATTCAACTAGATGCAGAGAAACAGTTTTAATCTGTTTATTATCTTGTTTAAGTATTACACAAGAGACGAAAATCTGACATAAAAATTTATTAGAAATGCATCAGTAAGTATTTCGCGCCATTTTCAATCAAAAAGCTCAAAACGAAATGTACTCAAACATATAAACAATCACGGATTTTTTACAAAAATATTCTAGATAATTTCAGTGAAACAAACCACCGCTTGCAAATAAAAAAGAGAGGAAAAACGAACTCGCTATATATTTTACAATGAGTTTCCCGTGAGACCTGTACGTCACGGTTTGTTATTTGCGTTTTAGAGGCAGATATTTCCAAAGCTGTTTTTTTTTTACCCACAGAGTGGGAATTAATGCCGCTGGATTAAAAATACATCGCATATGTGCTACATACGAACCAGATACATTGTAAATCAACACATCCGCGAACACAACTGTAAAATTGTACGGATTATTTGTGAAAAAAGGATGCGAATTAATTAAATATCGCGTAAATGCACAAGTTCATTTGCACATATTGAAAAACATGTCAATTTTGATTTGTTTGGGAATGTAGACTGAATTTTAAAAATTAATTACAACATAAAATACTTTATTGTATGTAGTGCATAGAAGTCGTCTTTATTTTTCATTTTGTAATTAATGAGACTATACTAATTTTGTTCAAGCGAACGGCTTCGAAAATAAAATAATTTATATTTGATTCTTTATATACAAGATTTTACAATATATGTGTACAGTACACTCTTAATAATTACTATAGTTATTTATAACAAAAAATCATGTTATGGATTCTGTATTTGCAAGTTATTAATTTTTTTGCACATTAACTGCAATTGTGTGTTATGCGCACGCATTTCTTTTTAGAATAGAATCTTTCGATTTTTATATACGGTCAAAGCATTCAGATATATTCTATTTCTTTAAATTTATCCCATATGTACGACTTTATATCGCCATTTGAAAATATATTTATTTAGATTGATAACAGATTTTGAGTGAATTAAATGATCATTTTATATTAATATGCAAAATATAAAGAATGTTTTCTTTATTCTAAAAAAAAATTAAATTAAAAAATATTTCGCTATATATCTGCTAATAATTTAGCTCAATAATACAGTCTTAATACATTTATCGTTTTTCGTGTAAAATAGAATAACAACAATATTTACAAATTAGTTTCTAAAACGGAATTAGATAATCAAACGAAAACGTTAAAAACTTCAGTTTCCGAAAATGGAAAGAGATATTAAATACGTAGTTTATTAGAGGGAACAAAATATTATCTGTATAGAAAAAAATCCTACAATGGAATGAAGTGTTTTTAATAAAAAAAATACTAGTATATAACCTGTTAAAATTGACGGGAAAATAGAAAGAAATATGGAAAGAAAAATCTATTTATTGGTTTTTACAACATAATATATTAAAACATAAAAAACCTAAGAGCAAAACTTAATGAATTAAAGTTGAAACCTACGACATGACAAAGCAAACATTTCTCGCCACCATAGATAAACATTTCTCGTCTTCATGGACTTTGTCCTGGGGACAACGTGACAAGAAATGTGGGTTTTTATTATATAAATAAAGAAAAATACTATAGAATTTAAAACGAGCTGCTATTGGTTTGAAAAGTTTAAAAAAAACAACTGAATCCGATTTTCAAAAATTTATTGATAAAAATTGTTTCAATCAAAAAATTGAGTAGATCCTTGAAAAAAGTCTAAAGTTGATATTTCAAAGAAAAAATAGCAGCCCAGCGTAAAATAAAATAATATATGATATTTATTACACAAACATAATTTAATGTGAAATAAATGAAAAATAAGCAATATTTCTGATTAAAGATAAATAAAATATATAAGTAAAAAATGTAATAAATAAAAAAGCGCTACATCCGAATAAGAAATAAAATGAAAGTAGATATAATAGGAGCATTTAAAGCCCCTGTTCACGTGTAATTGGCTCTAGATGCGTATGCTGTGGGCAGTGACACATGTCTCTTATGTCATTTTGAAGTGTGAACATTTCCCACTAAAATTCAATCATCATACGCCATCCTTTGTTTACACAAGTGCTTTTCTATAATCGAATTAAAATAGAACGCGATAAGTTGTTTTCCCGATGTGTATTCCTACAATACTTTGATTTGAAAAAAAAGTGCAGTTGAAGCTAATCGATTGCTTGCGAAAACTTGCGGTGAATCGGCTCCATCGGAAACAGTATGTAGAGATTGGTTTCGATGATTCAAAAGTGGTGATTGTGATATTCACATCAAAACAACGGCCAGGTCAATCGAATAAGTTCAAAGATAAAAAACCGCAAGCTCTATTGGAAGAAAACGTTACTCAAACACTCAAAGAATTGGCTCATCAGCTCGAAGTAGATAAATCAACCATTTCACGACCTTTACAAGCCATTGGAAAGATCCAGAAAGAAGGGAGATGGCTGTCACATGAATTGAGCGAACATGCAATTGCTAATCGTTTAAACATCTCGATTTCTTTGCTTGCAAGACATAAAAAGAAGAGTTTCTTGTGGCGTATCGTGAACGGCGATGAAAAATGGGTCTTTTTCGACAAACCGAAACGGAAGAAATCATGGGTCGATCCTTGCCAATCATCAACGTCGACACCAAAGTGAAACATCCACGATGACAAAGCAATGCTCTCTATTTGGTGGGGTATGGAGGGTATCATGTACTATGAGCTGTTGAAACCGAAGGAAACAATCACCGCTGAACGTTATCGACAACAACTCGAGCGTTTGAATCATAATTTGATACAAAAACAACCATAAATTGCATCAAATCGCAGAAAATTGGTTCTTTTTCATCACCAAGCTCAGCTCCATGTTTCTATAGCCGTGAAACACTGATGGAGCTCGAATGGGAGGTTTTCCCGCACTTAGCATATTCTCCGAACCTGGCCCCAAGCGATTACCATCTGTTACGATCGATGCAACACACTTTGGAAGATACACATGTCCATAACTACGTAGGAGTCGAAAATAGGGTTGTTGAATGGATTGGCTCGAATGCCATCGAATGCATTCTTTCGTCGCGAAATTCAACTTCTGCTGGAAAAGTGAAAAAAAGTTATAGTTTCCGAGGAAAAATACTTTGATTAATGTATTGACATATTTTGTTATTGAAATAAATGTCCAAAAACGCAAAAAAGCGGATTTCAATGCAACCTCCTAGTATGTAATACTTTATTACATGCAGTAATATACTTCAATTTTATATAAATTTACTAAATATGTATATAGGATATGCTATGAACAGCAGCAGTAATAATGAAAATAAAAAAATAATAGCTCAATATTCGAGAGCTTGTATATATAATACATGCATATATATATATATATATATATATATATATATATACATGCAATGTAACAAAAAAAGATATATTTGTTTATTCATGTTTATAAATAATTTATTTTTGAATATTATTAATGTGATGGAAATAAAAAAAAACATATACGTTAATTGGACCATATTTCAAAAAATAAACATTTCCTTTTCCGTATCATTTAAATAAAAAATCATTAAAAGAATTGAAATTCTTACGCATAACAAGTATCCCCTGAATCCAGATCGTTAAATCTCAAATAACAAATCCAGCGTTTTTCATACCGAATGACCCCGTTTTTAGATTACACGAGATGTAATAAATATGCAAATTTGTCATAATATAGATTCGTTTCATTAACTCTTTTGTACGAAGTTAATATCATGAAATTACTGTAACTTAATGATAATAATATATTTAAATAATTTCAATTTTTGCATTTGGGACAATTTGTAAACGTTCTGTAAATATTTAAATACAATTCCGATTTCTAATTTTATTTATTTATCTATCTTTCTATGTATCTATCTACCTATCTACATATATATATATATATATATATATATATATATATATATATATATATATATATATATATATATATATATATTGGAACATAAATTACTATTATAATTTTAATTATTGCAATTTAATGCTTGTTTAATTATAAATTAAAAATTAATTTACAATAGATATTTTTTTTATGAACAAATTGATCCCTATTTGATAAACGACACAAATAATTAAATTAATAAACGATAATCATCATTGGTAGTATTTTATCTATATTGAAACGAAGTTTGATGTAAAAAAATTAATTTTATCGTTATATAGGATAATTCAATTTAGTATTCCACATGAAAGCATTAAAAAAATTGCAAAAATTAAAAAAATAACATGCTGCTTTCAATTTTTGCGTTTTTTTAATACTTTTATGTGGAAGTCTAAATTGAATCACCTATATGTATATATATATATATATATTTATAAGGAGAGATATATTTATAATAGTTATATTCATTTCTTTTGTAAATGTCTAAATGTATGAGTATGTTCTATAAAATTCATATTACCGTTCCACACGCACTCACATTTTACAGACTGTAGTTTTTTTTTTAATATGAAGATGTTTTATCAAATCATGTTAAATTAGTTTCTGATAAAACGAAACTGGCACAAAACGGAACGTTCGACAAAGAAAATAAAGGCACCCGTTATAAGAATAGTGAAAAAGATGTTATTTGAAAAGTTTAATTCTAAAGAAGATTAATTCGAATGAAAAGCAAACCCTATGAATTATTTTTATCGAAGTTTATGCTTTATCCATCTTTATATATACATACATACATATATGTATATATATATATATATACTTAATACATTATCCTTTATATTAAATCAAAACAGTGTCGAAACTTGATATTGCTATATCAATTATGAAAACAAATTTTACCGTATTCATGGCAAATGCATGTTAATTATAATTTTATATTTTCTGACATTTGAATAACTGAGTAAATGACATACGGTTTATAGATTTAGCTTGTTGAAACATGGATCAAGTTTTACTCGGCTCAGTATCACTATTAATATAAATGATGTAGTTGATGTGGACAATGGTCTAGTAAATTTACGAATGTGTGTTTGTAACTGAAACGTAAGCCGATCATATACATGAGCAAATAACATCAGCACACCTACTTTAATATTACAAATAACAATGGTTGCTTTCATGTTACGTTCATTATTTTAAATTGTATGCTGTGTGAAATTAAAATGTCAATTTTGTTGCAAATTTTAAATGTAGCCAGTGAAGTATAACTTGAAAGGGTAAAAATGATATATGCATTATACATATTTCCGTATCAATTTAGGTCTTCATGTATGTATGTACGTATATATATATATATATATATATATATACATATGTGTGTGTGTGTATAAACAATTATGTAAACATTATATTTCACCAAAAAGTCTCTAATTCAAATAAATCTCTATAGATGTATTCTTTTTTAATAAATTCGTTTTATTAATATTTATGTTTAAAATCTAATATTTGTTTAACAAAATTTTGTTAATATATTGAAATATATTTCAATTATATTGTTATAAATATATTGTAAACATTATTATAAATACATTAATGTCTGAAAATAGATGTAATAAAGTTGCGAATAGTTTAAACTATGTATTAAATAACCCACTTCCTTTAACTTCGACTTCATCCGATGTTCTTTTTTACATAATTGAATGCTTTTTGCTAAGTCGATCTTACATACAAAACTAGTCCACAATTTTTTTTACTGTATCAAATTTGTACGTTACATATTTTCTTTTCAAATTTCTTATTCAAATTTAATTCTTAACATATTAGCATTACGAATACTTGAATTATTAAAAATATACGTTTTATGAACAAAAGTATAAAAAGAAATCAATTTAATTCTAAAAGACTCAATATCAATTTATTAGAAAAAAAATGTTTTTTTTTTTATTTTTGTAAATGAAAACATAAAGGTTGTTTCCATTCATGCATAGCTTGTTTTTTTTTAAAAAAAATTAATAAATACACGTTTTATCGTTTACGTTTATACTCAAATATGTCCATCTTTCATCTTCACCCTTTTTCAAAGCAATAAAAAAGCATTGAAAGATTTTTTGCACGTTTAAGGCAAAAAGTGTTTTTACGAGATTTACAGAAGTTGGCAGAGAGACAGGTCAACGGTATCGACAAGAACAGAGATTATGTAAAAAAAATAATTTAACTTGTTTGCGAGTTTTCAATAATGTTCAAAGATTTTGTATTCATTTCACAAATGATTCTTATATTGATATATATATATATATATGTACATTTTCTTATATGCACTTATAGTTAATTGTGTGTTATATTAATCTGAATCGATTTATACATATATATATATATATATATATATATATAAAATCTATTATCTAAATTGTCTTTTAATTGTAATGAGTTTTATCTACTTAACATGTCATTAATTGTGTAAATTATTGATGAAATTATTAAAATTAAATATTTATATTTGATAACGTTTCGTTGTAGTAAAAGTAGTAAAAATTTCTATTTTATGGTAAGTTGTTTTAAATATTATAGGTTAAATCCTCAAAACCTTTGGGTATATTTAAAATTATTGATTCTGTATATATATATATATAAAATCTATTATCTAAATTATCTTTTAATTGTAAAGAGTTCTATGTACTTAACATGTCATTAATTGTGTAAATTATTGATAAAATTATTAAAATTAAATATTTATATTTGATAACGTTTCGTTGTAG
Source organism: Acanthacorydalis orientalis (assembly GCA_034766995.1). Taxonomy (NCBI): domain Eukaryota; kingdom Metazoa; phylum Arthropoda; class Insecta; order Megaloptera; family Corydalidae; genus Acanthacorydalis; species Acanthacorydalis orientalis. Next base: position 23,411,667 of record CM068313.1, read on the forward strand.
TAAAAGTAGTAAAAATTTCTATTTTATCGTAAGTTTTTTTTTAAATATTATAAGCTAAATCCTCAAAACCTTTGGGTATATTTGAAATTATTGATTCTGTATATATATATATATATATATATATATATATATATATATATATATATTTATATATGCTTATTTATATATGTTTATTTGTATATGTTTATTTGTATATATTTATTTATATATATTTATATATATATATATATATATATAAATATATTTATATATATATATATAAATATATTTATTTATATATATATATATATATATATATATATATATATTTATATATATATATATATTAGTAAAAGTGAATACTTTTTTAAAATTACAATGAGTACCAAATTAATATACTCGGGTTTGGATCCGGACTTTTCTAAACTGATTTTGAAAATATTTTTACAAATTATACGTTCATCTTTGATTTCTAGTACGAAGGTGAGACCAGTTGATTACATATAAATGTAAATGAACAATGTTGTGGTGTTGATGATTAGTTGTAAGGAATTTTAATAAGACACAAATTTCACTGATGTATCACGTATTTAACTACATGAATTCACTTCACGTCCCATTGACGAGTCCTTTGGGAATACAAAAAAAAGACGTGGAAAGATTTGTAATTTTTCCATTTTCCAAAAAGATTTATGAGAATTATTTTAGTAGTCGACAGGTAATATTTCAGAAAGTTTAGTTTCAGTAAAATTTTTTCTTATTATTTTTGTTTGTGCGAATTTCGACAAACCTAGAAAATGTAATGAATTGTTTTACATATTTTATGTCTCTGTAATATAAGTTGTTTGACTAAAACTTTTTCTTTATGTTCTTGAATGTAGCTCTGCTCCATTTGCATATATATATATATATATATATATATATAGAAATACAAAAAAAATACACGCGTTTGAATTACTTTCATAAATTAAATATATATATATATATATATATATATATATACGTATATACGCAATAATAATAATTTCAAAAATAAATTTCCCTTTTAGGCATGAATAATAACACGATAAAACCGTAAGACCGTTTTAGAAATTTCAGTGCTCATATTCATCATTATTATATCATTTAAGTTAAAATTTAATTTCATTAATGTAAAATTGGGTGAAAACGTGTTAGTCTCTACAATAGGTTAAAGGCGACAAAATGACGTAATTAAGGCATAATACAAGTAAAACTACTGTTATACAAACATTGTGGATAAGTATATTAGTTTAAATGAAGTCTGCTTTTCAGAATCTCTTACAATACGTATTGTAGTAATAAAAATTTATTATGTCGTTCAAGTATTGTTTTAAGCTCGTTTATGCAAATGTTGAAACTTTTAATAAAAAAAATCTCAAAACAAGACTATATGAAAATGTGAAATGACGACTACGTAAATTAAATTAAATACTGGTTGATTTTCAGTTCATAAATCTAAATAAAAAGTATATTTATTAAAAAATATTCAAATTTAAATTGTTGGCGTATTGAAAATAAACGATGGATGATTCATTACTATTAGGTATTCGTACATATTTTCATCTAATGGCATCGCTATATTTGTGCGATATTAATTTAATTTCCTATTAAATAGTATACAGTTTTTATGCTTTATAACGATCAAATTAACTTTATTTTCTAGATTTTTTCATTTGTGGTTTTTATTTTCCGTATTTTGTTGCAACATTATTTTTATATATTCTATTTTTTGTTATATTTTTATATCTTATAAAATTTTATTTTACATAATAAACAGTATATATATATATATATATATATACATATAATATTTTTCATCATTAAATGAGAGTAAAATATTGAAAAATACAGATAAATTTGAAAGTATAAGCGAGTTTATATATCAAAATTACATATTAGTATAAAATGTGGGATCACATGTTTTTTTAATACTTTCGTCTGGAAGCTTAAGTTGAATCCCTATATATGTACATATATACTCTCATTATTGTTTTACAATTGTGTTAAAATATTTTTACCCTGATTACAATTATAGTAAAATATATTCACAATGACATCAAATACAAACTCACCCATTTCTCTGCGATCCGATGTGCTAGCTAGTCACTTGGTTACAAACACTTCATATTCGTATATAATTAAAATTTTAAATACCCCTGATTTTGACACCACATTCGTTAACAGTTTTTCGTTTATAATAAGTTCGTATTTATAATTGTTATTAAAATATACTATAATTGAAAAAGTTAAAAGCATTGTATTTCAAAATATATAAGATGTAATTTGATAATTAAATAACCAAAATCGTAACATAAAATTTGTATATATATATATATATATATATATATATATATATAAATGTGTGTATGTATCATAATTAAACCAAACAATACAGGTACACTTATTTATTTACATGCATAATATGTATGTGTAAGTTTAATTATGATCAATAAAGATATTATAAAAACATGTACAAAGTTTTCCATTCGTGACAAAATGTTGGTTTCAAAAAACACATCAATCAACTAATCTAACATTTTAGTAGTTCTTAAAATGAAACAGCAATTCTCTTGTAATTATATGATTAATATTTGATAAATGACTTCTGCCCTTTTTTCAGAAATACAGCTTCCAGTTTAACAACAGAAACAACTAATCAATCACCCGATGTAAGTGAAACTTCCATTAATTATTTACATGCAATTATGTATATTACTGTATACACAATTATATGAAAATTCTCTACCAAAAAAAATCATCGTAGGTGTAAAGGCACTAATAAAGAGAAATATTTATACTCTAATTTATTGACTGTTGTACACTTATTCCAATATCATTAATTATTGCTCGGTATGCTAATTTATAAACAGGGAATGTGAAATTTACCAATTAAATATTACATTATCGGAATCACAAGTAAGTATAGTAATGTTTGTGAACTAAATATATATATATATATGTGTGTGTGTGTGTGTGTTTGTTTATGTATGTATGGATGTATGTATATTGTTGTATGTGGGCGTGTGTGTGCTCATTTATTACCTGCTCACGAAAATAAGCGATAATATTTTGTTTTCATTAAATATCAAAACATATTTGAATTTTGATGAATATACCGTTATTTATATATATATATATTATATATATATATATATATATATATATATTATATATATACATATATTATACTCGTATATATATTATATATATATATATATATATATATATATATATATATATATATATATAAAGAGTAAAAAACAAATCTATTTCTGAAAAATTATGTAATTATTTATTTTTGCCTTTTTATTACCATAGTTTTTGTTTCATACACTTAATACATGATTTTTTAAACGCACCAAAGTCTGTTTTGTTTATAATAAAACAGACATAGTTGTAGAATGAAATATACTCGTACATTCAAATAAAATTAAAAGTTTCTATAAACAAATTCAATTTTCTTTCTTAAAACATTACTATACTGCTTTGTGTGACAATAGTTTTCAATATTTGCAACTAATGGTGTGCAGAACATTAAAGAATAAATGAATATTTTCTATAAAATTGAAAAATAATTAATAATATGCTGTATTAAAAAATCTTTCTAGAATTATTTTTATTTGTAGATTTATAAAAGAGTAAATAAGAATGCATGATAAATTTGCAATTTTTTTATTTGTTTTTAATGTAAAATTTTATTGTGCATAAAAAGAATATAATAAAAAATAAATAAAGCGAGTCAATTATTTTCTAAATGATAAAATGCTTTATTAAAAAGTTTATAAAATAAAGTAATAAGAAAGTATAGTCGTTTTCCAGAAATAATTCAATCGTATTTTCAATTTAAATTATTGTCGATTTACGTGCTCAAGTTACAGCCAGAGTGTCTGGTTAGTATGCTGCCTGGAGTCCCCTTTTACTGACACTCGTACGTTTATGAATCATCTTTACTATTGTCTATAAATTCTCTTTACTATTGTCTGTATTCTTGTGGACCATTGTGCAACTATATTCACAGTATAATTATTTGGAATGATTTATTTGTATCATTGTTGTAAGTAAAGAAGTATATAATCAAATCTTTAACCGATTGTTGTATTTTAAGTAAATGAAATGAGAGCTGCATAAAAAATAATAATCAATTATATTTTTTTATGACATACATTTTATCAAATATCTCATTTTTGTACAAAAGTCATCGTATATAATCGTACATTCGTTCCTTTTGAAGAAAATATACTATTTTTATTAAAAAAATACAACCATAGAATTCAAAAAGTAAAATCTATTTATTATACATCATAACAAATAAATACATATATACATACATGTATATATATATATATACATATATCGTATATGTATATATATATATATATATATATATATATATCGTATATGTGTATATATATATATATACATCGAAATATATTTTATCCATTGAATTCAACATATCTGGCAACATTTTCCGTTTATATGCAGCCCAAATCGATTATATATGTTTTTTGATATATAGTCTATATTACAAAAACGAAAAGCTGTTGTCTTTCTATTGATGTGATTTGTGAAATATGCAATTTTTCAGTAAAAGTAATAAAAGACTTATTAAATAAAGGATTTTGATTTCGCTTGCTTCTTTCTGCTGAAATATAATCCACTTATTTAATTAAAATTATAATTTATAGCACAGATTTACTATCTCCTCTCTCTGTATATATATATATATATATATATATATATATATATATATATATATATATATATTATAAAATACACAATTCTATTATAAATTATAATTTTATCGAGATCCATGTTTACATAAGTTTAAAAAATGCGTTATTAATATATTTTCAATCAATTACTTTTTAAACATAAATGAAAAAAGTGTCGAATATGAATTGTAGTTAACCCTTTGCTAAATATTAAATAATCAATCAATCAATCGTAAAAGTTTCTGGCATTGATTTATGTTGTTTATATTGTTGTTCAATTATAATTTATCCTATAGCATCAGTATTATGTGTAATTAATTAGCATTTCATATTAATTTTTCATTTAATCTTCAAATTTATAAATAGTTATTTACTTATTACATAAATAAAAAGACTTGTTTAATATAATTATAGTTTTTCAGTTTAAAGTCAATTTGAATTTTTGTTTAGTATGTGTGTATATATATATATATATATATATATATATATATATATTCACACACACACACGCACACACACATATATATATATATATATATATATATATATATATATATATATAAAACGTATGTATGCATATATGTATTTTATTATAAATTTACATTGGCTCGAATTATGTAATTATTTAAATTTAGCACAAATATAAGCGTTTTATTCCACCGTACGGAATAATAATTTGAAAGTGTTTTAAGTTATTTAATAAAAAAATTCACCATATGCAAATGAATTTTAAATATGAATTAAAAATATGTTTTTATATAAAGTATAATTAACTTTTCAAAAAAACAACAGAATGAATTAGAAAAATACCCATTAGTTTAATAACTAATGTAATAGAGTCTGATTAATATTTTTGAATTCAACCAATTGCAACAGCATTTAATTTTTAATAAAATTGATCATATTATTTTTTTATGATAATAATTTTAAAATTGTATCAAAATCTAAGCTTAACTGTTATAAAGTTCTTTGATTTTTACAACATATAAAAATATTTTCTTTGCAATATATTTTAAACCATATTAAAGAAATAAACGAATATTTTTTTGCTACTAAATTTTTCTTTTACTTAAAAATCTAGTGTATTTATACATTTTGTTAGTATATGTTTCTTCATATACTTAAATAAATAAAACAATATCTAATTTAAAAAAAAAACGGTAATTAATTTTCTTTATCTAATGCTTCTTATTATAGATTAAATTTGTACAAACACTATATGAACAACTATATCTTTCATTAAGAGAATCAAATTAAATTTATATAAGAAATAATAATATTTATCATTCAATATTAACTTTGATTTATATTTAAAATTGTATATATTTTATATTTCTTTACTACCAGAACACTTTTTAATATTGGACTTCTCTGACAAACGTGCAAGATTAATCTCTTTAAAATTTAGCTTCTCCGAATGATGTATAGGATACGTAATAAATATTACTTTTTTAATTTGATGCTAGTAAAGCTTCCTCCTCGACCATTTTGTATGTAAAAAATTCAAAGAATATCGCAATATGTTCGTGTATACTTTAATTAAATGTAGGTCTCGTCCTTTCATAAAAGATGATCTTTAAAAATATACATAAATCTATACATTCATGTACATATACACCCACATACATATATG
>CM068313.1:23420511-23513011 GCA_034766995.1 Acanthacorydalis orientalis
AAATACGTATACATTATACATGAATATATATATATATACATTCATATACATATACACACACGTGAATACATATATACTCATGGATGTGAATTTGTTTATGTGACTATATTCTTAATACAGATTATATAATTTATTAAATAAACAAATAAATTTGAACATAATTAGATAAACCGAGGAAATATTTTAATTAAACTGCAATAAATATAATACTCTTTATATATTTTTCTATCATTTATGTATAATTTATGTCAGAATGTAAATTAAAATTAATACTATATTAAAAATTCTTCTCTAATTAATTACTTTAAAAATTTTTTTGTTAATGTATGAAAATATATAATAGATATGAAAATTTATAAAGTAAAAATTGTACATTTATATTTTTATTTAAGAGATAATTAATTAATAATCTTAGTAATAGGAAAAACACAATAACCTAATCAAAAAAATCATTATTTAACTTTAACAAGGTCGTACTTTAAGAGAGAAAAAAAAACATAAAGTTATTTATTTAATCGTTAAGTTATATTTTTTTTTAGTATCGTTAACATAAATTCAACATGGGTGAAATACAGAGAAAATATTCTCGTTATCGGTAAAAGGTGAATTTTAAAATGCTGAATTGAGTTGTAGTGAAATCATGATATGAAGATTATACCATAAAAAGTTAAACTCAGATAAGTATGCGGGCTGTATTTTTTATAAAAGTTTTCGGAGACCTCGATATTATTTTATGTGGGTATTTTACAAAGACTGGACTTGCAAGGTACAACTTATGTTTCGTATGCTTTTGTTAAAATAAGATCATATAATCACAAAAAGAATGGTATTTCATATAAAACATTTAACAGTTTGCACACAATGCCACAAAGAGACATATGCCGTATGATGCAGATGTTTTGTCTACCTCTGTTGTACTCAAACTGAAATGTAAGTGCATTAAAATGATGCGTTCAATTTTAAAATTAAACACATGTGATATATATTTTTTTGTACCTCAATAGAAACGTTCAATCGACCTAGTTTCTCTTTCATGTTTTATACAACCTTAAGACCTCGGCAAGTACACGAGTAGCTCGTAATAATATATTACATGGTAACTAAAATTTATCTTCTGTTACGGAATGTAAATAGTTAAAACGAACCTAAACATCAGTGACGTCTTTTGAAACCTATGTTTTCGAGATACGAAAAGATGGGTTTGAAAAGGGCTCAGTGTGCTAACATAAAGCTCGCGGAAATGAGATATTTACGGCTTTAGCTGAATCTATATTACATGTCAGAGGTCGTGAATCACACAAGACGTGTTAGATCTCTCGTTCACACAACAAAACCGAGACTTTACCGGACTTTATGGCTGAAAAAAGTACTCGCACGCGAACAAATCGTACGGATATACTATTGAATTATTGAGTATGGGACCAATTATGATTTTTTCAATAATCGTAGGTTTGCTGTATGCAGTATGAAAGAGATTTTGTGCTATGGAATAACTTTTCAGCAGAAGATCATAACTTTGAATGAAACACATGTCGATTATACATATATATATATATATATATATATATATATATATATATATATATATAAATTATTAACATTTATTCATATGATTTATACTGTAAATTTTTAATTATTAATTAAAAAATATTAATATGAGTTAATTTTTGTTTTATACTTTATATTGTTCTTTCACATGTTAATAAAATCATTACTTATCTGTAACAGAGAGTATACGTTTTTCTTACCAAAAAATACTCATAATTTCTTATTAAATGTTTTAAAAAAATAAGTAAACGAATTAGATATACAGTTGTATTTAATATTTCTCTTGATTACATGAAAAGTGAAATGAAGTTTTAAATTAAAAGCTTTCGAACAACGCACAGTTAAACAAAAACGTTTTTATAAATACATCCATTGTGTTAAAATGAAAGAGATTCTTTTTCATCTTACAATTCTTATCTGTTGTTACATTTAAATAATAACTATTGAAAGAAAATATGACTCATCTTTTCTAATATAATTAATATGTTGTAACTAAACCGACATTCATTCATGTATGTATATATATATATATATATATTTGTATGTATGTATGTATGTATAAAGCAGTTTTGAATTTATAGTTACATTTATATCTTCAAAATTATTAGACAGATGTTATTTAATATTTATTATTGAAGATAACTTAAGCTTTGTATATACTCGTATACTTGTGCTTTCATAAATTACCCGGTTTAATAATGTATGCATTACGTTAAATTAGTTGCCTTAAATTAATTAATCCACGTAATATATATATATATATATATATATATATATATATATATATGTGCGTAATATTGTACATATGTTATTTAATTCAAGTAATATTATGTTACAATAAGTATGAAAATTATTTTCGTCTTTTTAAAATCATCTTATATATATATATATATATATATATATATATATATATATATTATATTTGTTGAACAAGAAAACTGAAATTATTTTTCACGAAATATTTAAACTTTAAAACAAAGAATCACAATTTTGACAGATAGTTATTAAAAGAGTACAGCAGCAAAAAGAATCACCATCCACAGCACATTTTCATAATTTAATACAATTTTCTTTATTTAATATTCGTCGAGAAAATATTTAAAATCACGTTACTATTGTGAAGTTAATGACTCCGTATTCTATTTAATCTGAAGCTCTTCTTTATACTTGCTCGACGTCACGTTTCTTCCTTTTAATACACAATTAATACACAATATTTTCACTTTGGTCTAATTAAAATCTTATTAATGTCATGTTAAATTAATATCATATACATAATGACTGTGTAATTAATGGTATTATATGATTATATGTTATTATATTATACATGTCCGTGGTATTTACAAATTAAACTATATTTATTTGCTAGATACATAAGTAGGCATATGTACAAGTTTGTATCTTTACGTGTGGACGTATTGTGTATATATATATATATATATATATATATATATATGTCTGTGTGTGTGTGTCTGGAGTGTGCGTAAATTCAAACAATATATGCTTGGATTTGCTCATGAGTATTTACGTAGACAAAATAAATTCATTGCTGTGTAGATTAGTTATTAACAGTTGATTTTGTATCCTTGTATTTATGTGAAAATGTAAGACCATATAACTGAACAAGTATTATATATATATAGCGAGAGAGAGAGAGAGAGATTCCGTAGATTAATTCAACTTCACACGAAAATATTAAAAAAACGCAAAAAAATTTAAAGAAAAACATTATCTGCCATTTAGTATTTTTTTCAATTATCTTTTAGTATTGAATTGAACTAAAATACTAAATAAAAAATAATATGACTTTTCTTAACCCTTGAGCCTCTTTAATTCTTCCATGTGAAATTTTAAATTCAAACACCCTATATATATATATATATATATATATATATATATATATATATATATATATACTAATGTATAACAATACAGTTAAAACTATTGTCTGGCAGTTCTAAATTGATATAAAAATTTCATCTTTACACTCTCTGAAATTATTTTAGCTCAATTAAATATAATAAAAATATTTATTATATAGTAAACCTTTTAGATGATTATTGTGAAAGAAAATTCATGTAAAATAGAATAGTGTTTATTAAATATTAACAATTTAAAAATTAATTCTAAGCTCTATTTTTTTAAATTTCAGCAAAGGTTAAACACATCCCATTAAAAAAAGCGCACACTAATGTATTACTAAAAAAATAAAAATATTGTTTATAAGAAACAGAAAATCATATATATATATAATGATAAAATGAAAGTAAAATAATTGTATACATTAAAGAAACATTTATTTTATATCAATGTCTATTTTTGTATGTTAAACAATATGTATGTAGATATGGTTATATCTTTTCTATATTGCAAATTTTTTTATCTCCTATAAAACAATCATAACTCATTTTGTTTCAATTATTTTTAGTTTCGTCATTAATTCAGGTATCTCTGTAAAACATGTATGTTTCGAACAACAGCTAAATTAAACATCAGTAATTAAACAAACAAGATAAAATGTTTTTATATGCCGTATGCAAAATATTTGCAGCAGTTCATGAAAATGCTTAATACACATATTTTCCTATAAGTCGAGAACTGTAATATCAATTATATATATATATATATATATATATATATATATATATATATATATATATATATACAATATATAAGGAATATTCAAATGACGTATAAAATATAAATATTTAAAAATGGAATATATTTAGAAAAATTGAAAAGTGCTATAAAATGTTAAAGAAAGTCTGCTCGGCTCTAGATATATTAGAGCAGCTAGTATTCTATCTCTCGAGATGTAATGTTTCAAGCTATACAAGTTTTGCAAAATTTATTTCAAATTACAGCAGAAAACTTTGCTTCGCAACAAACAGATTCACAGGTGCTCTTTCTTAACTCTTCGGTTTATTTGCCAAAGAAAACATCCGCGCTTTTGTTAAGTTTATTTTTGCATTAAAATTTGTAAATTTGAATATTAAATAATACTCATTTACATAAATTTAATACTTTGAAGAAAAATGAACAATACAGAATGTTTTACTCATGTACAGTTTATACATACATAAGTATGTGTGTGTATAACAACAACTAAAAACGAAATGTTTATCATTTAATTTTATTTATCTTTAAAGACACAACTTATTGAATAAAACTATAAATATCAAAGTTTATTAATTTATAAAATTAATGTCTAATTTATATTGATATCAATAATTTTTGAAGATACACAAATCCCTATTATTTGTTGATATTACATACATGTATATATATATATATATATATATATCAGCTTTAATTTTTATATAAAAGAATCTAGTGCAGCATGTTTCTTAATATGGAAAATATAATAAAAACCATACATAACAAAATCAGAAATAAATGAAGCTAAACTGATCCGTTTTTATAAACATAAAAATAAAATATAAACTTGTAGTGAAAAAATATGAGAACAAAATTATATGTGTGCGCATGTGTGTATATATATATATATATTTATATATGTATGTATGTATATGTGTGCATGTATGTATTTATATCAAAGAATTTTTTATCCAATGAAGAAAACCCGTAATTCTATGTTTATTGCACATATTTTTCTCTTATACATTTCACTTCTTTCAACATCCTCTCGTGTACTTCCTCCGGTATAATCTGATTTCTGAAAGTTTTTTCTTTACTTTCAACTTCAAATAGTTTTTTATATGGTTATATAAAAGTGTACTAACTTATTTCTAACAAAAAATCATTTTTTAAAAATATTTTATTTTTTTTTATATCAATACATAATTTTATAAATAAATATTTTTTCTATATAATGTTTTTGGTTTAATAAATCGCTTTTAATTTTCAATAACAATGACAAGAAAATATGTAAATAATTGATTATATTTAATTGATACTCGTAAACATATGAGTATTACATATAAATTTACTTAAACCAATTATTTAACCTATATTTTTCTTAATTTATATAAAATGGAATATTGTTTCTCTATCAGATTTTCATATGTAAATCGTATGAAAATAATTATTAATTGGATTGTATGTTTTAAGATTTTATTTATTTGTATCCAAATTTCACATATTCGTCTAATATTAATAAAAGTTAAAAATGAAATATATAAGTAACGCAAAATTATAATTCTGATTCTAAAAATTAAATAAATTATATATATATATATATATATATATATATTATATATATATATACATATATAAACTGTCTTCATTATAAATTAAATTCTTAATATTTGTAATGACCGTTATAAAAATAGCACATTAAGAAATTTTCCTTACAATATCGTTATTTTTTATACTTGCTTCCTATCATTTTCTGGTATGACCTAGTTTATGAAGCGTTAACGATCGAATTGGTTTTTTAATGTGTTCCTTTTTTAATTGATGTATTTTCGAACATACTATCAATACCTTGGTAAAGGTGTATTTTTTAATATTTTCTCATTACATATATATATATATATATATATATAGAGAGAGAGAGAGAGAGAGAGAGAGAAAATTATGTATTTATACTTATTTGCAAGTAATTATGCAAATAAATATAAATCAAGCAATTTCAATACACAATATAAAAATAATGTTATAATAAATGAAATGAAAGATATTTCATTAGAATATTAACTTATTTTTATAAACTTTCAAGTATTCTAAAAAAAAAATGAAATCAAAGTTACTTTTTCGTAAAATATATAAAACATATTTTTTTTATTTGTTATGATATGGTTTTCAAAAGTTACGGACGTGTTGCTTTATAGTTCTTTATTTCAAAATATTTAAAAACACACACATACAATGTATTTGGTTTTTTTGGCAAAATTTTATATTTAAAAAAGTAGTATTTAAAAAACAAATCAGAATGTGAATATTTTAGTGTAATTTTGGCTTTTTACAATCTTAACACAAAATTACATTGAGTACTAGTCATTTAATAAAGTTAATCATGATTATGTTAAATAAATAATTTAAGGTAACGGCAATACTCAGACTTATTTAAATCCGTTGTACGTTTTCGTTTATGCTTCGAAGTAATAATTATTCAAAATTGTATATTTATAAAACGATTGTTCTTACTAAAAAAACTCGTGATTTTAATCTCCATGTTATGATTTTATATTTTTATTTTCTACAGCTACAGTAAGACGTTAAAATTTAAAACAGTGCCGAATATATTATTCTTAAATGAGATATATAAAGTCTACAAATAAAAGTTTAAAGTTTTAGAATTTCATATTATGTACACACGCTCATTATGTGTATATATATATATATACTACAATACGTTAATCAGATATATTTTAAAACTTTATAGGATTTTTTTATATTTTGTCATAGTGCAGTTAAACTGTTTTAGTTTATAAAATACTTTAATTGAAAAAAATCATTAAAATTATTAATATTTAAATTTTAAATAATTTATATTATATAAATAACAGTGGTGAACTCTGCGGGGTAAGAGGCTCTGGTACCCTCCAAAGGAAACGATAAAAAACACTTAAAAACAAAATAAAATCATCCCGCGAAATGCTCCTATGTACACAAAGAGGTTAATGTAATCACGACTGAATTAATTCAAGAGCTTTGTAAGAAAAAGAAAGAAAACTGGATTTTATTCTTTAAATAAATTTTTATAATCTCCTAATGAAATTGATTGTATTCACATTAAAAAAATTATCCGTTCGACTCGTCCCCCCCCCATATTAAATCTTGAGTACACCAATGATAGATAACATAGATATTTAGAATGTAATAATTTATGAATCTGTATTAAAAGAAAATTAAAAATAATAACTACAACCTTATATTAAAATATGCTTGATGACAATATTCCTTTATAAAATCTATATGGAAATTGATTTAACGTTTATGCTAAAAAATGCTATTAAAAAATGAATCAAGATAAAATAATTCGTATACAAGTTACTGAACTTAGACTGAACATTTTTTCTATTAAAATATATAAGGTCTAATGAAACATTTTTTTGTAATTAATAATACTTTTATCATACATAGTATCTTAAAAACATATTTACTTCGAATATAACCAAGTTTCGATATTTATAAGCATTACAGCACTCACGTTTCTTTTATTTTTTATTCGCATCTTCATATATTTTTATTGATTTATTCGTATAATAAAATGTATGATTATCATTAAATAAAAATGTGTAATATAAATAGAAAAATATAAATAAAAATTTAAATTGTTTTGTTAACAATTATCCATAAATAAAATATTTCGTTGTATGAATACTAGAATTTTGCACGATTTTGTAGTCAGAATTGGTAAAACGAATTAATCTTTTTATGGTGGAAGTACACGTTTAAAATTACAAAAGTACAATCCGTCATTCTTACTTCTTAAAAATAAAAGATAAAAATTTGGTAAATTTGAAGATAAATATTATTATATACAATGCACTCTTCGAAATTGAACAAAAAATTCAATACCATTATTTTTACCAAATTTATTAATTTTAAATTATTGTCGTTTTTTTTTATTTTCAAATAGTTGATACTGAATAAAATATTAATATAAAATAGAATGTAATCAAATATTTACGTTCTTTATATCGTAAAGTCTATATACATTTACTTTTTGAAGTATTGATATTTTAGAATCCATATTATATTATGATTACAGACACTTCGTCCAAAAAAAAAATACAGACATTTACAAGTAACATGACAAATGTACAAATTGTTTGAAAATAATTCTCATGTAAATGTAAAATTAACATAAATACTTTTTAATAAACAACAACAAATGAGAAAAAATACAATTGAGTTTATAATTTAGTGAGTTTCTTTTATAAAATAATAATAATTAAGAAAACATTAGCAACGTACATAAAATTTAGATAATGAAATTAGGTACTATTATTAAATTATCAGTAATAGCTATACAAATAAATTGTTATCACGGAAAAGTCATTTTTAAAATCATTTATATTTTTGTTTATTTTTAGATTCTGTATCTAGTTATTACGTTATAATTCCAATGTTTGTTACAGTCTCTTATAATTCTTTCTACATGATTACATTTATGAATTATAATACTTTTCCCTGCATTAAATATTGATAGCTCAATTAATGAACATGGAGATTGTCACTAGAATATATATATATATATATATATATATATATATATATATATATATATATATATGTGTGTGTGTGTGTGTATGTATTTATGTATGTTGTATGTATGCATAAATATATAAACAAATACACATTCATGCCAACATATGTATGTGTTTGAATAATACGAGCGCGTAGGGTTTTGACGTCACCACCACTGTGAGAGTACCCGTTACTTTTGCTTCCGTCCGTCGTGGCGTTCCGAGGCACGCACCGAAGCCTCATATCGATCGACGCCGTTCACCCTCTACCCTCTAACCACATACCAATCCAATGCACACTTAGGTAGTTGTTACACAAAGTGAACGGTGAACTGAGCCAGCTAAGCCACGCACAACTTTACAACTAACAATACATCCATATATTCATACACACACATATTATATATATATATATATATATATATATATATATATATACATATTCTGCTTTGTGAATTTGACCTCTGTTCTCAATGCTCCTATTTTCTCATTGATCTAGCGAATTCGCGTATCTATTTCAAGAGTCCTTTCCGTGCAAATCGAGGAAACTTGAAAAGAGATCTCGTCTTAATCTTTCTATTGCGATGAAAATGGTAATGTTAATGAAGACAATAGGTTAGTTAACATAAGTTTTCAATGCAGATTTGTCAAATGTATAATAATTTAAATATACGTAATACTGAGTTATGAATCAGATCGTTAGCTCATTGTTATTAAAATATAACTTAAATGCTCTTAAAAATAGATTAAGGGGTGTTTGTATACCGTATAAGTCTTTAAAATATTAAACGATTTTTATGTGTGCGTATCTACGAGATCATGACTATTTATCATTGAAATTTAATTTACAAAAATATTTCTATTATTTTGTTACAACTATAAAATATAAACATTTTTCTACATTTATGCAGTATTTTAAAAAGTTAATATAATTTAAAAACCCGCAACTGGTATTAAAAGTGTTCCAAAAATGAAACCATGAGAATAATAACGATTATAATCACTTTATGTAATAAATTTCAGAGAAAATATTTCAAATTCGTCACCTTTAATGGTGACAATCGTATGTTGAAAATATAAGTTTTATATATATATATATATATATATATATATATATATATATATATATATATATATGTTCATGTATGAAAACTAATTAAAGCAGCTTTAAATGGTAACCTTTTATTTTATAAAATGTAGATTTTTTAAATTAATATAAAAAATGTGTGTTCCACACATGTTATGTTCTGACGTATTACTGGAGACCTTAGTATGATACGCATTAAATTCCTAAGTGAAAAATGAAATTATAACCGTAGCTGGAAAGTATTTATGTGAAATACCATTAGTGAACACTTAATGAATTTTAAAGGGTCGAAATCACTTACGTCATAATCACTGTTTTTATATGATCAAATACTTCAATGAAATGGTATGAAAATTATAATCACTTTTTTGTTACTTGTGAAAAACTTCTGTATAAAAAATAAAAAAAACTCTCCAGTATTTTTTGTCGTAATATTTATCCCTTACATGTGTCAAATACAAGAATAAAAAGCATATTTCATCCACAGTACGCGTGAACATGTTTCAGTTTATAGTTAAATGTCCGCGTATTTTAGTGCATCGTTACACTGGCCAATTTTTTTCCGACTGGATTATGAAACAAGTTTCATATATCTTTTCACGAATCCTTGTCTCAGATAGTAACGGAACACATTGCGATATTTGTTCAAAATCGGCAGTTTGTACGAAATGTTGTTCGGTGTAGTTCAAACCATTTGACTCTTAGGTATAACAGCTCCCTTATGTACAGCAATTGGCAATGGCGTACGTAATACGCCTACACTGTCAGTTTGAAAATGCGTCCGTTTCGATCAAAACGCTCTCTGCTGATCGGTATAGCAGACACGTACATTACTATTTGAGAGGTTAGTAGTTTTGTAGATGGAGTCGGGCAACGTTTTGATTATTTATTGCAGGGAAAAATGTATGTATATTTTATTTGTTCGACAGCCGCGTCTTTTATTCAAAATATTTACTTTCGATATTGACATTTCATCGAATAAAACGACATACTTCTACATATTTAAACTTTTATAACATTTGTAAAATAAAATAATTTTAAAAGAGAACACAACATTAACATATTATCTGATTTTATTCTTATTTATTTAAACAAAAAATGTATTCAACGAAAATATGTTTATTTATGATAAATTAAACGAGGCTCGTAACTCTATAATACCAGAATTTTTTCACTGGTATTTACATTAGCGCTAAAGTAAATAAAATATTGTATGTAATTAAAACAAATTAAATTCACTTAATTTCAGCATTTATATCTATCATTTTTAATTATTAACTATGTAACATATTTGTTAAATTCGCATTATCTATGAACGTGAATGATTACACATTTTACTCAATTTCCTACGAATATATACATTTCATTCTCTACTCCTCCTAAAATTTCATTTCCATCAAGTTATGAATAAATAATTTGTATAACTGTGTTTGACGAAGTCTAGAAAAGGAATACAGGTGCACATGCAGTTGACAGTTGACTATAAATGCAAATATAGTTACACAAACATACCCTAAAAACCCTTTATTCCTTACAGAAAGGACAGACCCTTTAATGTATGTTATATACGTACATATATGTACATATATGTACATATACATACATATATATATATATATATATAATATTTCCCTTTAAAATTTAATATTAGTGTGATCAACACTACAAATGTAATTATTTGTATAATCATAAATAAAAAAATATTAATAAATAAACATATATTGAAAGTTATATAAGCGAACATTTAACAATGTCTCTATTATTTTTAAAAAATGAATTTCGAATATTCAAAATAGATCAGAAAAGCAGTGGATTTGCCGAGACGCGCGTCAAGTACTCTTGATTCAAGAACCCGGCTCTTAATTAAAAATGTTTACATACACAAAGGTGCGCTGAGAAATGTCAACAGATGAAGGAAATAAAAATAGAGTTGTAGTTTGATGTTTTTTTTAATGAAAAATTGAGATTAAAAATGAAATACGTATTGATTCTTTTTAAAAAGTTTAATTATTAGATAAAATAAATATATAATATATCATTGATAAGAAGTCTCTTATTAATTAATCAATAAAATTCAGTTTTGATTTAATGAGATTTCATTTATTTTTACATACGTATATAAATATAAAATTTCAAGTCTATGTATATATATATATATATATATATATATATATATATATATATATATATATATATATATATATACTGAAATAATATAATTATTAACTTAAGAAAACATATTTTATAAAATAAAACATTATCAGTAAAATAATATAAGAGAAAACAGCTTTTGTATTCATTTATATTCTCTTTTATTTGCATATTTTAATATAAAATATATATATATATATAATAATTCTTAATGTTTTCATTTCAAACAGTGTATTTCAATTAACATTCCAACAAAAGCAATAATATTTTTATAAATCATTTGAAATATGATATTCCTGAGATTAATTTTATTATATTTTACCGAGTCAGTATTTTCTATTAGTTCTTTATTTTTACATTCTTTGATAACTTGAGTCTTTGAACGTATTAAAAATATTATAAACATCAATAGTTCAAATTAATTCGGGATCAATGACACGAACTTAGTTAAATCGTGTAAAGAATGGAAAGTAATCAATAACCATAAATGTATTCTAGTTTCATTTACTTGAACGCACCAGTTTCTTTTTTAACAATATCTTGTTTGAGTGTATAAATTAAATTTTATTTCAGATTTATAAAAAGAATATTATATGAACTAAGTAATTTAATGGCTTCATTTTATTTTTTTTATACAAATATTAAATACTTAAATTAATCGATTTTAAAAGTATTAAATTTAGATGTGCCGTAGTCAATAGTTAATCATACATTATTCATCTTAGAATATAACTTTACATAAAAATATTAACTTATTAAAAATATTACTTATTTCTATGCTTTTAAATATTTAAGTTGAAAATAAGAGTGCGCCACTGCTGTATGGTATTTATATCTCGCACATTGTAATTTAACTTTTGTGGGGTGGATAACTACACTATTATACATCCCACAAAAGTTAATTTACAATTTGCAAGTTGTACCTTTAAATACTATCGGCTGAACATCATTTAACTTACGGTCATTTGCACTTAAAGCTCAAAATGTTACTTACAATTCATTATTATAATTATTTCTCGGCTAATTTATGGTTAAATATCATTTAGACCAATTTTAATTAAAACTCATTGAATTTTATACAAAAAGGATATTTTCAAAAAGTACTACTTTTTAATTTTATAAATTGGATTTGTTAAAAAAGTATGCAAATTATTAAATAAAAACACTAACTTTTTCTTTCTGTTAATATGAAAAATATATATCAAATATATATCCTTCGTTAAAAAAGAACCCATTCATATAATATGTTTTATACTTTTTTACGTTTTACTTTTATTATGTTTTTCGACACATTACTAAACACTCTAATGTATACTTAATGAGCAGAAATATCCTTACACAATGACCATACCTATCGCCCCTAGCAATTTGAATAATAAAATTAATATTCATAACAGTCCACTGTACATGCAGTTAGAAATGTTCGTGGGTTTGTCAACGGTTCGCACATTTGTAATGGAGCAATCTATCACAATGTACCGAAAACCAACATTAAAAGCTTTTGTTAAAAGGTCTCCCTATAAATCTGACAATATTGACGGAAATTCAATTATTTATTTGTAACTACGACGTTACTTGCTTAACAGCTAATACACTATGATATTCGCAACCGTGCGTGCATTTCCTTGACTTGTTGACAAATTTAATTTACTTTGTTGATATCTTTGATTCACATCAAAACAAAACGCATTTGATTTTAAATGTACCACAACACGCAATTCATTTTGTGTAAATTATAGAAAAGAATGTCTCAACGACCAGTGGAATTTTTATGAAGTTAGTATTCGTTTTGGTATTCACTATCGCGAGATAATATCATCAATCTTGTGAAACACAAGTTTTCAGCAGCATGCACACGCATTTTAAACATTGTGAAAAACAATGCAGAAAAAAGTACTCCACATTTAGGACAAAATAACGTGATTGCAAACAATCGTATTTCATTTCAACTGAAATGTACAAAATTGATTTCGTGTTATTGCAAAATATACACATGCCGATACCAATATATACGCACATACGTATATTGAAAAAGTTTGAACGGATAAAAACATGTATTGTTTCCAATATTAAAACTTATGTACAATATTCCCAAATTCGAATAAAAATAAACGTATGAAAAATATGACAATAGATTTGGTTACAAAAATGAATACTCGTGAGAGTAAAATAATATTTTCATATTTTTTTTTTGTTAAAAAAATGAGAAATTAATATCACCTAACAAACAGTATCATTGATATATTATAAATTTTCATAAATTTAGTCAACGTTAGGTTTATATGTATTTTCAAAAAAACGTGCTGTAATATTTAACATCAGAGGATATAGCACAAAGACAGTAATTTAATAGAAGCCTTATATCATACTCATAATACATTCATTTACATTTGTGTTTGTGTTTTTAGTCTTTAGGGATTAGAGAAAAACATAACCTCACAAATACATATAATATATATATATATATATATGTATATATATATATATATATATACATGTATATATACAAATTGAACATGAAAGACAGCCATAATTTAGGCGAAAATATAAGACAGTCAGTAAAGTGTCATACTTTGACATTTGATTTTAAATAAACTATATGATCAAAACATAAGTTTAGAAATATAGATCTTTATACACTAAAATAGATTCATTCAATGAAAGTTTTAATTATTTATGAATTAAATTTTTCTATTTCTGCTTAGAATTCTTCTACAATTTATACAATATTCTTATATTGTCTGTTTCTTACTTTGTCTAATATTTATTTTAAATACCAGAGGACTCTGCCTCCTACTTGCTACGCTCGCTGGCCCCCGGGAGGGCTTCGCTCCTCGTTCGCTAACGCTCTCTCTCTTTCTCTCTCTCCTGACAAATAACAAAAATTAACAAATTATACGTGCAAATAATCTGCATAAAATGTAAGAGTCGTAAAATTTTTATTGGAAAAGTTTATAAAAATTAATAACAAAATAGGAAGTGTAAAATGTGTAACAATTTTTTTAATCTAATGTTTCAAGAAATACAATATTTTGAATAAATGTCACCACTTTTACATTGAAATCGTGTACACCTCTTTTGTTGTACACCGTGAGAGAGCTACAGACATGTGACTGATGTCAACCAATCAAAACAGAGACCACGCGATATCCATCAACCAATTATTGATGATTGGGAATAGAAATGGTTAACGTGCTACTTGTAGAGTGTAGCGGGTGAAGCAGCTGTGCGAGGAGGTGGTCTACACGAAAAATGAAAAAATAAATGTTTTATGGAAATTTTACAAAGGAATTATTTTCTATATATAGAAAGATTATTTACACAAACGAAAAACCTTTTCTATAATAAGCGAAAGATGTGTTAATTGATGTTCTGATTGGAACCAAAACTGAAATTAGAATCCACACCTATTTTATTTTTTTTAGCAAACAAAAATATAAAATAAATAAATATCTTATTTATTGTTCTTTTAAAGAATGACACGAATTAATGTAATCACTATAATTTGTTTTATAATTCTATGGAGACTATTTTAGTATAAACACTTCATATTATCTATATGAAAACGGAAATATTATGGAATAATATATAATAGTTATAAAATAATAAAAGATAATTTTCAAATAAATATATTTTAAAATTAATTAAATAAAATTGTGCGTGTAACCCGGAAGACGAAATATGTGATTTAATGAATAATTATATCAACTATATATATATATATATATATATATATATATATATATATATATATATATATATATATATATATATATTAATGTGTACATATTAATGAAACGTAATTATACCAGTCTGTGTCCTAATTACGTATTTCGTTTAAATATTCATATTTTTTCATGTTGACATAAAATCAATATATCATTTTTTCGTATTACAAACGTTTTTATCTCATAATTTTAGTAAATTCCATTTATTAACATAATATTTCTCATTTATATATATATAAATATATATATTCACAAATAATGTAGTCGATTTGATAAAATATATTTGACTTTTATTAAAATCCTGCTATTATTCATCTTGACTGCAAAACTAATTCCACCATGAATAGATTGATACTAACAGCAAACAACTTTTTCATGTTTTTCAACCTACCCGAAAGTGCAGAAAAACTCGCTACTTGTGTTTTATTAAATTCCTAAGCTCATTGTACCTAGGCCGTTCCCTCGTTTAAACATGTGTATATATATATATATATATATATATATATATGTATATTTTCAGATATCAACACATTTCTATTATTTCTTTGAAATGAGGTACGAATAAAGGTATTAGATTCTCTCTTTTGTTTATTAAATTTCCATTTCTCATACCCAAATAAAGAATAATTGTCATTTTTACATTTTCTTTTTACGAAATGAAGACAGTAGAGAAAACGAAACCATATATGAATTTATCTACTT
Organism: Acanthacorydalis orientalis; assembly: GCA_034766995.1. NCBI lineage: Eukaryota > Metazoa > Arthropoda > Insecta > Megaloptera > Corydalidae > Acanthacorydalis > Acanthacorydalis orientalis. The sequence goes on from CM068313.1 coordinate 23,436,885, forward strand.
TTCGTTCGGAAGGTGAGAAATTCGTAACGGAAACTCAGGAAAAAAACTGTAAAGACCTTTTTGTGTTTCAGTATTTCATATAAATAACACAGTTTGCCTTAGTTACTATTCATAGAACACCTTTTGAAGATAAATGATACTTTTAAATAATGATAAAAGGGAACATGTATTACGAAGAAACTGTTCGTTTTTGTTAAGCTAGATTGCGCATGAGTATAATTAAAAATTTAGTTGAAATAACACAACACACACACACACACATATATATATATAATATTTTTTTCTCTCCAAGATCTTTTATTAAACTGATTTAAAAATCTGCGTTGGCAATACATTACTCAACGCCTCATAATAATATTTATTATTCAAAATCACAACTTCTCACTCACATTTTTTGTACTTTTCTAGATATATTACTTTATTAAAACTTTAATAAAACTTTTTCCATGCAATGATCATATTGTGTGTCTAATTTTAATTACTTTTAATTTTTCTATAGTATTGTTCCTCGAATATAAAACAACTTTTTAAATTGTCCTACATTCCTAAATGATAACAATCTGTTTTTTTTGTATTTACAATATATAATAAAATATAAACTTTTGAAGTAAAAAAATGTGTTAACTCTAAAAAGTATACGATTACAAATTGTAATTATATTCTATACATAGTTGGATACTGTTATTAGGCAGAAATTAACTATATTGACCACGTAGTTATTTTAATACATCCCAATATTGGATGGCTCATTTCATATATAATTATCTTGACAATGCTAAATAAACTCCTTAAACAAGTATCTGGACAATATGTTTGTAAAAAAATAAAAATGTTTTATTTTTGCATGCAATCAAGTGTAAGAAACAATTAAAAAATCATTAATTATTGAACATATAATTTAAAATTTTAAATTTCAAACTTTTTTATGATTTTGTGGAGTGAATGAAAAGTTTATTTTTTAAAAACATTCCTTCTTCTTTCTCGATAATTTTAAATAAAATATTATTTTTTCTCTCAAAAAGATAAAACAAGATTTTTTTATTGTAGGAGTTTTAATAAATTGTATATATTCATATAATTCTATGTGTGCAATAAATATTTACGTGCTTTTATAACAAAAATCATATGTACATTGTATTAGAATAATATATGTCTTTACATATATATATATATATTAAGTGAAGTATGTGTATACATAAATGTACATATGAACTGTGTATAAATTTATATTCATAAATTGTACGCTATTTGACTTTTTCATAACTTATTGGTGGAGTTTTTTTCGTATTTTCATATTTCTATACAAAAATCGTAATAAATAATAAAAAGAAATACCAAATATTAAAGAAATAAATTTCATATTTTCTATTTATTATATATACATTTTCTTCTTATAAAAGAATCCTGTTGATATTTTTTTTTGCATAGGGGATGAAAATGTGTATATGACAAATATTGTACTTGCTTTCATCTCTGCACAAACTTTAACTGCTGAAATGGTAATCAAACGATGAGTGTTTGACTAATAAAGATTTGAATTGGTCATGATTTTTTACTAATGAATATAAACTTACTTTTGATATTGAAAAGAAATATAAATGTGTGTGTATGTATATACGAAAAAAAATATCGTGAATTTTTTTACCTCGCCTCGCTCCATAAATAAAAATGTTTTCTTACACACATGTTCAATAATTGTTTATTGATCCTTTTTGATTATTTTTTATATGTATTTTGATGTCGATGCCATTATTCTCGAATCACTAAAGTACAAAAAAATTGAGGTGAATGAAAAATTAATTTATAAAAGTAAATTTAACCACAGTACGAAAATTATAATAGGAGTTTTAATTGATTTCTGGCTTTACTTCAACAAATAATTGATTAAAGTATTTCAACAAGTACTCATTTTAATTTCAATTTATAAACATAGTTCCTAGTTTTAATTATCTTATGTATATATATATATATATTATGACTTATCAGACGCCCCCTTATATACCGAACTGTCCAGTATTTTACATAGAATTTTACTGTCTCGAATTTTATTTTTAGGAACAGCCGAATGTGCCGCATTTTAATGAATAAATATTGTGTTCAGCAATTATAATTTTCAATATTCTTTTCGAATAATCTAACTTGAATCGATTTGTAAGCTGTAAAAATGAACAATTCGAGGAAATTAATTATGGCACATGATAAAATTATTTGCAAAAATGGATAACTCCGTTTGGGCACTTTAATTCGTTTATGTAAATGACTAAAAAAAAAATTCCATACTGGGAACAAATTTATAGTACCTGTACATATTTAAAAACTCAGAACATCGACGTTAATGACAACGAATTATTTGATTAAGTAATACTTCTCAGAAAAAATTTCGTAGAAAAACAATAAGGAGTGGTTCAAAAAATCTTGTCATGAAAATTGGACGGCTATATTATTATAAATTAAGTTTAAAGAGCAATATTCTGAATTGCTCAAATTTTGTGAATACTTTTTCAGCATTCCTGCTCACAATGCTCATGTTGAAAGATTTTTTTTACTAATGTCAATTCAATGGATAGATGCGAGAAGTAAGATGGATGTGAATACAGTGGAAGCAATTTTACAGTGTTTAGTGAACCAATATCTCTTGTGAAGATTTGTATAAACTTGTAATAGACGATACAGTTTTGTTAGAGAATGTTAAATGGAGTGCAATATATAACGCCTGGACTGCACCTAATTATTATAATGTACCTACGTTATGTAAATTTATAAAATTGTTTTAAGGTTCCGAGTTGGATTTTTTTAACATCCATGTTCCGTATTTGGTTTTACAAAATCTGGCAACCTTAATATATATAAATGTGTATATATATATATATATATAAATAAATACATTTATATATATATATATATATATATATAGTTTCAATCGTTTTCATCAGTGATTGTCGTACATTTTATCTATATTCAAGTTCCGGAAAAGTTGTTGTTTTGAAAATATCCATTTTTATCAATTTATCTAAGTTGCAAAACTCAGTTTAGGACCATTTTATTTGCTTGCCAAGACTTTTTCAGAAACAAGTGGATAAAATAAAAATAAGATTTTCTCTACACCATTTCAACATCTCTCTGGTATATAAAACAAATATTTTTTATCGCAGAATATTAAATTTTACTCAAATAACATCAGTGTCGACATTTATTTTATAGCCGTAATTAATTTAATATGTCTCAAAATTTTCAATCCTGAAAATTATTGATATAATAAATGAGTTGATACTTGCACAATTTTAATTAGTATTTTTTTCAGACATCGACAATCTATGGACAGCAACAAATACCAATCACTAAATTAATAATCGCATACCTTTTGTGAACATTGTTCATATATATATATATATATATATATATATATATATATATATATATATATATATATATATATATATCGCTTATAATGCTTTTTTTAATTTAATTTTTTATACACTAAAGTTTGTTGTATACATATACCTGAAATTTTCATTTAGTTTTTAACATAAAATCTTACTTGTATCATTTAATTATTCTGCCACGTTATACGCTCTGCACGACATATTTTGATATGAAAATATCAGACGTACGTATTAAATTTGTATTATGTAGTTTTATAACGTCAGTATCTATATTCAGTTTATACGTAGGTGTAAATACATAAGTATTAAATATTATTTATTATGTATATTTTTTATATATGTGCGAGTGTATAAAATATGTATATATATATATATATATATGATCTATTAAATATTTTTTAATGATATTAACTTAATGTTTATGAATGACTTGTACTTAATAATATTTTAAAATAATATCATTAATTGAAATAAACCGATATCAGTTTAAAACGAAATACAACACGTGTTATATAATGTAAAAAATTTAAACCTTAAATATTTGATTATATCTTAAATAACTTAATCCCAATACCCAAAGTGTAAGAATAAATTTACACTGAAATTTTTCCAATAAGATGAAATAACTTTATACACCACAAATTCAATTTTAGATTACTTCCGTGAACATGAAATCGTATAATCTCAAATCGATATTCCTGTCACTTGGGCTGTATATTTTCATGATCTCTTTACTTTCTCAACCTTAATCCGTTCGTTTAGTTTTTATACGAACGATATCATGCAAGACAACATATGCTTTTATAGAATTAAAACATCTCGTGAAATGAATTGAAAAACTTGTAACTTTCTATTGGAAAAAATTAAATGGCATGTTCTCAACATCTTATATAAAAACATTGTACTAGTCAGTTCAAAAATTTTATTGTGCCAGTTGAACTTTTCAACTTTATTACTTTATCTAACTATTTTTTAACATTTCATTCTTTTTTACTTTTTTATAGTTTTTTTAAATACTTAGAGCTTATATAATGTTTATGATCTTTTCTATTTCAATTTCTCTTATCTTTTATACCTCATTAACATCGCTTATTAACTTATTATCAATACGTTATATAATTATTATCAATTATTATAATTATTATAATTATTATCAATATTCTCATACATTACTCATACACTTTTTTCTTATTCCTTAGTGAATAAATTATTCCTTGATAATATTTCTTATATTTTAAATTATTTATCAGTCTTATAAATATTTTTAAATTACTATAAATATATACAAGTATTATCGGCTTTTACACATTTATTAAAAAAAATAACATTCGTTATTCAAGATTATTTTATATCCATTATTATTTATATAGATTATAACATCAGATTCATACGATTTATTTTCAGTTAAAATTTCAGTACAAAAAAATATCATACTACATAAAAGTAAATAAAATACACACTAAATAAGAGATTCTGCATGTTGATTTGAGTTGAAAATTCATCCTACTAATGATGATATCCTAACAAATAAAAATCGTGATTTTGTAACATGTATATATAACGTATGCAAAATATAAATTCAACATCTAGTATTATGACCAATAATTTCAATTGATAGAAAGGTAAATCAATTCATTTACCAATTGAACGAACTCATGTCGACATTTATTGCATGGATATTTTTCATCAATGTAAACGCGATAGCTACAATCAGCAACAGAATGTGATTTACACGTTTATGATGGCAAATATCATGTGAACATAACTTTGAACCCTATAAATTACAAAAGTTTTTGATTAAAATTTTCACACGTTGAAAAATTCAGTTACTTTTTTCCCTGCATCTCGATCTAATTAAACGATATAAAAATCGACGAAATGACAAACTCTCTTGTATTAATTGGATAATTTGTATAAAATTTTAATTAGTTACAAAAGTCATAAATATGTTGTAAGATATTTAATTACCAATGAATAAATTTATAGTAAAAGCATATTGAAAAATTTAAGTTAATTACATTTATATTTTTTATTTCTATGTATAAGATAGATAATAATAAAGTACTTTTATGTAACAACCGAATATAAATTAAATTTTTAAAAAAATGTACAACTAATAATACTCATTTTTATTTATTACATTACTATTAAAATTTTATATAAACGCATCAATTTATACCAAATAAATCACACTATTCTGTTTTTTACAAAACAGTTATTTATACATTATAAAATATTTTGCCAAACAACACAAATATTTAATTTATTTATATATATATATATATATATATATATATATATATGTATATATAAATGGAATATTTGTGTTGTTTGGTAAAATATTTTCTAACACATTAAATAATTTTTTTGTAAAAAAAGGAACAGTATGATTTATTTGATATAAATATATATAAACGTGTATGCATATATCTATACATTTTCATAAATACGAATTAAAAAAAAATAATAAACGCGTAAATAATTTACAAACAAACTTTGTATTGAATATGAAAAAGTCCTCCACGTAAACATAACAACGAATTTAAACATAGAATAATGATAAATACTATTGATTTAATTAGCATCTATAAGTTGAAGTGAAAAAATAAAGAAAATGATTGATTTATTTATTAGATGAAAATAATTTACAAAATTAAAATAAGACATACGTATGTCAAGATATTAATTATTAATAAAAAAAATAAATTTTAATATAACAGTAGAACATATCACTCACGCATTATTCAATACCGTACCTTTTTGCATTTCCATATTTCAAAGAAATGTATATACATATATTAATAGCAATATGATACTCACACATACACACACATACATACATCCATATATATATATATATATATATATAGTCTGGAAATGTGATGAGATGAACTTTTGAAGTAATTATTAATCATTTCATTCAATCTGCATCGATCAAAACACAGCAAACAGCAATAAATTACAAAAGAAAATTTCGCCCACAATGCGTCAACGTCAATTTTCTGCACGGACACTAAGGTATATATATGTAGAATACGAATAGCTTTTCTCTCCTATTGCTCCCGACATTTGTCAGTGATAATAAGTAAATAAAGGAGTGTTATTTTAGAAGTAAAACGCATCCTTAAATCATTCCAAAACTCGTATGAATTACATTTTAATGTGTCACTTTCACTGTCGCATTTTATTAGTATATTTAATTCAACAATTTGTATGGTTAATGATTGTTCCCTGAGTGTTCAAATATGTGTGTATCGAAATGAAAATAAATGGAAATTTCAGAAAGAATTTTTTTTATGTACATTTATATATATATATATATATAGAAAGAGAGAGAGAGAGAAAGAGGGTTTGTTTAAATACCATAATTTTACAATATTATATTTTGCGCAATTAATAAAATTTTAATTACTGGTATGATGGTATTTTATAATAGTTTCGTATATATGATAAATATAATTCAAAAATTACAAAAATAACAGTACACTTCAGTGAAAGAAATGTTTAATTCTTTTATATATATATTTAATTATATCAACATAATGCAGACTATTTAAATAACCACATATTTATTATGAATTGCTTGAAAGTACAGTCATTTTTTTAAATTCAAATTACATATAAGAGTGTGTTTTATCTTTTACTACCGTTTTGAAATGATTTACACTTGAATATTTTTAAATGCGTTAATTATTTTCTACAATTTAATTTAATCGTTAATAATTTTCACACATCTAAGAGAATGATTTTATGTGACTCAGAATATTTTTGTTTCAAGCTCCAGGATTTTCATATTATTTTTCTAACACAATATTTTCAAGATCTCTTCACGATTGTTTTCTATTTAGGTTTCAATTTTAAAGTTATTAGAGGATAAACAAACGTTAATTAAAATAATATGGTACTTTGAAAAAGAATATTAAATAAATAACAACACTTAGAAAATACTAATTCAAATTTCGTCACAAATTTTAATATTTGTTAACATAAGAGTTGTCATCTTTTAAATTAACTGTATATATATATATATATATATATACACAAACATACACACACACATATATATATATATATATATATATATATATATATGAAAGTATATATATATATATATATATATCCTTCTTAACAATATTTGAAGATACACTACTGAAGTAAACCTTCTTGAAAATTCTTAGAATCTGAACTGTTCTGTTCTTCATTCTTCTTTTTTAAAGTTTTTCATTATAATTGGTCCATTAGACTTTTTTACATTTTTACATTTCTAGATACTCAATTTTAGATTTTTTCGTCTTAAATATCTGTAACTTGAAGTATATATATATATATATATATATATATATATATATATATATATATATATATATATATATATATATGTAACGAATATATTACTTCCTATTTTTATAACCCACAAATTCCAAATAAATATAAATAATTTGCTGTATATAACAAAAAAATACATTTTTGTTATAAATGATTATTAACAAAACGAAAAAGCATTTTAATGATTTTAAGTTCAACTTCAAATACTTTAAAAATCCACCTGCACGTTTTTATTCTTTAACAGAATTAAATGTATTTGTTATTTTACAATATCATAATTGGTATATTTATTTTAAATTTACAGTAAAATTATTCGTACTAAAATTCACTCGCTGGAACAAATTGATTTCAAATTCGGAAATAAACGTAAGAAAGCTTTCAAGCAATAATATAGATTTGATTTCAGGTAAGAGTTATCAAATTTATATACCATTTCATTCAGAGAGTTGTTTCAATATATTTGTTGTGTAATAGATGGCGTAAGGTCAGATATATATATATATATATTTGTGTGTGTGTGTTTATTTGTATGTGTATAATTTAATACAATACATTGCACAGAATAATACTATTTTCAATTTATTCAAAATATCTACGCAGTGCGCTACAGTTTTTTTTTCTGTAGATAACGTATTATAAGACCCTAAAGAAACGGAATAAAAACGAAAAATGTAGATTAATTTCGTTTGTCGCCGTCGTCAACAAACTACAAAACTGGGTACTTTTTGTCTCGAGATAACACTTCCGCCATTTTGTTATCAACATCATCTTAAGAACGTGATCTCATTAAATAATACCTATTTACTATTTATATTCTTAGTAAGTTTTTTTTATCTCATTTTCAATTACATTCGACCTAATTCATAAAAAACTAGGACGTGTACTAAAATTATTTATTAAAGTTATTTCAATCTAATTTACATGTATATTGAAAGTTATTTCGGAAAGTTTGAGCAATGCCGTTTCTGAATGTATCTATTTACATATTCATTATATTTATTACAAGAAACAAACTAACTTAAACATCAAAGTTATGCTGTTACATTCACCACAAATCTATTTAGTCGATAGATTTTTCTTCTATAGATTATTTTGAAAAGCTGTTTTACTACTACTTGTATATTAAAACCTTTTTTTATAGAAAATGAAATCAGTGTTTTCCAAACAAAATTTAAAACATATTTTTCATTAATATTAGGTATAAAAATTAATTCAGTGCCTTTAAATTGAGTTAGTCATAGCTCTGTTTGAACACAATAGTGTCTGAAAAGCAGCTTATTTGGCATTGCATACTTTTCGCAATGCTGCTGAAGCTGCTGGAATGATTTGTTCAGCTTTGGGGGAAGGTTCTGTGTCGCATAAAATATGAAAAACAATGTTTAAACAGTGGAAGAGATCCAAAAATATATTACGACTTCATCGATTCAAAACCGCCATCTTTTTTCGACAATAATTTCGTCAGTTACCCGACAGATGCAATAACTGTAGATAAATAACAAAATAATGGAGGATATTTTGATGATTGAAATGTATTCCATTTTTCTATAAACATTCATTCTCTATAAAAAGACAACGAATTAATTTAACACCTTATAATTCCTAGAAAATTTCAACACAAAAAGAGTATTAACTTAAAATGAACATGAATGTTCTTCATTTATATTTATTTAAAATTTTTTTGTTTATTTTTAAATAATATCTACTTTATCTAAAAATAAACAAAATACTCTTTTATTACAGTTAAATTAAAATTTACTAATACATACATGTATACAGTTTAAAAAATGAAAAATGAAATGAAATACATATTTTTAGAACACATTTCTTCTTTAATTTTTCATTTTAACGCATAATAAACTCTAATTGATGCCTTTTATTAATATCATCAAACTATTCTAATTTATTTATATATAATATTATAATATATATATATATATATATATATATATATATATATTATATTCAGATTTAATTATATATAATTAAATCATTTTTAATATTGGATAATATTTTAATTTCAATTAACTTTTAATCTTTATGTGCTCAGTTTTAGATGAATTTAAAAATTTCAAATCTTTCATAAATGAAATACTTCGGATTAAGTTAATAAAGTATACACGGCTTGGAAATTATTTTTTAAGCAGCCGTCTTTCATAAAAAAATATAATTCAGTAAAAAAAATAATTAATTAAAACAGTAATCAAATTGTATTACTTCAAAGATTAAGATATTAAAACTTAACAACGTACTGAATACTATTGGTATATATGTGTAATATTGTAATTATATTCCATTCAATGTTAATAAAGATATTTATTAACATCAGTACGCAATAGTTTGGGAAATTGCTATTAAACGAAGCGATTTGATTTCATTAATATATATATATATATATATATATATTATTTTCTTTCTAGTAAATAAGTAATATATATTCAGCTCAATATTATTTTGTATATATATATATATATATATATATATATATATATATATATATATATATATATATATATATACATATAAATATTTACAAACTCATTTCTTAAATTATAATACTTAAAACAAATTCAAAAATTAACACAAATCTTATACATTACATCCAAAATCTAATAACATAATTTCTAGAGATATCTTGGAAATCAAATTAAAAATGTGAAAAAGTAATGATATACAGCTGACGATATTAAAGAAAAAGCTAAACGTAATCGTTTAGTGCGAACTTTAGGAAACACTGATTTCTGGTGAATTACCATAGCGAACCCTAAGAAACTTAATTCCACAATGACAACAGTTGAAATTAATGGCAGCAGAATATATATATATATATATATATATATATATATATATCAATCGTCAAATTGCAATTTATTGTGCTGAATCCAAACACGTTTCAGAACATTTGCTACACAGATGAAATTATTTTCATTTGATTGGATATATATTGACAAACATAAATAATATTTTATGTAACGAAATTCATTTACGTTTAAGATTAGACGTGCGATATCGGTCGTTGATATTATTAAGGTAATTTCTTCGAAATGTTTCATTTGTTCCCAAAATTACTTGTGCACAATTTTCATCCTTTTGAGTTATAAACAATACGTCTATAGTATTTGTTTTATGATTGAGATTGATTTCTTGGATTACAATTCAAACAATTCTGATTTCAGCACAGGTATTTTTTATTATATATCAGTGTTAATAATACAAAATAAGCTGAGTTGGAGTAACTTTATCCATTTTTTAAATTTAATTTATTTTTTATCACCGTAAATTCAAAGTTATTAATATATAATTTGAAAACGATTCCATATTGTACATTATATGCAAAATAGTTCTACAGAAATGAATATTAAACTAATACATTTTATCCTAAAACTATTTTATTGATTTTTTTTTAATAAAACATACTCTCACTATCTAGTCAGATAAACAGATAATAGTTGTTCTATTTCTATAAATTATGAAATACTTGTTTATTATAAAAACAAATATATGTTCTTCTGTAGTTACTATTTATACTATTGTTCGTTAAAATAAATTTTTATAGAAAGAAAATATAAAAAATGTAAGCAATAACTAATGATTAAAGAAATGTCACAGTTTAAAAAAAAATCACACACATTCAATTTTTCTTAAGAGATTAATATTTAATTATTTTTTTACTGATTGAAATGAAAAATTCATTTAAATAATTTGTAGTAAATGTTGATTTTGTAACTTTTAACTAGTTTCCATAAATATTATATATATATATATATATATATATATATATATATATATATATATATGAAATTATAATATTTTATACCTGTAACGCGGTATGTTGTCCTGGGAATCCTCTTTCTTCAGTATCAGCTGAATGCTTTCCAAGGCTGGTTTCGGAATCAGTGCCATTTGCAGATGGGTTTTGAAAACTAATTTTAAATCATTTTATGCTCTTTTTATATATTTATTGTGGGATGTACGTTATAAATTTATAATTTTCAGGCATAAACTAATGCGTCGCCTTTGATATTTATTTATTCGTTTTGTATATTATTGAAAACCTCGAAATACATAAACAAATAAATAAATACCAGTAGTAGCGCATTATTTTATACCTTATAATTATAAATTTATAAACTACACCTGGTAATACATATATAAACAGTGCCTTGAGCGATTGAAAATTAATCTTCATAACTCTGAAGACGGCAGTTGTGCCAAAACCGGTCACGGAAAGTAGATATACAACTGATCCTAAGGGAAGAGGACCCACAAAACAATATGTATATATATATATATATATATATATATATATATATATATATATGACAACGATTTTACATCATATTCCAACAAAATGTGGCTTGATTTAAAAAATATAAATATAATAAAAACCAACAACTGCACTGAATTTATGGATTTATCTCCAGCCTGTTTTTTTTTGTACAAAAACATTTACCATTGGTTATAAGTGAGCACAAAACGATTAGTGTCATGACGAATTAACTCTGCGTCAAGATTTAAGCGGTTTTTTGCCATTAACTTTGTGACATTTAACAAAACGGGCACGTTAAATGTAACACCGAAAATGTGATATGAAATGAAAAATAAGGAGAGACGCGCACATAGCCGTTTCATAATTGTATTTCTAGAGTTTCTTTCTTTTTCGAATATACTTAAAAATAAAAATAATTGATTCATTCGTACACACACACATACACACACTCACATATATATATATATATATATATATATATATATATATATATATATATGTATATCATAGATATGTGTATTTATTCTTAAATTCAATATATACTTATTGTATTTAAAACACTAATTCTCTTCTAAAATTACTATAAAATAATACTTTCTTATACATATTTATGAATAAAAGCGTTTTGACTTCTCTTAAAAGAGATATTATTTCCTCTTTATATTTTTTATATTGTGTTTGTTGTCTACAAAACAGTAGAGTTTGTACATGTATCCATACATATGTATATATATATATAATACATATATATACATGGATTTTTTTTATCCGAAATATACATATCAATATCAATTTATGAAATTCCCTGTATTCTTCATTATCTGCGAGCTTTTCACAAACTTACGTATCTTACAGCTATTTAGAATTCCCATCGTATTTCTTGTTTCCACAACAAAAACCTTTCTTTTCGTATAAAACAAAACAATCCTTTCAAAAAAAAGTTTCTGTACATACTCGTGTACATAAAATAAACATAGCTATTGCACGTGTCGTTTCATTAAACAAAAAAAAAGTACTTTTTGTTCAATGAATGTTTTTAGCAATATACTTTTAATGGCAGCCTTTTTATTAACATAGATCAAAACTAAACAACTAAAACTTGTGAAATGTGTAAAACTGCTCTTGATATTTTAACAACTTCTGTTGTTTCACGTTTCAAACCCTCGGGACCAGTTTAAAGTATAATATTTACATCAAAGAGTAAGTTAATTATATTATCAAGACACTTTAAGTGTTTTCTTTTTTTTAAGTACTAAACAATTTCGTTTTTATTAATAACATTCAATAAAAAAATAGTAATTTCTCTATATTTCTTATTTTTATTTTGATTTTATTTGTATCGAATATTCAGGAATATTTCATGTACAATCATTTTCATTTTAAATACTTCGTTTATCTGAAATATACTGTTATTATTATTATTAAAAAATAATTAAATGAATTAATAGAACAGTATGCATTTGTCTCCGCATACAACATTATCAATTTTAATTGCATTTGAATGCATTGATTGCCGCCTACCTACTGATACCAGTTACTTTATCCAATTGTGTTTCCTCAATTAAAAACGAAAATGAATTTGCCCTCTATCTAATTCCCGTTTGTAACAATGCGGCTGTCAACTGCTCTATACTGTCACATTTATTTGACTGATGGCGTAAGCAAACAATCCCTGACATATATCGTGCCTTACTATTGTAATTGTTTGATGCGGGGAAATAGTGTCTACCCACATTTTAGAATTTAGAGTATTCAAATAGTTTGAATATGTATGCGGTAAACGAGATAATTGGTAAATCGGACTGTTTATACTAAGGCTAGTGATTTGTAAGGTCAAATGAAATTATAGTTAGTTACAATTTGATGCATAAACTTGTTTATTGTATTTCAGCGTGATGTAATAATTAAAAACATGAAATGATGTGTTAACAAGTCAATAATCGATTAACTATAATTAACATCAATAGCGCAAAATTTACTAAATTTTAAATAATATTTTAATAACAAAAAAACTTTTTTATCTATATTTCAATGATTTTTTAATCATCATTAGAGCAGAACACATTTATTGTTCTATTTTTAACCTTGATACTTGTTTCATTCTTCCTACAATCAATTAGTCATTGTTTGATTTAATCATTTTAATGCACACCAAAACCATTGTTTTACTACTTTTAAAGGTTACTTAATTATAAACTAAAATTGAGTATTTCATTATCGCATTATTCTTTGCCTAATTTGCAAGTTTATAACTATGCTGGTTATACGGGAAAAAAATCTAAAATAAATAAAAAAATAATAAATTTGTTTCCAATTTTTTTATTAGAAATAACAATAATATTAATTATATGCTTTTTAAAATCCTGCTTATATCGTATCTTAATTATACGTTATTAATTATTTTAATTTTAAATTAAAACGATGTATTAATTTTTAAATAAGGAAACATTTTTAATCTTTCGAGTGAACGTAATATTGTTAAAATAACAACAATATTTTTAATTAATTATTTTAACATATTATTACCTAATGTTATAAAAGTAATTATTAATTTATTAAACACTTAAATTAATAACTTATAAAGATTTATTTTCCAGATACATATAACATTTTTAGACTTGATCACACTTATTGAAAGTTCGAATCATTTATAAATTTAATTAAATATATATCGAATATTTTATCAATATTTTTATTTTCAATCATATTTACTCGAATACCGTTTTTCTTCAGTACAAAAATATTTCAATAAAATATTTGTTTGCTGAATTATGAACGTATAAGAATTTCTTCAATATTTAAAAATAAATATTTTAGATATTTCAATAAGTTAATGGGATGATTTTATGTATGAAAAATATTATTTTAAAAATATTATTATAGATAATCAAATAAAAATTGAATTTTTTAAATTAACAAAAAATATTCCATTTTCCCTAACAATTACTTCAGTTATAAACTTTTTATATTACACATACTTAATATGAAATGTCTTACATATCAATATGTTTCTTTATATAATTATTATTTCAGATTGTATTTCAGTTAGTATGTATAATTCTGTAAAGTAATATTGAATAATAGTTCTATTTTTCTAATCAAAAATAACTTATCGTATGTGTTTTTATTTATTTTTTGAGTTAAAATATATGCAATATTGTTACATATTGAAGAATGGACAAGCATTTATTTTTTGTGTAATAAAAATTATTAAAAGATTTCAAAAAGAATATATTTTTTTCATGGCATTTATAAAGCAGAATTGTTACTCAAATACATTAAGAATTTAAAAATAAGTATCGTATTTTCATTTTGAAAAATGGAACAATAATGTGAAATAAGTTCATGAAAATAAACAATCCCTAATCCTTTCCGATTATTTTTTCGCATGCTCATATGATATTTCTTTATTATAAAAAAAATCGAGCTACAGCTGAATCGCTAAATTACACAAACATTTCATTTTTACCAAAACTATGCGCATGTGACACAAAAAAAAAACAATTATGTCAAACGAATAATACAAAATGAATTTACACATGATGAATTGTACTATATCGCGACAGAAACACGGTTTTTTTTTGTAATATAAATGTTTCTCAATGAAAACAAAGGGTTAATTATGTCAAAGTTTATTATGTTACAAGGAAATTAGAGATAATGTTAAAAGGCAATTTATCATTTCAAGAAGTGACTCACTAATAAATAGAAACAAATGTAAGTAGTGTTTCTTCATAACTTATTTCTAACGATTTCCTTATATATATATATATATATATATATATATATATATATATATATATATATATTAAAAAAAAACAATTAAAAAACAACAAAGTCAAATATTCTCTTATCAATAATAATAAAAATGATAAAACAATTTTATAATTTCAATAATAAAATGAAATTTAAGAAAATTAGCTCTTTTCTGATAAACATTTAAAGTGTTATATATATATATATATATACATATACATACATACATTCCTTGATATATGCAGAGAAGGTAGGGAATGAATAAAGAATATTGGCGAATTGATACCAATGATGAGTGGTTTAAAATGGAAATAGGTCAAACATACTGCACGAAGAGAGGATTTCCGTTACAACTCATAAATTATTGATTACTGGTCAAGACATAAAATTCCAATGGATAATTGAGATTAGGGTATAAGAGAAATATTCTGACATTATATGTACTTAATAGCCCGCAACAGAATTTTCTTCTAGCCATTAATAGATTCACACAAGCAGTTAATAGTTATAAACAAATATAAAAGCAACTGATAGATTTATAAACTCAAATATTATTGATATTATAAGTGTGTAAGAAATTTTAATAATTTACGATTTTATTTTCTTATGTACTCGTTCATTTATAATTAAAAAATCAATACTAAATTATTCCTTTTTTTCTAGATATACTATAAAAATATTTTTCATCTTTTCGTTATAACGTTTTTCAGTCCAATGAACAGTAATTATGAAACTCAATTTGTATTAATGTAACGAAATCAACATTTGAATATAAATAGTAAAAATTAAAATGCATATTGATATGATAATATTAAAAATAAATACTCAATTTAATATACATTTTAGTTTAATAATTTCAGCTAATAGCTATATATTCAAATGACCTGTAATTTTATGCTCTCTAGACAGATATAGGATTTTTAAATGAACAGTTATATTCAATCATATTAATGATATGTAAATCAAATATGACATAAATAATTTTATTTTGTAGCACGATATGCAATAATGTGAAACAATACCATTATACACTATTGTAGTGCTTTATGTACCTATTATATATTTCATTTATACATACCTATATATATATATATATATATATATATATATATATATATATAATATACATATAATACATGTATTTTTAGTCACGTTAATATATATGCATATATACCGTTTTTCCATAAATAAATAACATACAGAAAATATAGGATGGAAAATAAATAATAAAAAAACACTTACCGCAGCTCATATTATTTATCTCCAATAAAAATAACTTTTATGATCACATGATCGAGATACCTAAATAGAATTAATTTATATTCTGTGAATACGTATGTTTGGCAGCAATATTTTTCTTATATTTTTAATATAAGATATAGACAATTTTTAATATTTCACTTCAAATTTTCGGTTATATATATATATATACATACTTCTATAAATTATCTTCAAATAAATTCTCTGATTATAAAATATGAAAATAATAAATATGGATAATGGTCATTATAAGCCTCCTGCATGAAGGAATTCGATTATTAACAATTAAGAAAATGCAGTATTTTATTGATATAACAATTCATTTCTTTCAGTAATAATCGTTTATAATAATACAATGGTTACAATAAATACAATTATCAAAGGACAATAATAAAATTCCATAGAACCATTTAGTATTTTTCTTTTATTTGTTCAGACAATACGACTTAAAGATACTTAACTAAACAATATATTTTATTATAAATATTTTTGTTCGTTACATTGAAAAGTAACTTAATTTTCAGCGTAAATGTTTTATAATAATATATGAATATTTTAACTCTAACATAATATAAGACTTATACATAAAAGGATAAAAACTCTTTAAAATATGTATTTTGTGACGAAGAAACTTAAAAAAACATGTAAAATATAACCAGAAGTGAAGAATATATTTACTCAATTCGGTACTTGCGTATTTTTACTGACTTTCTAGAAAGATTAAAAAGTATTAGGTAGGTAGAAAAATAATAACGGTTTTTGTTTTTTTGAATTCTAAACTTATTTTTTTCAATAAAATTGTCATTTCATCGGGTTCATTTTAATATCATTTTAAAGTATATTTTTCAGTCTATGTTTTGGTAACATCGACTTGTTTTCATTATTAATTTTCCTTCAAATTGGGCTATTGAATTAAATATGGAAAATAAGCAAATAAGAGCAATTTTTTTATGAGTTCCAAACAGGTGGTAAAGCAGCAGAAACTGCTCGTAAATTAAACGATACTTTTGATGTGGGTACTGTTAAGGAACGTACGGTGCAACAGAGGTTCCGAAAATTTCGTGCTGGGGACGAGAGTCTTGAGGATAAGGAAGGTCGCGGATGTCCTTCAGTTCATAATGACCAACTGAAGGCATTAGTTGAATCAGAACCATGAAAAATTCTAGAACATGAACAAACCTTAGGCACTAGTCATCCAACAGTTCTGGACCACTTAAAACAGCTAGGAAAACCAAAAAAGAGACAAATTTATATGAATTTGAAAGTTATAAACTACAATTATTTTCCTACCAGCCTAATAAGTTACACTATTGATGATTTTCTTTTAATTTTAGATTTTCAAACTTTCCCAGTGAATCCTAATTAATGCAAATAATTTAAATTAACGTTGTAAATGATTAACATTTATTATTTTATAAAAACATAAAACATTTCAATTTTTGTTTGTTTATTAAAGGCCGATTATGATTAATCTCCAGATTCTCCTCCAATACCAGATAAAGAAATGATTTTAAGACAAAGCAATAACTATGAAATAAATGTGTTTTCATGAACATTTAATTTTTGCAGGTGGTACTGATAAATATAATTCTCTAATAATTAGGACAACCGCTGAAAAATGAAAAATGGAAAGAATGAAATGTTTATTATTGTAATCAGTCTCTATCACAATACAAACATAATATTATCATTGAATAGAGAGTTAATTATGAAAAGCATTATTAATAGAATATGAATATATATGTGTTCATATATACGTACACCCACACATACATATATATATATATATATATATATATATATATATATATATATATATGTATATATATGTATGTATGTGTGTGTGTACGCGCGTGTTTGTGTATGTATATATAATTCATTGGTAATCCATTTCTGAATAATAGCCTCTTTCAATTCATTTTAATATTTAACATTAACTTTCCAATAATTAAACATTTCAATATATTTCTTTGTCATATGTTGCTAAAACATTTTCTAATATCCTTATCCTGCTTATTCATTGGTTTCGTTCTAGATCTTTATATATTTCTTAATTTCCAATCAGTAATTCTGTTATCCATCATTAACTTCTATTCTCACAATATGTCCTATTATTTTCATTTTAAATTCTTTACATTTTGTATTACATCTATAACTCCTTTTAATTTTCTAATCTATATTATTCCCTTTTTATCATTTCTTGTTATTATTCATATTACAACTTTCCATTGTTTTCTATACTGTAAAGTCACGGAATTATTTTAACATTAAAATCAATGTTTCATTTCCATGAATAAAAACTTATAAAATACCCAACGAAATATTTTTCTCTTAAAAAAATTGAATATATAAATACAGACATACATATACACACATACATACATATACACACATACATATGTATGTATATCAAAATTATTAAAATACTTTATCGATTCGTTGTTAATGATGATTAAAATTTACTTTGAAATATTAAAAACATATTCATTGGTCTATCCAATGTTCACAAAATGTATTTATTGTTTGTAGTGTCGTTAATATATATATATATATATATATATATATATATATATATATATATATATATGCGTGTGTGTGTGCTGTGTGCAAACAAATATCTTGTATCTGCTGTCAACATCGGAACCTATAAGAAACAAACAGAAGAATCCTATATTTTACAAATGATCTAACGAAGCAATAATATTACCATCACTTCTTGATGTTCTCCTGCCACTATTCAAATTGAATTTCACCACGCGAACGAAAAATATTTTGCTCATTCTCTTTCACACAATAACCATACATCTTCAAAAACAGTGTTGCAAGAATATAAACTTCGTGCTCGGTATTCATTGTACATACGCGGTTTTAGCAGCTGCGTTAAAATATATTACAATACTTTTCCGATTAAACAAGGAGAAGGTAAACATAAAAATGATAAATTATATGTTCTCATGTTTTCATTCATTATAAATATCATAAATTCACTAATGTTAAAAACTAATACAATATTTTTACTTTAGACCGAACGGAACAAAAAGTTATAATAACTATTTTAACTTTTCTGTGTTTCGCAACTTTTTTAATAAGAGGAATTGTTTTATTGTAGTGAATTCTTTTCTAAAATAAATAAGGTGGTAGCATTATCAATTTTGACATCTTTATGATTATGATTTATTCTGGATATTATATATATATATATATATATATATATATATATATATATATATATATATATATGCACAACACTAATCAAAACGTTTCAGAAATTTCTATTTTAAAAGAATTGCGTAAAGCCAACGTTAATTTTTTTAAATAATAATATTGATAATCTTTGGACTGTATCTGTATCTACTGTATCTATACTAAAAATTATTGCGATCTCACAAACCATTCGTGAACAGCTAATGTCTTTGTAGTGTTTGACGAATTTTACTATGTCTAAATTTATCGAGCAATGAGCTTATGTTAAAATTTATAGTAAAAACTATTTTTTTGTGCTGGTACGTTTAAAATGATGAATGAGATTTTGATGATTGATGTTTTGAATGATAACTGAGAGTCACTAGAAGATGTCCCTCGTTCGAGACGGCCATCGACATCAACTGATGAAGAACTTGTTCAAAAATTGAATGATTTAATTGTAAATGATCATCGCCTGACTATGCGAGAGATTACTAATGATATCAGTATATCTTATGGATCTTTCCAATACATCTTCATCAATACTTTGCACTTGAAACATGTCGCAGAGAGACTTGTGCCAAGAACCCCAATTTCGAGAAAAAAACAACGTCGCAAAAATGATGTTATCTGAAGCATCCAAAAGTATCTCGTTCACGAAACGCATCATAACTGAAGACGGAACTTGGATATATGAACTTGACGTCGAAACATAGTAGCGATCGTCCGAATGGTGTAGTAAAGGCGAACCGAGACCGAAAAGAAAACGCCAAAGTCGATTAATGACCAGTGTTCTCTTGACTGTTTTCTTCGATTATCGTGCTGTTCACAAAAAGATTCTTTCTAAGGTCAAACAGTCAATAAGGAATATTACTTAGGTATTATGAAGCGCTTACATGAAGCGATCCGTAAACGTCGACCGGAATTGTAAAGCAACAACTCGTGGATTTTACATCATAATAATGCACCGGCTCACACCTCAATGCTTGTTCGCGAGTTTTTGGCAAATCTGTGACAAAAAGAGAGGCATTCAATCGTACAAAATGGAAAAGCGTGAAAAAGGCCATTTATCCAGCAGTGGATTGGCAGAGGATGATATGATGATACATACTCACTCTCTCTCTCTCTCTCTCACACACACACACACACACACACACATATATATATATATATATATATACACACACATATCTTTATCGTTTCCCGGAACTCAAGCAGAGACACTAATAAAAATCACAAATAACACAACACACAATCCACACCCCACAAATGCGGTTAAATACCAATCAGGTAAGGGCACCGCACCAATGTCCAAAACATAAGGCCAAACCCGGCCCTGTATTATTTTATTATCAATAAAATTCATTTTTATTTTATTTTATTTATTTATATCTTTATCGTAATCTGTAAATATTTACTAGTATTGTTAAATATAAAACATGGCAGTTAAAATATCCAAGACCACAGTCAAATATGAGCATAACAGTCAATATGTTAACATTTATACGCAGTCCTTCAATTTAGTAATTATATAATAAGTATATCCGGCAATATAAATAAATAATGAAATTTAACTTCCGTAGTAATTGTAATTAAAATGGAACAAGTAAATTATTGGACGAAAACAGACGTCGTTACATTTTTGTCACTATACGCGTAAAATACAAACAGATGTGTGTATAAATTTATAATATATTAGCGGTTTAAGTCTGTTGTATGTATGGTCTCGACTGCTTGTATATTCTCATCACATGAATATTTTGGCAATTGGCTCTTTATAATAGAGTTTTGGGCTATTGTGATTCAACGCTACATTCTTGAAACGTCGTCAGACAACGAAATAAAGAATTTATATTTATTTGTCGTTCGTTCTTTTGTACTTACTTTTTATTGAAAATTTAAATACATGTACATTCATTCGTTTTATGAAATGAAAACTTTAAATATTTATATTTTTTTTTTATCTAAATACTGTTTTGTTATTTACGAATAGTAACACTATATGTATTATATTCGTTATTGTAGTATTTCCTAGAACTACTATGTTTATTGTTGCCTGCTGTAGTTGGTAATGACACTTGTTCGATCTTCAAATATCTTAATACTTCTGTTAAATAAAGTAACTTAACTATAAAAATTAGACTAATGATTTAAATGTCTGCATTAACCATGAACGCAGCTCAAAGTCATCAAGCTACCTGAAGATAAATGGCAGCAAAAAACAAAAAGAAGCACAGTAGTTTAAAATAAAATAATACCAAGAGTATTTTTAGTTATTTTAAAATGAATATTTAATTGAATAGATATTAGTTACATTTTAATGTTATTTTTGAGACAATTTTCGGACAATATTTCAAATATATTCTGTATAATGATTTTTAATATATATATATATATATATATATATATATATATATATAATCAAAGTAAGCTCGTATAAAATCAAATCAGAAACAATACACTAATGGTAAAATTGACAAAATAGAAATAAATTCAAGCATGTATTACATTGTGCATCTAAATTTTAAGTGATTCGTGTGAAAATGTTAATGTTCAGATTTTTAAATAGAATAAAAACCGTGTTGATATTACTGGAAATATTAAGGATATTCTAGTACTGTATCGAACGTGGTGAACAATTTATTACACGAAAACGAAATTTGTGACACCAACAAACAAAAGGGAACAGAAACGAAACACGTGGGAGCTTAGAAACAATTTGTCATAGTAAGATGTCAGACGACAAAGTTAACGAAAGTGCGGTACGTAATGCGCCTTTTGTGTGTGAATATATTTTTTAGCCGTAAAAAAAATTATAGGCAACAATTTATACACGTTTATATATCATGCATTTTCAATATTTTGTAGCTGTTCATTGAACAGTAACGAAATAATAAAAAGCCCTTATTCACTTATCAATATTCATTAGAAGCTTATTTATAAATCGTATATATTTCTGATTAAGTTTTCACTTAACTGTAAATATTCTTTGTCTGTATTAGTGTGCATTGATTTCTTTTAATTATCTTATTTATATTCGCTTACAATACTTAAAACGATTTTTAATACGAAACAAGAATAAAAAAAAATAGTTTTATTAATAATATTTTCATTTAAAATTATTAAAATTTGATATACAATCATCTATAAAATATATAACACTAAATTGGTATTAAAAAATAATTTTGTTATAAAAAGAGAAATAAATTTTATTTTTTATCAGAAAGATGACGATGAATCGTCATCTGAATACACTAGTACATCAGAACAAAGTGAAATGACTATCAGTACGTTGAACGAAAGTAAGACCATAAGCATGCAGAACGTCGACTTTTTGAAAGGTATTGAAGATAAAAATAAAGAAATTATTAAGTTGAAACGTAAAGTACATAACCAAAAAATACAATTGGAATTCTATCTGCATCGTGACCTCCAAAGTGAAAACGTTATTACGTTTATGGAAAACGTGAGCGTTTAATTTTTTTATATAAATTTTATTGAACATCTACTTCACTATTCGTATTACAGAAACTAATATATTAAATTTATATATCTCATAAAATTTAAATAATTTATAAACTAGAGCATTTATTCATGTATATATAAATTTAGTATACAATTATATCAAAGAATATATGTAATATTTTAAATTTTTCACTACTTTCGAACCATTATTAAGAATCGGCGCCTTTTTAATTATGTTTTGTGTATTAATGAAGCAAATTCAAACAAACAAATATGATAAAAACTTTATAAATATAAAACATACTTCTCTATGTGTATACTTTGATTTCATGTATATTTGAATTGTTATCAATATTAAGAGGAAGTATCGTAAACAAGCTTCGAATTGCTTATAATCAAATTATTTTATTAATATTTTCAATAAAAAATGTTACACATAATGTAAAAAATTCGTGTGGTTCTGAATATTCATATGAAAATATAAAATTAAAGTCGCTCTTTTCTTCCAATTTACCTTTAATATATATGTATATATATATTTATATATATATATATATATATATATATATATATATATATGTATATATATATATATATATATATTCATATATATATATATATATATATATATATATATTCATATACATATGTATATATATATATATATATATATATATATATATATATATATATATATATATAAGCATTCATATACGTTTATATAATTTTAATTTAATATCTGCAAAGTATGGATTTTTATTTCATTGTTCAATTATATTTTCATAACAGTGATCGTTATTTTTCTATTAAACTGCTGTACGAAATACAATTAAAACAATAACTAATTATAAATGAAATGTATTACTAGATATTGTGTGTATATATATATATATATACACAAACGTCTTCCATTTTCATTCGGGCGCTAATGACCTTAGTTATCGACGCGCTCTTAAATCCCAAATAAACAACAATCCTTTTTAATTGTCTTGAAATAAAACACAATATAGGTGA
The DNA here is from genome assembly GCA_034766995.1 of Acanthacorydalis orientalis. NCBI lineage: Eukaryota > Metazoa > Arthropoda > Insecta > Megaloptera > Corydalidae > Acanthacorydalis > Acanthacorydalis orientalis. The sequence goes on from CM068313.1 coordinate 23,461,539, forward strand.
ATGTGGCAGCACCATTAGAAAATGATCAGCTTTGCATGGCAATGTGGCATTTTAAGAACATGAACGGTGAAAAAAGCCACATCTTACGAACAAACGAATGTCTAGAAAATGCAAGTCACAGATTGCACAACTTATTACGTAACCAGGAAAGGATCCTCCGGCAACTTACTCTTAACATTATCCGCGACGATGATGGACCGTTCTCAGTCAATGTTTCTGCACCGGCGCTGAAACACGCCACAATACACGAACAGCATAAAAGCGATGCTTTAGCCAAGTTATCAACACTAACAGCTCATGAGCAGAGTCAAGGACGCTTAGAACGCACTAATTTTTGCAAATATGTGGATGTAATCAGTCGATTATTGAGCGCCACCGTTGTTGTAAAACGAGAAGCTCATTATTTGAAAAAAATCGCTCAAGACCTTTTAGTTGTTGAAGAGGAAAGAAATTCTCTAGGTTCGTTTTATTTATAAATGAAATTTATTTTTTTTAAAAAAAAAACGAGAAAAATAAACTACAAATAAATATTTAAAAAATATTAAAAATCAAATGATAAAATGTTATAATTTACAAAAATTCAAAATTACTAAAACATATAACACTTTTATATGAGAAATATAAATTTCGATCTAACAATATGTATTTTAATCTAATAATAACGAGAATTAAACTCAAACTGGCATACAACTTAACAAGGTTACCCATATTAAACATTATTAATTTAACTATCACAAGCAGAGAATTCAATAGTTAACAAACAAAGCAAAAAGGAGACTGAACTCCTGATTTGAAAAAAGAATAATAAATTTTAATTAATCATATTTACATCTAGCTATTTGAGATTTATCAAATGTCGTTGACCTGCGAATCATAACTTTGTTATTGAACGCAGTCTGGAAAACGTTGATAAGATTGAAAATATCACCCACAAACATTTTTAAGAAAAAATACTTTCAATAAAGGAAACTTTCAATGCGAGTTTAACAACCTTCTTTATTTAATTTATTCCAAATTAATATGCAGAAATAAAATGCTATTTTAATTTTGCAGAACTTCTGACTAAAAATAAAATATTGTTTATTACTCACTTATGATATTAATAATGTCATATCGATTGATGACAGTTATCATAATATCTATTTTAATTTGTGTGTGTGTGTGAGTTTTATTAATATTTTTTTAATTTCTATTAAAAGTTTATACAACACAAATTAATTCATTATTACTTTTTATTATTGATTTATCGAGTTTTTTAATTAAAATTCTTTTTGAATAATAAATATTATTGAGGGAAAATTATTTGGCTGAGCTTATATTTTTTGTTTTGCAATTTCTTTATCTATATAAACTTTATAATCATATCTGTACAACTACATTATAAACTGTTAGTTTATTAAATCATACACATTATCCTGCATTATGAATAATATATATATATATATATATATATATATATATATATAAATATATATGTGTGTGTGTGTGTGTGTGTGTGGTGAGAGGAGGGTGTGCACAATAAAAATTTTACATCACATAAGTACAATATTGAGTGACTATTTTTTATAGTTGATTACATCTATCAGCAACCACCAGAATATAGAACAAATTACAGTTTAATGTTGTCCTTACAACGGGAAAAAGAATCTATAACTAGAAAAATTGATGGAATCCATAAAAAGCAAACACTTTTGCATGATCGCGTGAATCGATTAGAGAAAGTCTCTCCTGGAGAGCCTATCAGCAATCAATCAGAAAATGTCGATACTAAAATCGGTATATTAAGTTTTGATATTTTATTTTGTTTCCAAATTTTATACAATTTAATGTGTTAGTTGTTTCTATACGTTCGCATGTCCGAGACACAAGTTTTCAAAAAAAAAGTTTAGTCACATCACTTAATTCTTTCTATAAATATATGAAAATAATAATTGTTGATAAATGTATGAATTGTTTACAAATTTAAAATATTTAGTTTATGATTTAAAAAATAATATATTTATAATAAAAAAATAATAAGAAATTATAAAAAATTTATTTGCCTAATAATAAATATAAAAATAGATTTGTTTTGTAACATAACTTTTGTTGTAGTTAAATGTTTTTATGAGCATTTTAATTTAATTTCCAGTATTAAAAGGACTAAAAATGATAAATGCAGTATTCGTTATTATTACAAAAAAAGAATTACATAATCATAAAAAAATATCTATCACAATAATTTAAAAAAATTTAATTACTTTTGTTTATCTACGTATTTAATTATGGTTAAAGAACAATAGTTTAATTTTAATTAATTAAAAATCACAACATTAAATTTTATTTAAGAAATTAATTTAGTTAAATTTTATTTGTTAAATCTTAATTAATAAATTAGAGAAGAAGTTAGTATACACTTTTTCTTTAATCTATTCTCTTTATTATTTTTCAATGAATTTATTTTTTGAAAATTAATAAAAAAAAGTCTGCTTTAGAAAATCTTATTATTTTTTTATAAAAAATATTTTATATCTAAACAAACTTTAGAGTTAATATCAATTTTAAATCTACTGAAAAGTATTCAAACCCCATTCAAAACTACAAATGTGTTCATTTTTACCCTGAAACTTAATTTTAACACCGTTGAAATAATATCAAAATTATATCCGTTCACGTTGATCTATTTATAATTAAATTATACGTACAAATTAATGTATTTTATTATACAAAGGTGGTGAATTAACAAGCATGTTAAAAAAGATACAAAACGAAGCGTTATGTTTAGTATCCAAAACACAAAACGTTCAAGATAAATATAAAGACGATTTATTGAACCTCAAACAAAAAAATAAAAAATTAGAAGAAGAGCTAAAAGAGTTTTGTGAAATGAGACAACAGAATGAAAAACTTAAAACTAGAGTCCGTGAACTTGAAACGAAATGCAGGGCATTCAAACAACATTTGGCAGACGTTAAGGCTGAAAGGGATCAGTACAGAAGGGAACTAAACGTAATGAACACTCCCAAGTATAATGGTTTGATTGATGATAGTAGCGAATTTCAGCAACAGCTTGCCAAATTGTCTACGCTTGAAGATAAGGTTGTTGTTGTTTTTCTTTCTTTAATTTCGTTTAATTTACTTATTCCGCCCGTGCAGTTCGTTTATAAATAAATGCGATACAAGTGAAAATAAATAATACAAGCATTTTATTTAATTTAAAATAAACAATCAATCAGATAATATTAGGATTATTGCTTATTAATTTTGAATGTAATATATTGTTTTACGTTTCCAATATTAATTTTCAAACTTTTTTTATGAAGTACATCACCATGTTTTCTCGTCATTATACTGGATAGATTATTTATTTGGAATTTCTCTTTTTTATCATAATATTTATTTCATTTTTTTATTAAATACTTTATTCCTAAATCTCCTTCTGTAATAATTTACTAATCTACAGTGAGAGAGAGAGAGAGAGAATAGGACAGTACAAATAAAATCTAATGATAGAAAAAATTAAGTATTGAAACTTAAAAATAAGATAATTTATTCAATTTTTTAATAAACATATAGTAATTTATTTACTTAATATAAAATTTCATACTTAAAATTAAATACAAATCCTGTTTTCTTGTATTGTAATAAAATGTAACTTCGTAAGAAAACAAGAGAAATTTAAAACATACTTTTTGACTTAGTTAAGTCATTAAAAAATGCATTGCATCGAATTTAATTTTCCATAAGTATCCTGTAAAACACAATATAAAAGAACGTGATATCTACCTTAGATGTTATAAAGTATTACGTCATTTCAATCTACTTTTCATTGCTTTAATCCTGCGAATAAAACTTTAGTAATAAATAACAGGTATTTGAATTACAAAAGAAAGCAGAAACTTGGAAATCTCGAAACAATCGTGACAACGGCGAAGGAATGAATGATCTGCATCTATCACGAATCGCACAAGACAGTTTATTAACTAAATGTGTTCAAAATATTCCTTCTGCGGATAATGTTCATTCTCAAACGAAGAGTAATATGTTTATTGAAAAGATAAAAGGTCATTAATGTGTTTCACTATCTTTCGAACTACAGTTTAGGTTTGCTTTTATACGCATATATATGAATGTGTATATATAAATGTACATATACATACATATATATATATATATATATATATATATATATATATATATAATTGTATTTTGATAACTTAGACATGGGAGTAGAAACTTCAACAATGAGACAAGGAATGGCAGTATTAACTGAACAGATTGCTCAACAGAATGAACACATTAATAGGTTGATGGTCATTATAAATCGATTGAGCGACCCCGATAACAAAAAGGTGATTATTGAATATTCATCGTACAACTGAAGTGAGAGCATTTCCAATATGAACTCCATGTCATTTACCTTAAAGTCTTCTCATTGATTTTACGTTAAACGGTGCTTATAACTTTTTGCATATTAAAAGTATGCACGCGATTTCTTTGCTTCTGTTCGTGTTATACTGTAAAGTACAAAATGCCATTCAACTCTGCTTTTTAATAGGGCACGAGTTCGAATCCGAGTTTAGTGATCTTCATTGTTATTTATTAATATATAAATTTATTTTCGATTTTATAACCCATAAGAGAAAATTGGAATACCCTTGTATACCAAAGTTATATATCTTTTAAATCATATAAAATATCTATGTACATATACGTTATATATATATATATATATATATATATATATATATATATATATATGTATGTATATAATAGCTTTTCTAATTGAATTTTTTTCTGTTGTATGTAGTATTTTAATTAATTATACTTTTTAGCAAACAATACTAAATAAAACTAATGATTTAAATGCAAGTAATAACATACAAAAATCAACCTTTTCAAACGAATGTGAAAATAAAACATCTACACATGCTGAAAACATTATAATTAAAGCAATCTCAAAAATATTTACTAAAAACAGTAGTATAATCTCGATTAAAGATAATATTATTAGATCTGAAACGAGTAGATTAAATCAAAGTTGTTATCCCACACACACCTGTTACAGTAATCACGGGCCATCGAAAATTGATTTTATGGAAAATGCAAAAGAAAATATTCTTCAAAAAGTATCTTCAGACACACTAAAAATGGTACTTACAGCCAGCGATATCAAAAATAAAAAGGATACATTGCTAGAGGAAGAATTAGTTGGAGAATTTTATGAAAAAAATAAATACAACAATAAGTATGTTACAGAAAATAGTTCTTTTGAAACAGTGAAATATAATAAAGTTCGCACAGTTGCAAATATACAAAGTACTACATCAATGAATGTGAAAACTAATAAAACAGTTAATTTGTCGGAGAAACAAGTAGAAACACAAATGAATTTCTCTAAAAACTTAACCAAAAAAAAATCCCTCTCTAACTTACCTATTAACACTGAAAATATAACACACAGAAATGATAATGTGAGCAAGATAATAAGAAAAAGACACAAGTTTCATTCGAAAAAACGAAACACTATATTTCAGTTCAGAAAAAATGTGACTGAAAATATAAAACGTTGTTTGGCTAATTCTTATTTGCATCTCCAGCCAACCGATGATTCAGTGTTGGTCCTTCATTCTAAATCGAATGAAAAAACTGATTCAAAACCGTCATGCTCTAATTATGTTTCACAAATAAACCAAATATCAAATGAAAGAATCAGATTGAAAACAAACTCTCATTACAAAAATGCGATCTGCACTTCGAACATTCTAAATAGAAACAAAAAGGTCAGTTGAACAAACGAATTTCCTACCTGTTTCGGCCCAACTTTAATTGAATGTTTAATCAATGTTCATCCACCAATCAGTTTTGTTGTGAATATATTTTATATTGTAAATTTTTACTATGTAACTACAAATTATGTTTTTGTTTCTTAAATGTAATAAAAGGAACTAATAATTAATTTAACATTTTTTTGTATCCGTTTTTGAATAAATAACAAGATACTGAAAAATTTTTCAACTTATCTATAAAATATAAAATTCTATTTCATGTTTTTCATTTTATAAAAGATCCAAAATAACAAAGAAGATATTACAATATAACATTTTTTCTATGACTGTTTCAGTTAAGAAACTGCAAACATAATTCGCATTTTTTTAAACTAAAACACCCTCTCATCACGTCATGGAATTGTCAAAATGATGCCCGGAATGATATATTAAGATTTATATTCAATAATGGTTTATTACATAAAAGTAACAATAGTCATACGATCCATTCATGCAAAGAATTATTGGCGCGTGTATTTAACATGCTCTATAAGAATTTTAAAAACACGCCATTATTGAAAATCGATTGGAACAATTTAAAAACGTTTAGAAAACAATTTCTACATCATTTAAACTTGAAACGCCCTGACTCTATAATTAGATTGATTTTAATTATAATTCAAATGTTTACTTATTTCAATATGCTATATTTTATTACTATATTTGTTTCATCATTGCATTAATTTATTTCATATATACAATATATATTTTATGCAATTTTTGAATCGACTTTAGCTTACTATTATCACACTGTATATTGGTGGCTGTATGTATGTGTGTGTGTACTTACAGAAGTTTAATTTTTAACCAGAGTTTTCTTAAGTTGCAATTTAATACATATTCAAATAAAACTATGACAATAAAATAAGTATTTTACATTTAAATTTATATATAAAATATAAAGCCAAATACCAAATCAGAACTATTAAAACAATACATTAACTGATTGATTCTCTGATTATTTTTACCTCTCTTCTAGCTGTCTTTATTCAGTCTTATATCTAAACTTGTACAACTTAACGTTTACTAAATGTAAACGACGTTTGCTGTTCCCAAGTATATTCTAGGAATAATTGCCATATCAGCCACTGTAACTAAACACTAACTTTATTCACTAAAAAAAATAACTAAAAATTAGAGAAATTACTGCTGTTAAAACTCATATATATATATATATATATATATATATATATATATATATATACATGTATATATATATAATATATTTATAATAGATAAATATAATCTTATAAATATGTATCCAAGAAGAGATATTTTCAATAATTATCACCTACATATTTTTTTTAGGATATAAGTATTTATATTCAATAAAAGTTTATGATAAAAATATTTGAAAAAAATATAATAAAATAATTCAAAATATAAATTTCAATTAGAGTCATCAATATTTATTTCCTTATATACCTCAAATTTATAAGTTATTGCGAAATATATTCTAAATATATCAGACCAGCAAAAGAGAATATATTCATAGACACTCTGAAGCTCCATTGACTAAAATAAGTGAACGGCCTCGCCAGAAATCACAAAGAATTATGCAAGGCGACCAAAATTTTTCAATCCGCGTAACACCAAAAAAACTTCTAATAAACGAGTCATGAACCAAGAGCCCTAGTTCAATAAAAAGTCTCCCTCTATAAAAAAATTCTACAGTTTCGCCAACACGTTGAATACTACCCATATATAATATACGTAATTTCAAAACTCCGTATCTCAAAACAAAGAATCTGTGTATTGGTTGTGATCAATAGAAGCCGCGTGAAGGTCCGGCACAAAAGTGAAATATATTTCGATTAATAATTATAATAATCAAAAATATTATCAAAATAAACATAATAATGTAAAAAAAGATCTGAATATATTGTAAGATATATAATAAGCAATTTTAGTATTTAAGAACATTAATTCAAGATATTAATATATTAATTTAAAATTTTTTTCTCTGCTTTCCTGTATACACTAAACATACCATTACTCTTCTTCTTCTTCGATGGTGCTCAAGCCCAAATCGAGCCTTGGCCTCCTCAATTTTCTGCCTCCAGATATCCCTCTGCCTGACAGTCCTTCTCCAGTTCCTTACTCCCAATAGTTCCACTGCATCTTCACTACATTGTCCGAGGCATATTTTAAGCTTTCATAACGTTTGATATTTTACGAGATAGGATTGTTACCCCCACACCCAACACTCTTTTCGGAGGATCATTCTCCCGCTCTTGCTAGCCCTAACCCTTGTCGCCTTTGGGGTTACCCGATCTTGAGTGGGGTTACTCAGGTTACCAGGATTAATCACTTGGAGATGAGAGTCGGAATTGGGTAAGAGAGGCTATGCGACGCTAGCTGGAGTCGGCGTCGTGTGGTACGCATGCACTACTCCATTTTAACCTCATACTGTTCACTTATATATATATATATATATATATATATATATATATATGCAACAATAAACTATACATTAATTATATTTTACGACCAAATACATCTTCTATGCTAAAATATAATGAAAAATCTCTTGTACGAAAAAATTAAATCTTACTTCAATGAACTATTTTCACTTTAGAAAAAAATATTCTTTATATGTACACAGATATTTATTTAAGTATTTTTCTAAATTTTAAATATTTTTTATTTTATAAATCTCTTTTGTTAAAATGTTCAATACGAATATATATATATATATATATATATATATATATTGTATTAAATATTTTTTTAATTATATTCCAACGGTTACTGTATAACACTAGACAATGACAGTCGTTTAATTTGCTGAATAAATTCTTTTCTAATTTTTTTCAGGTTTAAACGTCTCACGAAATAATACAATTATCGGATGGCTAGTAAATCTATTCATTGTTGCCAATTCGAAATGCCCGCCTACGCTAAACATGCGGTGGTGCGAGCGATCACTGCCATGTTGACATGGCGTTGCTGATGCGCCGCCTATTTGTCGACGCTCAGGTATTAGTTATACAAAATATCTTATTTAGTAACGCTTTGAATCTGAAATGTTTGTTTCTTTAACAAAAGAGAAAAAAAAACCTAGTATGTCTATTTATATACACACACATATTTTAAAATCGAACAAATTTAAACATTAAGCGAAGTTACAATGTAATTCGGTACAAAGTTTACAAAATACACATAATTACACTTCAAAAGCAAATTAACTAGAAATAAATCAAAAGTACATTTATATTATTACAGACATTTTACCTGCTTAACACACACATTAAGATTTCTACGTGTAAGTAATACATTAAATATTAATTCGTCTTCACATTTGTACATTTCAACGTCGTTAATAAAGTTAATGCATTTTATTTCCATTAAATATATTTGGAAAAGAATCTATATAATTTATGTCAAATTAATCATTTTTTAGCGCTGCATTAAGAAATTCTCATTTTTACTCTACGAATCAAAAACTAAAAAAAATAATTCTTTCTGTTTATTTCGTCATATAGAATTTTAAAAAAATAACTTCTTTATCCGCTGAATATGTGTTAATAATTAGAATAAAGTATAACATAAATAAAAACATTTCATTTAAGTAATGATTACCTAAAATATGTTTTATAAATGATTAGCTTCACTATAAAGTGTAAGTGTGATTGTATTCTTACTATAATAAATATTTATTAGATAAAGCAATTTCATGTTAGAGTTACACCAAAACACATCAAACTTCTTAATTTTGGGCTACTATAAGCTTAAACTAATAGCAATAGCAACCTAAAAGAACACAACATGAAGGACAGTTACGGAAATATCGCAGGTGAAGAAAATATAATATATAATTTTAAATAAAAATCTTAAAAAAATATTAAATTATAAATTTAAATATAAATAATATGAACAAAAATTTTAAGCGAAACAAATATATGGTAAATTGTAGATTATACAAATTATATATGTATATATATATATACCATAAATGTTTCTAAACGGCCATTTCGTAAGTTCTAAAGTAAATATTTAAATAATAATCTCGTATTCTGAAATACATCTCTCTTACAGTACAATGATAGACTCATCAACTCCTACTATTTTGATAATGAGCGTCTTACACCTTCCACATTTACATAAAAACCACAATATTACCTACAACACAGCAAATAAACAAAACCAACACTAAACTCGGTGAGTTTCAATGAAATATAGTTACACATTTCCATTTCATTTTACATATCTTTACAACAAATGTATTCTTTAATATCATAAACAGTATTAAAATTTGCAGTAAACGAAATTAAATGTTTATAAATAAGTATCTAAATTATTGTTTTATATTTAATTTTCAATTGTTATTGTCTATTGTAAACATGATAATTTTTTTCTACAAATTATATATATATATATATATATATATATATATATATGTATATATATATATATATATAACATTTTTTTATTGATATTTTGCGAATAAATATCTTTTACTAATTAACACTCAGAACATCTCATTATAATCTCATGCACAATTTCATTCCTATTTCAACTTTATCCTCAAATTAAATATTGCAAACAATTTATTGAAGAATCTATTGAAATAATTTTTTTGTTAATTATGTTTTTAATATAACACATGTATCTGTATTAAATGTAAATACCTGTCACACATCACTGATAATGAATCAAGCGTAAAACAATAAAATTAAAAGGAAATATACAAACAAAATGAATTAAATAATAATATATTAAAATAAATATCTGCAATATTTTCTTATTTTTTTATAAATATGATTTTTATTAATTAAATGTTGCCTTTTTTAATTTGATTAAATTTTAAATTAATTTTAATTATTAGACATAAATAAGAATTTGTAATTTTCGATTTATTATTTGAAAATATACATTATTATTGTATAAAAATCATAAATTATTTTATATTGATTTTGTTGTATTTTATGAGAGTTGTGCCTGCTTTAATTATACTACTAAAATTAAATATTAGTAAAATAGTTTTTTTTTGTATAAATAAAAGTACTTTTATTTCATTTTGATATTTTTTTAAAAAAAATAAATATATTTGTTTATTATTATATATTTATAATAAAGTACAAATTTAAAATCTATTTATACCGATTATTTACTTTTTTCAGGCTAAGCTTCGCAGAATGGTAGAGGAACACACGGCAAATCTTACCTCGCGGATAGAACCCGAGTGCCCCGTTGTTGATCCTCCCTCCGCTTCGCTCGCTCGCTGCTCCCCTCCAGATCAATCCTCCCTTACAAATAAACCCTTGTCCCCTAATCAAGACGGTACCGCAACCCCTCCTATAAAGAAAGCAGTCTTATCTCTTCCTCCTCCTGATCTCAACACAGCAACAGACACATCTAGCGTTAGTGATTCGATAAACTCATTCGATGTGAAATGTTTAACCGAATTAAAAAAGAACAGTTTTTCAACAGCACGTCCCAATTCAATAGAATCGACAAAAAAGTTAAGAGATCCTATTGGGACGTCATCGAAATCAGCATCGTTCGATTCAAACGATATCGAAGTTCAAAAAACAATTAAAAGTAGTGAATTTAAGGCATTAAAATTAAGTAAAGGTAGTTCAGTAGATAAATCGAAAAGTTTTGAGGTAGGTAGTGATGATGAAGAAGGTGCAGCGTTATTAGATAACGAAGATGTTGATCCTGAGGCAAGTAATGCGTGTACGGAATCTAAAAATATCCGTTGTTTGTCTCCTACAAAACAGGAAACAAAAAGTAATCAATCTACACCAGAGTCTCGACCTGAATCTCCTCAACCAGGGTGCAGTTATTTTCAATTATATGATATTAAAAACTCTTTACATTCTGATTCTACTACGTCTTCGCGGAAAAATAATGAAGACTTTCTAGGAACGTCTGCTCATAATGGTAAGTGTGATAATAAACTAATATTATTGTGATTCTTCAGATATAATTAAAATGTTACAAACAATAATGAAAATAAAACTCACTACACAAACATGTATTTGGGAAAATATCTGAACTAACAACTAAATAATATTAAAAAAATACTTGCACGCTATTCATTACACTATTTATCTTCAAATGATTCATACTTAAAGTACAATAAAATAATGAATAATAAAACGTGTACTTTGTAGCGAACATTTTAAAAAGTATGCGACTCGAAAATGACAGATTACAAGCCGAAGTTACACGCTTAAAACGTCTGGTAGTATCAGGTGTTAGTAAAAATGAACCAAGCCTCACGGAACCTGGTGCACCTATAGACTGCTCGCCTGCAAAAGTGCATGCACTAGAAATAGAACTTCAATTGGCGAGAGAAGCGATTTCAGCATTAAAATCTGATCGAAAACGTTTAAAAGCTGAAAAATTCGACCTGCTCAGTCAAATGAAACAACTGTACGCTACTCTAGAAGATAAAGAAAAAGAATTGCGCGATTTCATAAGGAGTTATGAACAGGTAACGTTCAACCTATTATGCAACAATTTAAATACAAAATCCTAATAATTAAATTAATAATTTTATAATTCAGTAATGTTTCAGTGTGTTTTAAATACAGAACCATTATATAGTAGTATTTATATATATTTCAAAAATATCATTTCCTTTTTATTGTTATTTAAATGCATTGAAACTGACTGGTAGATATCCTTTTGTTTATATTTTTTATTCATTATTAATATAATTTATTATGTGTGTATATATATATATATATATATATATATATATTCATTATGCAGTGCGAATTACTAATTTCATAACTTTTCATTAAAATCAGCGTTTAAAAAATACTTTACGGCTCATAATTAGATATTATTATTAAACATAAATTTCCGAATAATATTAAATGTTGATTTATATATTGACTCTACTCAGTATAATTCGATCATTCTTTTAAGATATTTATAAGAAGACAATTTTATTCCGCATTAAAATATAATTGTAATCCGTTTTACAACCAAATCTACCCTTCTAAAATCTGTTTCAGCGGATGAGAGATAGCGAAACCTCTCTTCAACAATTAACCACGGAACGAGAAGAACGTGAACGTGAACGTTGGAGTTTATTGAGACATGCCCGCGATGAAGCTGAAAGGAGCCTCTCTCTCGCGGCCCAACTGAATGCAAAAGAACTTCAGTTACAGCAAGCTCAAGAACAATTACAAGAGGTAATATTTTTCAGTCCTAAATATAAGTAATGCGTTTTACGTACGGAATGTCATAAAGGTTAAATGCGTTGTATTAAAAAGAAAAATTATATTATAACTTGCAACTGTTTTGGAAAGCTTATTTTCAATTATATAAAATAATATTTCTAGGCAAACAATTTATATTTCTTTCTTACTTTTTCATTTGGTGACCACTTTTATTGGAAGTACTTGTTTATTTTTTTTTCATAGTAACATAACAAATTACATTACATTATATCCATTATAAATTTTTTTTTTTTGATAATAGCCAATTTAACTGAATACCAACCTATTTATGACCATTTTTCTTCTCTTCATTAATATCGCACTGTTTTTTTTCATTTTAATCGATTTATTACTTTATTTATCGTTATAATTTGTTAAATATTTATTTAATAAAAAAAAAAACGAAAAATATCCTAGCTAACAGATATAGATGCCAAACTAATCTTAAGAAAAAGCTAATTCATTTGTTTAACATAAAAAAAATCTTTAAGAGTAGTTCATATTGTATATGTTACATTTTCATACGAGTAACTTAATCATCCCGAAATATTTTTTGTATCAAAATTCAAGTAAAATATATAAATTAATATTCATTAAAAAAAATATTCAGGCTCGGCGTCAACTAGCTGCAAATGGATGTTTATCAGATCAAGAAAGTCTGGCATCGCTGCCTCGACACAGTACTAATGGAGGAGCTATGACACCAGGGTCTGGTGGATTAATGTCCGGACAACATGTACTCAGTCTGGGTCTTCTTTCTGGTGATAGAGGCAGTTGTAGTGCTGATTCCGGCGTCAGAGTGAGCTCTGATAGAGAAAGCGGCGGTGCAACTTCTGCAGGCGGAAATCTATCTGATTCTACAACAGACGGTACGCCGACAATTACAATTGAGGGAAACAATGTAGATGTTGATTCTATATCAGTCGTGTCATCAATCGTTCCTCACCATATGTATCGTAAGTCTAAATTTCTTATTCAGTAACCAATTCGAAACATTTTAACGTGAGAATAAAACTGTAATACAATTCATTTTACTATGAATATTTAATAATTTATATAATGGTGCAAACTTCATAAACATTACCTGAATATTTACATTTGTTTTGTTACAACTGTGAATATTTGCAAAAACTCATTACCTTTTATATCATTTTCATTAGTTGGTTTCCATGTATTTAAATAACGTATAGAAAATTTAATAATATTATTTATTTAATAGCTGCTATATCAACACCAAAAGACTGCAGTCCAACACTTTCACCATTGAATGCAAACAATTTTACCAGATCTATTGATTCGGGTGTTTTATCAAGGTAAATATAATATTTAAAAAATGCAGTACTATATTTCTAATAAATAAAATAATAATATTATTTAAATATTATATTAAATACATTATATTTTTCAGATCTGTAGAACAACTTAATTCTCCTCTTGAAGCTGAACCTACATCACTTGTTGGACGAAGAATAAAAGCATTTCATAGTAGACCAGGGGGTAGCTCTAGAGGTGGGACTTGGGGTAGTATTTCTCGTGTTTTTGCTAGATCAAGACATCGTAATAAATCTGTCAATCCAACGCCAGAAAATGGTAAATTAGAATGTAAATTAGAATGGTAAACTAGAATATAAGCATATAATATAAAACCTAATTTAATAAAATACACATAACGTTTGTACTTTCAATTCCACACAGATAGGACATGCAAAAAATGTATATTTATAATGTGAATTGTGCATTTGAGAAATTGTCGATTATAATTATTTACACATAAATATATATGTTACAGAATCTGCCTATGATCCTTATCGTAGTTGGTCGCCTTTAACAGAAGAAGGGTATGCAGAAAAATTAAGACTCCTTCGTGAAGCTGCCTCAGTACCAATGGAAAAATGGCGAGCGCCGACAGTTTTAGCTTGGATTGAAATCGCTTTGGGTATGCCACAATACGGAGCTCGCTGTGCTGAAAATGTAAAAAGTGGAAAAGTAAGCAATTTTTATATTTATCATGCTATAACTTTTTATTGGGTAATATTTTAAACAACTGTAGTGAATATATGTTATTTCTTTATGTAACGCAGATATTTTTTTAAAAAAATAATTGTCAAAAAGCAGAATATTACTGATAATATTTTAATAGAAAGCTATTTATGTAAATTTTAAAAATTATATTAATTTTTTTCATAAAATTGAACACATGTTTATACGAGGGTGGCATAAAAAGTTTTCGGTCTAGCCAATAAATGGTACAAATTGGCATAAATTGTCTATGGTTTTGTGCAATTATCCTTTATTAATTTGACTTTGAAGTTTTACAAAGTCATTACAACCAGTTTGCATTTGACAGTCTAAGTGAAGAAGTTTTGCATTTTGTGTACACTGGACAAAACCGAAGTACACACAGTAATAAAATACTTCAATATTAGGATTTATCCTCAACTAGAATAAAAGATGAGATGGTTTCTACTTTAAATGAGTCTGTTCTATCGTGTTCAACTTTTAAAATATGAGTCGCAGACTTTAAACTTGACTGTACAAGCACTGAGGATGCACAATATTCGGACAATCCAAAAACGATTTCTTCCGAGGAAATGGTTCAAAAAATATAAAAAATTGTAACAAACGACCGTCGATTAAAGTTGATCAAGATAACTGAGGCTGTGGGCATATCTAAGAAGTCTGTATATCATACATCATATATTATGCGAAGTTTTGGGCATGAGAAAGCTGTCCGCGCAATGGATGCCGCAATTGCTCACTTTAAGCAAAAACTCAATCGTATGACCATCTCCGAGTAGTGTTTAGCGCTGTTCAAGTGCAATTTAATAGAATTTTTTATATCTGTTACATTTCCATGGACGATACATGAATTCACCATTACACTCCAGAGACCAAGCAACAATCAAAACAGTTGACGAGAGTCGAATCAGCTCTGAAGAAGGTGAAATCAGATCCCTCTGTTGGAAAGGTTATAGCATCAGTGTTTCGTAATGCGAAAAATATTCTTTTGGTCGATTATGTTAAAAAAGTAAAACAATAAATTGAGAGTACTACTCCAACTTACTTGGTCAACTACATCAAAATGTTCACGAACGGCCGGGATTAGCGAGAAAAAAAGTTCTCTGTCATCAGGATAATGTGACTTGTCACAAATCTGTTATTGCGATGGTTAAAATTTATCAGTAGAGCATAAAATTACTGCCTCATGCAGCCTATTCCACACACTTGACCTCGTTGGACTTTAATTTGTTTCCAAAGCAGAAAAAGTTTCACGTTTGTAGAAGATACGCGTCGGATTTCGAAGTGATTGCCACCACAAACGCCTGTTTTGAAAAAGTAGATGAATCGGCCTATACATATGGCATAAAATCCCTTGAATAGCGTTATAATAAGTGTATTGAGTTAAAAGGAGACTATGTAAAAAAATAAAATCATTTTCACACAATATTGTGTTATTTTTCTTCCTAGGCCAGAAACTTTTCATCTCGCCCTTATATGTATATATGTACATAAAAAAGTAACTAAACACATTATTTATAAAAATATTTCAATTTTTATTAAACGAATACTACTATAAATTAAAAAATAATACATTTGAAATCATTAATTAATAAAATCAAATATCAATCCTCACTGAATAAAAAATATTTTGGTGAGTGGGTGAGTGTTCATCATTCATCTTATAGATACGTGGTTTACATGGCCAGGTTTTACTGGAGCTGTCTGATCTGGAACTTGAATGTGGCTTGGGTATCTCACATCCTATGCATCGGAAAAAATTAAGGCTTGCTATTGAAGAGCATAGACATCCAAACCTCGTACGCTATCCCTGCATCTCCCAACTTGGTCACACATGGGTATCTAGTGAATGGCTACCAGATTTAGGCTTAGCACAGGTAAAAAAAATGAATTAATAAATCATAATTTCTCATTTAATTTTTCAACTATTTTAATAACAGTATTCTGAAAATTTTGCAACCAATATGGTTGATGCGAGAATGCTTGACAACTTAAGCAAAAAGGAATTAGAAAAATTTCTGGGAGTTACAAGAAAATTCCATCAAGCATCAATTGTACATGGTATTCATTTATTAAGAATAATGAAATATGACCGCCAGGTAAAACTATACAAAATTTCATTTATTTCGTAATGTTATTTCACATATATGTAAAATAAAACATATATACATTTTTTCTTAGGCGCTTGCAGTTCGAAGGCATCAATGTGAAACAGTAGATGCTGACCCATTAGTTTGGACTAATCAACGATTTATACGGTGGGCAAGAAATATTGATTTAGGAGAATATGCTGACAATCTTAAAGGTAGCAAATTTAAAATTCATAACTGCTTATCAACTCATTTTTAAAATCTCAGTAAAAATGTAATGAATGAAATTCTAAATCAAGAAAAAAATAAAACAATTTTTACAATATTTTTTCATTAATCTTCATATGAATAGTTGTTTTCATTTTTCATTGTAATTATATATATGTGTGTATGTATATATATATATATATATATATATATATATATATATAAACAGGTTATATAATTTTTTTTATATTGTTGTTTAGTATTTCCTATTATTTGAAATAATATAACAGATGTTACAAATAGATACAGTTTTATATTATATAGGGTGCGACAAAAAACCTCAAAGATTTTAAAAGTTAATAAAAAGGCATGGTAAATTATATTCAGAAATTTAATGACATAATTTAATAGAGCATAGAATACAGTTTATTTTCCATTGATTTTGAATATGATATCATCCAGATGATGACCATTCCCGATATATATGTGTAGTAGATTTTTGAAATTTCGCATCATCCGGCGGGTAATTTCCAGCGTTATCGATAAAATTTCTTGTCATATAGCAGCCTTCAGTTCATTAATGGTTGTTACTTGATGTTTGTAGACCTCAGATTTTCCCCTGTCCCACTTCACTAGCGGCGAACCAGTGACTGAGCAAAATTCCGGAGGTTTTTTGTCTTGCTCTGAATTTACATTTATGACTGCATACACTTTTATGTAATTTATTTATTTCAGATCTTAAATTTTATTTATAATGTATATATATATATATATATATACATACATTAATAATTTTGTAAAATTAACAGACAGTGGAGTTCATGGAGGTTTAGTAGTCTTGGAACCATCATTCAATGGCGATACAATGGCAACAGCTTTAGGTGTTCCACCAAGTAAAAATATGATCCGCAGACATTTGATGACTGAACTTGAAGCACTTGTTCTTCCAGCAAGGTATGTCATCTTCTGTCAGATGGAAGAGTTCCAAGCAGAAACATCACGCACTTCACAATCAAAACATTCTAGATAAAAAGACATTTGTTAAAATAATCAATATGTATTTAAAGAAGCATATGTACTTAAAGAATTGTTTTGTGTATATAAGAATCACTTTTCTTTTTTTACATACTTTGTTTTTTTAAACTCTTTAAACAGTACATAAAAATATATTTAAATATATATATATATATATATATGTATATATATATATATATATGTATATATATATAGTATATTTTCCAAATTCGTGACAAATCATGTAAACTTTATTTCATAAAATTGAATGTTGATAAAACAAAAAATATGTAAAAAAAATAATTGTGTTCTTAATTGTATTATATGCATTTATATCAAAACACAAGCCACATTTCTACTATATCACTGGTCATCTTTATAATACATCTAATAGATCTCAACATCATTTCTTATTTATTTATAAGTCCTTTAATCAAATCAATCGCAATCACTTGTTTTTTATTTAATTCACTATAAATTATTTGTATCTTGTGTAATGAAACTTTCACTTTTATCTTATCATTGTATGTTTGAGTTTCAAATTCAATCAAAAGAATGTGTACTATGATCAGAACAATAATTTTATTCATTTTAGTGTGGCAAAACGTGATTTTATATGACAATATATATTCCAATTGGTTTGTGTTGCTCTCATAGTGCAACAGGTAATTTCCGACTAGCGATAAATATGTTTTCAAATTTAACTTACCTGTTTATGCTTTGGCACTGCAGTGTTTACACGTTAGAATATTGTACTGCGTTTCTTAAACTTAAACAAATTGTGATTAAATGATATAATAAATAATAATTAAAGAACTTCTGTAAATATTTAAAATCAAATTTATTTATAATAAATATATATATATATATATATATATATATAATATAAAATTTGTTTAATTTAATTGAATATAGAGTATAGATTATAAAAAAGAGTTATTTAATAAAACTTCTTATTAATTCAAACAAAAGTAACTATCTATCAATGTATATATCTACAAATATATATGTGTATATATATATATATATATATATATATATATATATATATATATATATATATATACATACATGTTTATCCAAAAATAATATTTGTAATTAAAACATATGTCAAAAAAATCAAAGTTATAGTATAAAAATCATTTAAAAGTTTAAGTTTAAATAAACAGTACATTTTAGTTTCCATGTCTTTGATGTATTGGACACTTTGCATTTGTTTCTATTATTTTTATTGAATGATTTGCTTGCTTCCTTTGTACTTATTTTTACTGTATGCGCATTTAATTTTCTTCAAACACAGTGAATACTTAATAATTAACAAAACTTATTGTTGAATATTAATTTAATTACAAAATCTTCACATTATAAGACATTGTTAAATTAAAATTATACTTTTTAATCTAAATATTTTCAGAACTTATTAATGTGTGTGTCTTCACAATTTAGATTTAATTAAATAACAACGTAATTATTATTAATTGAAAACATTTCAATCCTTATAAATTATTTTTATTCTTATTAATCCTTCATGTCAATTAAAAACTATATTTGTTTTTCAAGCTGATTTAAATATTTAAATTTACAGGTAATTATATATATATATATATATATATATATATAAAAGTGGCCTATGTTAATATAATTTAATATATTAACCCCAAATAGTGAAACGTAATTATATATATATATATATATATATATAAATTAAATGTTTCATTCTCAACTTATAGCATTTAAATACAATAAAAAAATATAATATTTCTGTACTGTTAATAAATAGATGCCAAATTTATATTTAAAAAATATATAATTAATGAGTAAATATTGATGTTACAATTACAATACATCAATATTAATATTTATATAAATGTATTTTTGTTATAATTGTCAGTATATCAGCTACATTTTTATCAGTGTATATATATATATATATATATATATATATATATATATATAAAATAAATATAACATTCATAAGATAATATTTTTCAAATTGAACCAATGATTGTCAACAAAGAAAATAAAAAGAAAGCTTTTAAATTACACATTTTAAACATATTGAAATAATACATACACACATATGAATATTAAACATTTTATTTCAAATTATCATACATATCTACCTAAGTGTTATATATATATATATATATATAATGTTAACAAAAAAATACACATATATTATCAGTTTATCACTATTTTACTTCAAAACACAGTATTTGACTTTTCATCTATAAGTAAAGTAAAAGCTTTCTCTAGAAGTGCATAAACTGTTAATATTGTTCGCAACCAATTCAATTAGAGAAAATTGGAATGTCATTATTTTTTGCACACATGTTTGCTTGTTATTTTATTTCTGTTTTCGTTTGTTTTTTCATTGCACTTTTGTGTTGTTCCATGTTAGATCCACGTTAGAGCACTATATTCGTGTTCGGGGAAGCGGGACAAAACATCGTATACCAGGGGGCTCTCTTGGTCGATCTTACTCGAAATCATGTGCTGGAAGCTTGGCTACAAGTAATCCAAAACCAATGGTCACACCTACTGATAATGATTCTCGTAGAACTAGTATACGGGTGAGTAAAATAGTTTTTATCACTAATTATTTACTTTAATGTATTTAGTTGATGTTTTAATGCTTCTGCAATATGATTAGCACTATTTTGTACAGTATTACATATATAAAACAAGGTAAGAAAATAAAATTCAATGTCAACTTAATAGTTTAAAAAAGCCATAAAAAGAATAAATAAGAAAGTACACAAAAAGGCAATCATGTAAAAATACACAAAACTCAGGTAATTATTTAGATTGTGATTGATTCAAAAATATTCGTTTTTATTGAAAAATATAGAGACAAAAAAATTATATTTCACAAACATACTTTTTTTATGTTTATCATTGTGTAATACATAATTTAATTAAAATTATAAAACAATTTTTCCCTTTATTATTTTTATATATCTAAATTTAGATGGCGCTAATGATCATAGTTATCAACGTTCCTAAAATCCCAAATAGCCAATCATAATTTAGTTGTCTAAAATAATAATAACGATATTACATTAATTTGACTATGTCAATCAGCTCATACTAAATTTATATATTTTACATAAGGCTCATTTAATTGAAATTTAAGTCATATACAAGTATTTTCATTCAAAAATATTTTGTATCTATTTATATATAAATTCCGCATATAAATATGGCAGAATTATAAATATTTGTTATATAATTTGTAATGGCTTGCGTCTTGATAACATTCACCACTTTATTTAATTTATGTTATATATACAACCATATACACAATACTGTAGTTATATATATATATATATATATATATATATATATATATATATATGAAAGTATTATTTTTTAAGTAGGAATAATTTTGTATATTATTATGGTCATTTTGTATATTAAAGAAAATATAAAAAAAACTACTAAAATTATAAAAATAAATATTAACTTATTGCATTATTTTATAATATTTAATTATTAATATCTGTTTTTACTAGTAACAAAATTAAATTAAAGAATTATAAGATATTTTTCCTAATGTCTTAATGGGGAATTTGCAATCATTTTTATGTACTTTACATTTGTTTAATATCAATTCAATAATAAAATACATTTTAAAAAAGGGTTTAAAGACAATTAAAAAAAATAAAAACAATAAATTAAAAGTTTAGAATGTACAATTAATTTATCTGATATAAAATTTTATTGAAATGAAGTGATATTATTTATCGTTATCTGTGCAGATTTACATTTTTTTTTACATCAGTTAATTTATTGACTTCAACTTCGAGATGTCACTTTACTTCTAGTTGGATAGTTTAAAAGTGAAAAAAAAACACAATTGAACTTATTTTCATAGAAATGCAATTTCCCCATTGTCATTTAATCTGTACATATTTGAGACCACATGAAATTCTTTGTGATATATATTATAAATATCATAAAAAAATCAAATTACAAAAATGAAAAGCTGCCATCAGCATTCTTATAAAAATTCAATTTCAATAACTAAAACATATATATTTTCAATAATAGTTTTAGATTCATTTTTCATTGTATGATTAGAATATTGTAAAAAGTATCATTCCAATTGAAACAAATGTGGTAACATGTGCGAAATATAAATATTTTTTATCTAATGATATTAAAATGTTTTATATTTGTTTGTATCAGTGCGCTTAAAAGAAAACTACGTGTTATTTTGATTTCAAACAAATTATAATTTTAAAATTTTGTGGAAAGAGTTCTTACACTAGCTAAATTCACTTTCACAAATAATTTTTTTTCTCCCATAAACCGCAAAAATTTCGTATGATCAAAAATGTTCGATTAATCCTCTTTGATCATTTTTGATTGTTGTTTATGTGTATTTCGATGACAGTACCATCATCTTCAGAGAGACAATAAAAAGTGTAGAAAAACCTAATCGATAGAGCTCAATTCTTTGAATCTTGACGTTCTGATAAAAATAAAATCGTCATCGAAATATGTATGAGCAACAATTAAAACTGATCGATGATAATTTATTGAAACTTTTTGATCAGAAAAAAGTTTTTGTGGTTTGTAGACGGAAAAAACAATTCTTTTGTAAATTTAGATTATTACAAATTATAGTAATGTCATAATTTTAAAGAGAAAAAAAGTCAACGAATGTAACAAGCGTGCATTTAAATACGTGCTTATTTATCACAACGAATAATTATATAAAATTTTAAATTTTAAGTAATTTAATGTACAAATTGCATTCGCAAAAAAATAATTCGCAATCACATAAACAGATTTCATACGAAAAAGAAATCTCTTTAATAACTTGAATACCTGTAATTCAAATATAAGTAGCTGTTACAAAAAAATAGAAAATAAAAATTATTTTTTATAACATTTATTATATGCAAAAATATTAAAACTTATGAAATAGTATCGACATTTTCTTAGATTTATCACATAGATTATCAAATTCAACGTTTTGAAAATATTAGCGTCGAACATTCGAATAGTATCGGATCGAATATATTTAAATTACTTATTTAATTCAATTCATTATTAACATGGCACATATTACCACAAAAAATATCTTTTCATCGCATGAATGTGATTTACCATCAAACACATACTTTCACTTATTCACTTAATAATTATATTTGTGCTAATTTTCCAACTCTTTTATGATGAAATAATATCTAGAAATGACCTTGATGTGTATTAGAAGATTGTCTTTTTGGAAAATATATTTTTAAACATCAAGACGTACACACTGTTTCGTAAAAATATAATTTGAAAAAAGAATGTCAGTTTTTAAAATATGACAGCAGAAGTATAAAAATCAATCATAAGTATATTTGTTTCTATTAAAAAAAAATGATAGATATTTGTGTGAAGTTTATTCTTAGTGTAATTATAGTAATTAAATAAATATATATTATAAATAAATTTTATATGATTTCAATAGTTGTCTATGGCATCATGGCGAAGTTTAGAGGTAAGATCGTATTTTTACTCCGTCAATAACTTATGCGAGATACGAGAATTACGAAGACAACTACCTAATAAATTAAACCTTTTATTTTATAGATAAAAAAATTAGTAAATGTATATTTCGTCAAAAATAATTACCTCATAGTAACTGCATAATAGTATTACAATACGTAATAATTTTCTTAATTATGACGCAGTTAAAATGCTATTTTTTATAATGCAAATACTGAGATTTTTCATTTTATATTCCACTTTCTTGCTTTTGTTTTATTTAAAACACTATCAACGTCAATATATTTTATAATTATATTAAATAATTTCATGACAGTTGTAATTCAATAATTATCATTACTTTCGAAGTCCCAATGTAAAAATAGTCGTTTCAGTGTAACGGATCTTTGAAAACTCCATTCATATTTTAACGAATTGCTTTCAAAATATCTTCGTGTAAAAATTTTAAAAGACAATTCTTCTCGTTAGACGAAAAACAGTAAATTGCAATCATCCCCATACACATGTGTAACCTACATTGCAAAATTTACTTAACAATACCGAAAATATTTCAGCTCCATTATTAATTACAGGGTTCTTTTGGACGTGCGCTAGGCTTTAAAAAATCCGACCGTGACAAACATTCACCAACATCAAGTTCTGAAAGCTCTTCTATCATCAGCCGTATAAATACACCTCCACCTCATTTTCGTAGTCTTAGTAATGAATCTCCAGTATATGCCATACCCTTTGCATTTCAGCATTCTTCTGCTTACAGCAATATCTCTTCGAAAATGAACGAAACTTTATATGAAAATCCTTCGACATTGAATTACTTAAATAATTCGTCAAACAGTTACGATATCTCTGATCAAAAGAACAGTTTTGACGAGTGTTTACATTTAAATAAAAATCAAATTAGTCATAGAAGAGTGAAAAGTATTAGTGACGCAGACGGTCTTGTTTCCCCAACTTAATGGTACATCTGTTCAGTTTTATAATGACCGTTAGTTTTATTTAAATTATTATTTAAAAAAATATCCAGTATATTAATATGCATTATTGTTTACTTGTCATTAAGTTGTATTGGTTGATATTTATTGTCTTGTTATCAATTTTATTGGATGTTGATTTTATTTTTATTAATAAATTTAGTACAGTTATTTTTTGAATAGGGATTCATTCAACAATTTGCGAACCAATTGTGCTTTTTCATTAAACAAGTTATTTTCAATCATTAATTTTTCATTAGCTCAATTATATATATATATATATATATATATATATATATATGTATATTATATATATATATATATGTATATTATATATATATATATATATATATATATATATATATATATGTATATTATATATATATATATATATATATATATATATATACATACACGCCTGTATGTATATAACCATAAAATCCAATTTGTATTATACTACATAAAAATCTTAAATAAATTATTTCACTGCTGATTACAAAATGTTCTATTATAGTAATATAACAATTAAATGCATCACAATACTCTGAATTGTCTCACAGATTAATTAATTATTTAAAATTGAAAATGATTATTCCTCCTAAAATTTACAAACAAACTACGATGCTTTTCAATAGTGTCTACTGATTCAATTATCAATTAGTAATTAATTATTATCTTATTATAATAACACAAAAAGTACACGTTTTCAATCTCTTTAAATGTATTATTAAATGCCAAGATCATTAAGTATCAGCATTTCCGTGCATTAATATTTGTAATTTATTACTTTTTATATTAATTTTGCAATTATTCAACTTTATTATAATACAATAAATTAAATGACACTAAAAAGATATAATTACAATTATATTCTCTTTGATAACATTAAATGGGGCACTATATTGTATCTTATTTTAATCAATAAACAAACTGTATTAAATACTTTTTGATTCAATACTTTTGTGGGATTTGATAATTTATTTAGTTTTTAGTTATTAGTGCATTATTAATCGATATTTACAAATATTATTTATAACCAATTTATTTATTATATATATTTTTTTAACTCAATTCTTATAAATGATAGAACATTGCAGAAAATGTTATAGAATCCCTATATTTTGCACTAAGTACCTCTATATGTTGATAATTGTTTTGTGTATATATAATTTTTTTTCTTTTCTTTAGTTGTACGACAGAATATTTATTTATTAATAATAAAACGTGTGATTACATAAAACGTAATATTATTAATATACGCCAAAAATTTGCTGGTTTTAACAAAAATTAAAAATGGGATGTTAAATAAAGCAAAATTAAAAAGAATATATATATATATATATATATTCTTTTTATTTTTGTTTTATTTAATACTTCATTATATATATATATATATATATATATATATATATATATATATATATATATGTATATAATGGTTATATTATTACCACATAAAATAGTTTGAAGAACTAACACATTGAAAGTAAAAATCTTACAAATAGAACAATAATCTAAATAATACATTAATGTCTAAAACAAACATTGTGCACTTGATTTGAATATGTATTTAAACTTGTTCCCCTATATTCATCTCTGTTACGTAACTAAAAAGAATAAAATTAAAACCAACGTTGTGTTCGCATCTTGCACATGAGTACAGCTCTTCCAACGTTCTAAATATTAAAAATTAGAAAATAATCACAACCCAATTTCATTTATCGAATATGCATGAATATTGTTCTTTTTATAATGAATGAGTGTTTTTTAGAGTTTATTGTTGCATGCTTGTTTTTTTGTACTTTTCTTCTTTCTAAACCAAATATTGATTTACAAAAAAATCTTATAACCGACTTCACCCTGTGTCTATTTTAAATTATATCATATTTTACCAAATAAAATTGTGTTATTAATAAATAAATATACTTTCATATTAAAAAAGGGAAGAAGAACATATATATAATTTAGAATATATATATAATTTATTTTGAATGAAGTGATGTATTGATGAATTTTCCTTTAAATATGAAAATAGAAGTATTCCAAAAAACTACGTAGCTAATAATAGTTTTAAGAATATCTGCTATAAGACTGCATGTTTAACGCCTTATGTATATTTTATCCATAAAAATCATTTCACACAGTTAACTTCGTTACCAACCTACCACTTATTTTTAATAGGTTGTATTATAGTTTAACATTGTACAATATATGTTATTAAGTACATAAAAGCAAATATTTTGTACCAAAAAATAACTCCTTTGTTATTTATAATATACCTAGCATTAATCATTATAGAAAATGTTTTTCCTGAAAACATTTATCTCACTGTAACATTAATCATATTAAAACTTTGTCATTTTAGTTAACATAAAAATCAACATTTTTGGTACAATTTGAAGTTTTGTATATAATAAATACATACATACATATATATATATATATATATATATATATATATATATATATATATTATTCTTGATTTAATGATTGTAAAATATAAATAGTTTCGAAAGTTCTATGGAAAAATCTGAATAAAATAATTTTTCAAATGTAACATTTTAATCATACATTTAATAAAATACGAAAAAATACAATTGTGGAATAAATCTTAATTAAATGAATTGTACGTATATTTTACAGTTTCAAAACATTCAGTTTCATAATGGATTAAAATGTGTAAATTTGATATAAGTAATCTTTCGTAAGTTTTAAACTCGACAAAGTAGTTATAAATCACAAATACTTGTTATTGTAATATTAGCTACTTTTAATCTAGTCTTTTATAAATATATTAAATATTTACTTAGTTGTAAAACTTTATTATTATAAAGATTTTTTGTTTATTTTATTTTAAATAGCCTCAGCATTTACCAAAAATAACAAATATTAGTTTTGTGTATGATACTATAGAAAACACACAAACATAAACTATATATATATATATATAATACATATATATATACATATATATGTAATGTGTATTAGTACGTATATATCACTTTTCTAGTATGCATAAAAATACCTTGGATTAAAGTGTACATTTAACAAAGTGTTATAAATAAAAGTAACTTATTACGTCACCAAATTTGTACAAAAAAATGAAATATGAATATACATATCTAATTATTGAATTCATATGAAAATTCTCCAATCCATTGTTTATTTTTAATTTCTAAAAATTACATTAGAAGGGTTAATTTTGTGTTGCAATATATATATATATATATATATATATATATATATATGTATGTATATATATATATATGTATATATGTATATATATATATATATATATGTATATATATATATATATTTGTATATATATATATATATATGTATATATATATATATATATACAGTTATAAATGTATGGTGTAAAATAAATTATCTGAATATATACATAAACTAGATATCGTTCCGTAAAAGAATTATTACATATATTAATATCAAAATAATACGAAAATGTTATGAAATGAAACAGAAATCAATATATAAATAGTTAATCACTCAAATATTAACATTTTACAAATATAAAATATAACACATTATAAAAATAAAATGCACTATATAAAATATATATTAAAAAATACCTTACACTGCATAATGAATGTTGTACCTTTAGACTAACCTTCGAATATAAAACTGATCCCTTATGTATACTGATTATCTCTAAAAGATAGAATTTTCCACATTTTGTGTTTTCAGAACAAATATATGTTTTCTTCAATATATGTAATATTTCATGAATATTAAAATACGCGACAACTAATTGCACTTATTATTATGTATATTTTATTAACATCGATTTTATTTATAACATTATTTTTACACAAAATTAACCCATTATATTAATAAATATAAGTATATTGTACGGGTTGTGTTAATTTCATAATTATAATTTTATACTTTTATAATTTGTACAATGTTTATTATTTATATTATAGCTATAAAGTAACTGATGTTACCCAAAGACACGTGATATTGCAAATTTATTTATATGCTTTTAAGTAAGTTTATTCATATTGTATTCTAATAAATGTGTATTTGTGGACCATAATGAGAAGTAAAATAATGTCATTAATTATATATTGTTTATAATCCCCTTAAGTTTTCATGAAGTATTTTTAGATTAATTATAATTATAGAAAGTGATGTTTTTTAGATTTGTTTTTTTTTAGAACTTACATATTATATTAATTTTACAATTTTACAAGGAGTATTTTTATAAACACGTATCATTTGTTTCATTGTTGTATCGCAACAATTTATTAAAAATTTAACACAAATTCTACCACAAACTGATATTTTTAACACAAATCCTGCAAAAAAATATGTACTTTTCGTCAAATGTAAAATGAACAGTTCAATTAATTAAAAATTTTAAATCTTAGTGTTTTATTTCATTCGTATAATAAAGACGTTTTCAATTTGTAGAATATTCATCCGCTGTTTAATAACGTGTCATTTTTCGCATGTTTATTCTTAACAATAATTTTCGAATGCATAAACTTAAATTTTTAAAATTATTGAAAATGTTAAATGAATTATATTTGACGTTAAATTTTAAGGTAAGTATTCTTTTCAATTTCTATAAATCACAATATTTCATAAAATAATTTATTTTTTAGGAAAAGTATTGATAACACCTACTTCTCTAAAAACAAATTATTATTTCGAGTTTCATTATATTGAAATGTTGAAAATCTATACATGCATTAAATGATTAATATTTTCTGTCTTAGAAAATATTTAAAACACGCCATTCACTCTCACAAAAAATTGTATTTCAACAATGAGAGTATTTTATTGTACAACGTATTCAAATTTTAAATCTTTTATAATTTAATTAATAACGCTATGGCAACAAAATTGTATTATTTTACTAATATTTTACCTAACGCGAGTGTTAAAATATTTAAATAATATATATATAGTTAAAAGGAAAGAATTCAAATTCTGGTTTCAAATGGAAAGTAAGTTCAATATTATATTATCATGTTATTATTTAATAAATATACAATACTGTACAAAGAATATATGTTAGCATAAATAACATCGAAAAAAGACACAAATTCAAGTCACGATCTGTCAACAGATTTATGAATATGTCGAAATCTGTATTAATATAAATTTACAAATATCACGCAATGTTTGCGGTTTATATGATACACTTATGTAATAAAAATCAATTTACATATAGACATTCAAAAAAATCTATACATTTAAATTATATGTACCTATATAAAATTATTACTATATATATATATATGGTAAATATAACATTTTTTATTTCATGAGAGACAACTTTATTTTCTTTTGTTTTCCAGCTAAATTAACTGATTCAAATTTTTAATCAACACATTAAATAATTATCACATAAAAATATGTTAAAACAAATCGCAAATATGGTGCAAATTCATTGTGGCTTGTTTAAAAAAGTATTCAAAATATTTTTGAAATTAGTAATAAGCACAAAGAATTTTCAATCGAATATTTGCATCTTTTCTTGTAATATATATCATTTTTATCGAAAATAAAAATTAATTATAAAAAGGGTTTAATGGCCTACAATTTCAATCAAATAGAATTGATGCTTAGAAATGTACATACCCTCTATAAGACCTATTATTATTATTATAAATAACATTAATTTTTTTCACTAGAAAAAATATGTTTTCAACATCGATAACTTTGATGTAAATACTATACATTATGTTGATTTGGGTTGAGCTAGCTATGTTAATTTTGTGGCAAAAATGATTGTACACAGATTAGTTTTATCAGATAAGTTTCTTGATTTTATGCTAGGAGTGAATAACGTCTTCAATTTGTAGTTCTCTCCCAATTCTCAAAGTATGCTTTCTTATATATATATATATATATATATATATATATATATATATTATAAAATATACAATCTAAAAACAATAAAATAAAAAGCGAAATAGATCTAATGGAAATTAATGTTCAAGCTTCATTGCCTACAATAAGTTATATACTCTGAAAATATGATGGTCTTTCAAAATTGTATAAACTTAATAATTCCATAAAAATTATCAAAAAAATGAGTAGTTAAACTTCTGTACTCCATTTTATATGAAAAATATATATTTTTTTTTTAATTTTTCCTCAGGTATTTTAAATATTTAATAGCATTGATTTTTATGCAAAAACATCAGTTATCAATATATCAATAAACCAAATATAATGAACTTCGATGAAATCGATGATTGAAATCGATGTAAAAAACTTTAAAAATTAACTATAATATATTTATTTTCGATGTATATACCTAATCATCCCAATTTTATGATACATCTAATAAATAGAGAATGAAATTTATTCACATAAAATTACATTTAAATAATTATAATTTATCAAAAATTACAATACATTGGTAGTACTTATGGATATATATATATGGGTGTGTGTATGTATGTGATATGTGAAAATAAATATTCTTAAATTAAGTTCAAAAATAAATAGAAAAATATTGGACAAGTTTAGCAAAAATAATCAAAATATCAATCCAAAAAAATGTTAAATCACAGATACATTATGAAATTAAATCTATCAAAAATCAAAATTTCTTAAAACATAATTTAGAAAACATTACTCATATTTTATTATATATATATATATATATATATATAAGCATATAAACATTTTTTCTTTTGAACAAAAAAAATAAATACATCAAACAATACTACATAACAACACATTTTATTGATGAATAATAATATACTTTTATGGCAGTTCTTTTCAGAACTTTTTTTCCTTATAAGGACCAATAATAAAAACAAGTTATGCATCAAATGAGATGAAAAACTTCAATAAAATTATAGTTACTGTTGTTCTTTGTTACACATATCCGTTTTTACTTGAAGAACAAATAATATGTTTTGATGTTTTATCGAACCAAACTAAATTGGCTGTAATAGTTTCGAAGCATGCCATTATGCAGAGGGTTGGGAAATATTCTCCAATAAGTAAATTGCGAAATCTATTTTATGCACAAACTTTTAAAATATAAATGTATTTTAAAAAAAACACGCAAAACAGTCAAAAACATTAAAATAATTTTATTTTATTGTTTCTAATGTTTATTTCATTATATTACATTTAAAAAAATATACAAAAAATGAAACCTGTTGTGAAGATTGGTTCGTATATATTAAGAAAATTTCCGAAGATGTAAATATGAAATGTATAAAAATGAGAATATTAGAAATAAAAAATATGATATCTTAAAACCATTTATATTCATAAATAGATAAAGTGGTGGATCCTATCCGATTTATTGTGCAGAGTATAATTTAAAAGTACAAAGGGTATTTCATAAAAAGCTTATGCAAGGAAAAATACATACATGTTTAATAAAATTAAACTCCAAAATTATGTCGTCAGAATTAATGCCATAGTTAAAAAAATACGAAAAACCTTTCAGAAATGTAGATTTCTTAGATGTGAAAAATAGAATTCAAGTATCATAAGAATGAAAGACCAATAACCAGTAAAACGAACAAAACATTAAATTTGAACCAAAAAATATTCGTAGTTAAAGTTTGTAATGGGGTATTAAATGTTATGACACTTGTGTTCATAGATAATGTAATGAATATTTATCAAAATAATTTGAAAACATGATAAAAATTAAGTCTACAAAAATATATTTACAACATGCCAACTTACTTAAACTTACTTACTTCCATTGCCAACTTACTCAATTCCACAGCTTTGGTAGCCATGTATGAATTATTTATCATACTGCTTATACAATACCTACAACAGTTCAATCACCAAATCGCAAAACGATTAAGTGTTTAACGATTAAGAACATAAGTAGAAAAATATAAAAAATATAACATTACAAATAAGACCACAAAACCAGCTTTCATTTATTATCGGATCAGTGGTACAAAATTCAATCAGAACTTACTCGGAAATTATTTCTTTCTATTCTAAAAAGATTGAAGGACGTTGTTAAACGAAAAAAAGAGATAATAAATACTAAACATTTTTTTTATTAATTTTTATTTAAAAAAATATAAATGTGCCAATAAATTTTCTCAAATTAAAACTTATAGTAGTATATATTATTGTTTTTAATCTGAATAAATTGTCCCTTTACTTCTTTCTTTATTCAATTTTACATAGAAATTTATAGAATAATTAAAATAATGATAATGTAAAATTAGTATTCGCCGTTTAGTATTAAAAAAGGATGTAGTGAATATATTTGAATAATTATAATAGTGAATATATTTCTAATAATTTCTCATAGCCATTATATACATATACATGTATATATATATATATATATATATATATATATATATATATATATATATATATTAATTTCTAATGTTTTTATTAAAATATCTCTTTTGATTAAAAATGAATAAGTTTTCTGTTGGAATTGTTTATTTTATATTAAAAGCGATTTTAATTAAATGAATCCTCATTTCAATTTATAAAAATATTTTTTATTGATTCAATTTATAAAAAAATAATAAGTTATATTACAAATGTGTGTATTGTAGTTACGTATTTTCCTCAGTACCTTTGATATTTTAATGTTATTTTCATTTTGTTGTACATCAAACAGCTGTTATTAAAATATTCTTGTTCGCTTGTTGTATCAGAATGAATGTGGTACGCCAATACACATCTATTATCTAGTTTATTCCATGGGAAATTTTGCAACATGCAATAAATATTTCATATAGTATGCGGATAGAATCGACTAAACATGGACTGAATTATCTGTCAATCATCCTGAAGGAGAATCCATGCTATGATAATTCTTCAACATTATTGTAGCCACGCCAGTATTGTATCATAGCTCACAGATATAAGTATGAAAACAAATGAGTGTTCTATGTACGTGTCTAATTTTCATTTTAATTTAAATAAAGGTTTTAGTGATCCTGATGAGTTAATTTCAGTACCTGATGTTGGTTAGTTCGATGTTTGTTTATAAATTTATTTAAATAATATTTATATATAACTATATAGATTTATAAATTATTTTAGTAATATATATATATATACTTACATTAACATTAAAACATAAATTTATGAATAAATTTTAACTAATAATATTGTGTTTATCGATAATATTTCATGTTATAAACAAATAACATAAAACTTTAATAGATAACAAACTTATATCTATATACATAATTAAAATTTACCCTCAATATTATGAACCGTTGCATAAAATGATTAATTAAATAGTGAAAAAAACATTATTAAAAAATAAATCGAAGCTTACAATATACGTCGACAAATAATGTTAAAAATTCAATAAAGGAAAGCAAAATTTATTAGCAAATTTTCTCCGTTAATTTTAATAGTTTGAATATTATGCGATTAAAAAAAATTAAAAAATAAACATATATTCAATTTATGTTCATTTGAAATTAATCTTCGTAGAACGTTCCTCTCGAGGTCCTATATCAGTTCTAAATATAATTAAAACCAATA
This sequence comes from Acanthacorydalis orientalis, assembly GCA_034766995.1. NCBI lineage: Eukaryota > Metazoa > Arthropoda > Insecta > Megaloptera > Corydalidae > Acanthacorydalis > Acanthacorydalis orientalis. The sequence goes on from CM068313.1 coordinate 23,495,825, forward strand.
TAAATCAAATTTGTATAAAAACTTAATTTTTATTCCGATATTTCATATGTTATTACTGTATTATTTTACTTTTATCTAAATATATAGTTCTAAAATAAAATAAAGTATCTATTATTAGTAGAAACTAATTAACAAGCAATAACATGATCGAGAGTGAAATATAATATTTAAAACAAAGCTTTGTATTAAATTTAAGGAAAATTGTCTAACATTTGTTTACACTATATAAAAAACTACAACTTTTTCCATTGAAACTAGTTAAAAAAGGTATCGATTAAAACAAATTAAATTACAAATTAGAAGAATATTTTGTATACTGTCATATAATTTATTATTAATCAAATTATTTTATACTAATTTATATATATATATATATATATATATATAATATAAATTAGTATAAAATAATTCGATTAATAATAAATTGTATGGCTGTATATATATATATATATATATATATATATATATATATATATATATATATATATAATACTTTAATATTAGAAAAAAAAGTAAATTTTTAACTGTAATAAAAAAATGTGAAAAAAGAAAAATCTCGGAATCTTATTAGTTGGTACTTATTTCTATTTCAAAGGAGTTATACAATCTTAAAATACATAATTATGAGAAATCATGGGAAAAATATGAAATTTCAAAATATTGTAAAATACAATTAGTATATTAACAATTAATTTTCTGAACTGTATTTATTTTTCTAATAAATAATATTATATTATTAGTATATTATAGTAATATTCTTTTTTTCTATTCAAATGAAAATCATACAGCAACATATATTTATTTAATAATCCAATACAAAGTGTTTATAAAGTTATCTTTTCTGTGAATACACAAAACTTGATTCTTTAAAGAAGTCATTAAGGCGAAACATAATTATTAATGATAGTTTATTTTGCGATCGATAGCGAGTATTTCACACGTAAAATAATAATTAACAATATTTATCTATGTATAGGAGCATAATAATTGTGACTTGTTGACTGATACAATATTTTCACATATTTATGTTTGTAAATATTTTTCAATTCTTTAAATCGTTTCATGACAATACTTTGTGTATATATATATATATATATATATATATATATATATATATATTATTTTTTAATAATAAAAAGTATCAAGTAAATATTAAAAAATAAAATATTAAATAAGATATATTACTAAATCATAAAATATACATTTTACAACTTTTATATATTTTACAAATAAAAATTTTCTATAATTAAAAATTTATAGATTTTGAATATGTGTTGGTGAGGCGACCTCCGGCTTCAATATGTTTTGGATCGGCATTAGAACGGGAAGTTCTGCCTGTTACGGGAAAATCAGTTTCTCCATTTATGCGATTACATATCACAGAAGTGTTTCCAAAGGTTTCACCTCAGTTATACGACTTAAAAATTAAGACTGCCTTATATCCAATTACAAACAAGGTAAATAAACACCTCCAAAATGAAACGAATCGAAAAATGTGAAAAATGAACTTGAAACAGTAAACCTACTAAAGATCAAAAAATGTACTTTAACTATACGAGGGTTGTTTGATAAGCTTGGTAATTTTTTTATGAGATAGTGTCACCATTCATTTGATAACGTCACGGCTATCAAGTGTCACTTTCCAAACTAGTATAAGCGAAATTTCAATCAGAGCGGACACGTTGTTCACGTTCTAGTGATCATTGTAGCAGTTTCTGTAAAAATGGAAAAAAACGAATGGATGGCCGTCCCTATAAAAGCGGAGTTAGATGAAGATTATGGGGACTCTGCATTAGCGTTGAAGACTGTTTATTTCTAGATAAATGAGTGTAAACGTGGCCAACATGCACTGAAGATGAAGCGCACTTTGAACGCCCAGTTGGGGTCACCACGACGGATATCGTTGAAAAAATCCATGGTATCGTTATGGAAGAACGCCGAGTGAAAATGCACGAGACTGATGAGACTATAGGCATCTCAACTGAATGAATGCAAAATATCCTGTACGAAAAATTGGACATGAAAAAACTGTGTGCGCGATGAGAGCCGCGATTATTGACTGTTAATCAAAAACGCACAGGAAAGGACATTTGAATCCAGTGTTTGGTCATGTTTAATTGCAATCGGGTGCCCTTTTTACGTCGATTCGTCATCGTGGTTGAAATATGGATCCACCACTACACACCTGAGTCGACGCAACAGTCAAAGCAACTGACAACGACTGGTGGAAGTGCAGCCGACCGTTTTATCTAGTAGGAAGCTGATAGCCACTGTTATTTGTGATTCCCAGGAGATCATCCTGATCAACTACTTAACGAAGGGTAAAACGGTAACAGGAGCCTATTATGAAACATTATTGAACCGTTTGAAAGAAGAGCCGAAACAAAAACAACCGAAATTGCCACACAAAAAAGTATTCTTTCGCCAGGACAACGCGCCGTCCCATAATTCGTCTGTCGCAATAGCAAAATTGCACGAATTAGGCTTCAAATTAATTCCTCATCCAACTTATTCTCCGGAATTGGCCCCGTGCGACTTTTTCCTCTTTCCGAATTTGAAAATCTAACTCGGTGAGAAGAAATTCTCATCGAATGAGGATGTCATCGCCGCCATCAATGCAAATTTTGCAGGCTCACTGGACCAAGTGTACAGCGCTCAATGGAGACTATGTTGAGAAATAAAATCATTTGTTCCAAAAAACTTGCTTTTTTACCATACTTATCAAACGACACTCGTACATAATTGAACTACTAATATTGATTATAAAGCCTTTTTTCCTATATATTATTTTCCATATATTCTTTCTATATATCTATAGCAACAAATTTCCAGTATTCAATTAACATATTTTTAAATCAATATTTTTCTCGCGTATGATAATATATATATATATATATATATATATATATATATATATATATATATATATATATTGTTGTTATTGTTATTTTTATTACTTATATAAGATAAAATTTAACATATTTGTCCAATGGCATAATATTCATTAAAAATACATAAGCAACAAATTGTATAAATTGATTCTAAATAAATTTATAAAAAAAAACTTATTTCAAATTATTTTTTTAATTTTCTGTAAAACGAAAATAATTAAAAATTATTAATTCCATAGGTAACAAGTAAAAAAGGATTTAGTGGATGTGCATCCAATGCACCTCGTTTCGAAAAAGATTCAAATCAAGTAACACCTCCATGCAACAAATACAATTTACGCGTATTCCCAAAGAACGTAAAAAAGAGCCATTATGCATTCAATCAAAATACTAAAAGAGTAACGTTTAAATCGAGCAATTATCCTAGGTATTGTATTCAAAAATTTTAACGATAAACATGAAATAAAATATTATGTTTATATTATGGTGAACACTATTTTATCACATTCATCAAATATAATCACTTTTATTTAATTACATTCAAGCATTGGGACTTATAATATAGAAAAAAAAGATTGGAGAATTCCATTTAAGCACAGCTTTAATGGAAAAACTACAATGATACCTGCAATTGAAGAAAAATGCGTACCATTTAATATGGATTGTTGTGAAATGTGTCGACTAACACCTCTCGGCGATTATTGGCACAAAAATTATTCAATTTTTTTATGTTTACAATGTTATAGTGACGAATATATAGAACATTCTAAATACAGCACAAAAGAATTAAAAACATTTCAGGTAAATTTTAATTTGTAATAATAATCAATCAATTAATGCATAAAGTAATTACAGTTGTAACTATGAATAACATATGAACTATCTGTTTAAAAATTAAAAAATGCAACTTTCCTAGAAATAAGTAATACAATTTATAATTTTATTTACTATATTTAAATTATAAAATATTTTAAAATCATTTCTTTAATAATTAAATTGCAATAAATACTTTCCAGTTATCAAATTATTATAATTTTATCAATCTGTTGTGAAATGTACACTATTATTAAATTTCTTATTATAATTCATAATCTAATAGAAAAAACAGCTTTAATTTGTAATGAATTTCTGTTACCTGTATTATAATCATATCTTTGAAAAAAACAATTATCCTAAAATAGTTCTATATAAAAAGTTTGTTTAAATGCTAATATATAAACTCTGTTTTAGTTAATACGAGATTGTTCCTTCATGCACAATCACGAAAATACCACTGCTGGAATAAGAATAATACCTCAACGAACTGTGAACAAAAAACATAAAATTGAAGTATATCTCACTCAGTATTTCAAAGATTTTATACCGCAGCCGCTTGCTTTTACTTCAATTAGAAGTGCTGATGTTACGAACTTTAAAGATTCTTATTTATGTTTTGAATAATCATAATAACTCAATTTTACTTTCCGAATTCATTCAGATTCATTCTAATCCCATTTCATCCACAAAATCAGAAATTATTTGAAGACAATGGATAATAAAAATCGAAAATACAACTATTACTATCATTTTTCAAATTTTATGTTCAATTAAAAATGTACATTATTTAATTGAAGTTATTAATTAAATGAACATAGTTATACATTAAAATTTTCAAAAAAAAACAAACTCATTTTAATGACCTATATTCTCATGCACTAAACTAGATATTTAATTAGAGGTAAACTAATAATTACTAAAAATCTATAAAACAACTTAATTTGAATTGCATTAAAATATAAGTAGATTCTTTTTTGAGCCTCAAATATATTTATTGCTGCAAATTAATTTTTTAAAAATGTACAATTATTTTCATTTTTTTATAAAACAACGAATGTTTTATTTTAATGTTTATTTTACAAACCAATAATGTTCGACTTGGATTTAATTTCATGACTTCAAAAACAAAGTGCTTTTATTAAAAAAATACTCTGAATCAAAGTTTTTTAGATATAATAAAAAAATAAAGATGTAATAAATGCAAATCTCTGTCTAATATACTAATACTTCGCACCAGATTACCTTTGTAACAACATTAAAATATGTAAATTTTTAGACTTAAATGATCTATTACTAAATAAAAGCCTCTTAATTCTAAGTATCCAATACCTTTTACCATACATTTCCAGTGTATTTTTTAATAACCTGTGGAATATGGTTATTAAAATATACACTGGATTCCAAGGATATTCGGCTTATTGGTTTCTTTTTCAGTATTTTTATATTTCTTGAATTATATATATATATATATATATATATATATATATATATATACACGTATGTATGTATGTATGTGTATGTATAATTAATAAAAATAAAAGTACAAATCAAAAGAATACATAAATGAATAACAAATTGATCAAGTAAGCCTTAGAAAATAGAAATTTTTAACACTTTTTTGCACTCATATTGATAAATTACCACAACATTGTAGAAAAACAGTTGGCATTACATAAAAATCAACAATATAAACAGTTACATAAAACTCATCACTGTATGACAAAGAGAACAAGAAAGTTTAAGTTTTTTCTGTATCATTCCTTCTCCAACCAAGTATGACAGGCAGCAACCCCGTCAAAATATCAATAATGACAATGTTATTCATCACAAATAAAACTTGGATATCAAAAACGCTCAAATAAATAAAGTTTCTCGACAACAAATAAAAATATTTTTAGTTTCACCATGACTAATTACAAAAATGGGTAATAAGTGTTGTAGTAAGCAGAGGAATAATAAGTATGTAAAAAAAGTTCATCTTATTCATATATTATGTTTATATTAATAATGTAATTTTAATTTATTCAGGAAAGTCGTACTTCTAGTATTAGGTTTAGATAATTCTGGAAAAACAGTGATTTCAAAAGGTCTTACTGGAGAATCTCGTTTTGCTGTTGTTCCGACAGTTGGATTTTCTGTGTACAATTTACAGTTTAAAAATTGCGATGTTCATTTATATGATTTAGGTGGAGGAAAACAAATTAGAGGAATATGGTATCAATATTTTGCTGATGTATGTATTATTTTTTTGCACAAGTATTATGTCAAACTAATATCAGTGTATTATTTTAAAGGCACATGGACTAATTTACGTTGTTGATTCAAGTAATTATAATAGATTAATAGAATCAAAACAAGTTCTTGAAGAAACTTTATCAAATGAAAAATTACATGGAAAGCCTATATTATTATTAGCAAATAAACAAGACTGTAATGGTGCTTTAGATGAACTTGATATTGTTGAAAAATTAAATATAGAAAATTTAGTGAACTTGCGTCGTTGTCCAACTTTAGTACAGTCTTGTTCAGCAATAGAAAATTCTAATAAGTCTAATAAATTAGATTCAAACATAATAAAAGGCTACACTTGGTTATTGACGTATATTGAAGAAATATATTGGAAGTTAAATGCAAGAGTAGAACGAGATATTTCTGACAAATTAAAGCAAGATTTAATAGCACAAAAAAGAAAATTAAATCTTCATAATGATAAGCGCAGTACAAACTGTTCTATTGACTGGAATAAGGAAAGCGATAGACTTAAACATACCAACTCAGATGCATCAGATATAAAAACTGTAGATACAGTAAAAGTAATTGAAAAAAATAGTTCATTAGAATCACTTAGTATCGTATCAGTCAATCAAAGACCTATTTCTGCTAGTCCTCATATTTATCATGACTCCATAGAATTAAATAAAACTTATGAATATTCTAGTCCAAGTTCATCTTTTACAGAACAGCAGACAATAGAAAAGCAACATAAATATAACATATTTTCTAATATAAAATGTAATAAAACAGCACCAAATACATTATTAGAAATTAGTTCATTAAGAAACAGTCCAAAAGTAAAACCTAGAAATACTTTTCAACTTGATCGGCGAATTCGATCAGCTGATACATCAAATCATCAAATATTAAATGTTCATAGTTTTAAAATGGCACATAAAAGCAACTATGACATTACAGAAAGTAAAAGTGAATTATGTCACTTGAATAATAAAGCAAGATCAACACATTCCAATAAAGTTTTGCCTTTTAAAAATGGCCTTATTAAACAAAATAAGACTTGGATATCGAATACAAATAATTTTGATACTAATGTTTTTCATGTTGATGTTGATCAATGAGTACATTTTTACAACTACATTAATTTAAAATTAAGGCTACAATTTTATAGTATAAAATTTTTATTTTTAATTTTAAATACAAGCAATACAATATTTTTTAAATATATATGAAATAAATATACAGTTAAGAAAATATACATTATTTAAAAATCACTATGTTTTATTTAGTGTTTGAAGAAAACCGATATGTTTACTTTAAATCTACATTTTTAAGTTTTAGTTAATTAGATTAAAACCACATATTTTTCTAAATATTTTATTTGCACTTTAAAGCAAAAGTAAAATATTTATTTCTTGCAAAATAATTTAAATGTATTACTCTTTTAAATTTCACACACCAGCATCACATATATCAGTAGATTAACATGCGACTAGAAATCTAATATAAAAATGTCGATCAAATTAGCTTTAAAATATTAAACTTCATCAAGAGAATACAGAAATAAAAAGATTTATAGTGATACTTTATACATACGTATATATACATATATATATATATAATTCTCAATAAAAATATGCTTTAATGAACATATAAAGACAACCTGATGAAAACTTTAATGAATATAAAAATTGTAAGTTTAACAGCTGAATTTCTATATTTACAAATTTAAGTGATTATAAAAAAAAATGTCAATATATTTTAACAAAACTTTTTCTCTACGTAACATAATATATAATTAAACTGCACATACATTTTGGTGAATTTGTATATTATTTTTATCTCAACATAGCTTTCTAAATATGTTCTTAGTCTGTATCATATGATTCTTATAGCAAACATACATGTGTATTCATCAAATATATGTGTGTGTGTATATATGTATTTTTACATACACATATATATATATATATATATATATATATCACACGTGTAAGTTAAGTATAAATCTAATTGTATACATTTATATTAGATCTTTAAATTTACTACTCATGCAATTTCTATATCATAAAAATTCTTCGGAAAATAAGAATTCCTATTAAAAATAATAGTACTCCAATTGCAGTATTCCATATTTTATTTTGTGTTTGATTACTAGATATAATTTGTGGAAATTGCTCAACTACCGGAAAGCTCTCAGAACTAACACGGTGACGCAACGTGTTAACTGATGATATACTGACATTTTCTGTCGAATTTGAAGAAAGTTGCCTCATAGCTTCTTCTTCTGCCTTTAATATAAATATACATTTTTTAAGTTACTCTTAGCAAAAACAATAATCAATTATTTTTGAAAATAAACTAAATTTATATTCAAACATACATACATATATATATATATATACGTAAAAACTTATATAATGACTAAATTATACCTTCAATGAAATCTGTTGAATAAGTGATGTTTCTTCTTGGGATAATGGTTTTGAACCCAACTTATATGCAGTTCCTCGAGATAAATGTTCACTTAATTTTCCACAAATAGTGCATTCCCACGATTGAGACCTACATTTCAACAAATTAAAATATTTCACAAACTTGTATATAAAATTATAAAAATTACTTTTTTGCAAGAATCTGTCTTTCTTCGGGAGTATAATCTAATGAACCAATTGTTCCTCCAGGTGGTGTAGGCATAAATGCAATAAGTGCTAAAAGAGCTGTTCTAATTGACCACGATGGTTGCCAACTTTCAGGATGATGTCCAGAAATAGATAAGCAAATTTTTTTATTTGTTTCAAATCTTCCATTAGGCTACAATTGAAATAAGGTTTAATAGAAACAATTACTTTTACACAATATAACTATACAAACAAGAATATAGTCTAAGTATATATTAAAAAAAAAAAACATTCTTACATATGAAAAATATATATATATATATATATATATATATATATATATATATATATATATAAATTAATTTGTAAGAATAAAAAATATTTAATTATTTCAAACTAACGTCTAACATAACTCTACATTCTTTAATATAATTAATTTTATAAAGACAAAGAACCTAACTTACAGTTAATAAAATAATATTAGGTGGTTGCATAGGATATTGTGTTGGTAATAAAATTCTACCATGATAAAGACCACCTTCAAATTCTGTCCCCGGTGGACCACGTACAGTAAAATGCCATTCAAACAAATTATCTTCTAATGGTTTTGCACTATATTCCTCAGTTGGTTTACTTAATTCTGCAGCTTCCCGCATTAATCTCTTCACTCCTATAAATTTCAAAACAGTTACAATTATAGTTATAGTATATTAACTTTTATTTATAACTGATAAGAGAACATTTTATTTTCTCTTATCAATGTAAATATTTAGCAATAAAAGGAAACTGAAAATATAAAAAAGCAGTTAATTTTTAACAAGATTACAGCTCTTAAAAGTGGATATATTGTAGAAATTTATATTATATAGGATATTGGAAAAAATGATGTCTGAATTATACCATTTATACATTAACAAACATTAATATTGTATATATAATTAGTATTCAGAAAAACTCAAGAATTAATAACTTTATAACAAGATATAGGTAAACAAATTTATATATATATATATATATATATATATTTATATATATATATATATATATATATATATATATATATATATATATATATATATATATATAATTACTACTGAAAATTTCCTGGAATTAACTAATTCATTTAAAAAAATATTAATTTACCTGGGCTTTTAAGATTATACTTATTTTGTGTATCCATTTGTATTTTAAAACTTACAAACTTTTCAACTAGATTTTAACCACTCAAAAATTAGTTTTCAATATAATAAAAATACAAAATTTCCTTGTTCATGAAGAATAGGAATGATAGCTGAACGTGACAGCAACTTCACATATTGTTTAGATGCGCATGCTTAGAAAGACAGTGGGAATAATCTCATAAGTGCATTTCATAGCATTGTAGACTTACCTATATAAATATATATATATATATATATATATATATATATATATATATATATATATATATATATATATATATATATATATATATATATATTAATTTATTATATATTTTATTAGAACCATGTTACAATGAAATAAAATTAAAATATTTTTATCTAAAAAATACATGTTAAAGGTTTAAGTAATGTAAATTTTTATAAAAAAAGTATATATGTTAATATGTATGAGGATGAAATAATAGTTATGTACATCTGTATATATATATATATATATATATATATATATATATATATATATATATATATATATATATATATCACATCTCATCACCTATTAAGCATGAAAATATACATATATAAATATACATGATGTTAACATATTAGCGCGTTCATACAACGAAAGTCTCACAATTGAAATGGTACGTAGAAACCAAATTGTGCAGGAATATGTTGTAGAATTGAACTTTTCTTTAATAGAATATATTATTTAATTATAATAATGAATGGTGCATAAATATTAATAAAACAAAACCACTTCTTACAAAAAACAGTTTTACGACCATTGTAATTATTTAAAAAAATTGATCACAGAAATAAAAGTTAGTGAAAAAGTATACTTAGTACAATAAAATAATTATGAAAATTGAATAGCATCCAAATATCTTTAAGTAATTGAATATATATGAGTAATAACAGACGTATGTATTTTATTTATGGAATACGCATTCCATAAAATTTCTAATATTGAAATATATTAACGATTTAAAAAAAATGATATAAAAACACATTCGATAAATAATATAAATTAGGTCAAAAATCTACATTTTCAGTTGAAATTATTTCTTTAAACCAAATTTATGTATATATATATATATATATATATATATATATATATATATATATATATATATATATATATACACATACATGCATATGTGCACATATAAATATATGCGTTTGCGTATGAGAATATAAAAAATAAGCATTCAGTGGTTCAAATCTTTCAAATTGGAGACTTCTTAACTCCGTGAAAAATTTTAACAAACTTTTGGTACCAATAAGCAATCTTGTCAGTCTGACAAGATTGTCAAAACCAGATATTCACACGTGCATATATATATATATATATATATATATATATATATATATATATATATATATATATATATATATATATATATATATATATATATATATATATATATATGAGTAAAAAATAAATTAATTGATATTCATAGTTTAGTTTAACAGTTCATTAGCTAATTAAAACTAAAAATTATTTTAATTGAAATTTTAAATAAATGATGACTACTGAAAGAAAAAATATGTTATATATATTTTAATTTTTTTATTTTTTTTGTAAATAAAATATGATAGGCGCTATACATTTAAATATACTTAATGTCATTTCTGTGAAATTTGAAGTATCTACGACATCGTGTATGCGCATGGCCTTGAATTTATTAGTTGTCAATATAAATATATATATATATATATATACATGTATATATATATATATATATAATACATGTAAATTACATTTAGGTTCAATATTATATTATTTCTTTTTTTTGATAATTGGAAAATGTATCCACATGTACCAACGTGTTATAATCATAATAAATTTTCAGTGTACTGTGCACTTGGATTATGAAAAACCTTCTAAATTGTCACAATTGTTAAATCAACCGTGGAAGGTTAAGTTCTTGTGTTAAATTAACATGAGCTTTCACAAATAAATTTTAGTTCAATAATATATTTCTTTGAAATGAGTATGAATGATTATTGTGAATTGTCTCAAAATTCAAACATTAATGACACTTCTTCAAGATCTAAAGATGGAAAACCTCCATATAGTTATGCTAGTTTAATACGGCTAGCTATAAATAATGCTCCAAATGGAAAAATGACTTTATCGGAAATTTATCAATTTATTATTCATACTTTTCCATATTATAGAAATGCAGGCACAGGATGGAAGGTTTGTTAATTTTTTATATTACATTTTCTCTTTTATAATTATTGATCCTTGTACTTCAAGAATTCAATACGGCATAATTTATCATTGAATAAGTGCTTTAGTAAAGTAGCTCGTACTAAAGATGATCCAGGAAAAGGAAGTTATTGGGCTATTGATTATAACTATAGTCAAGATGAATCTTTCACAAAAAAGAAAAAACACAATCCATTTTCAAGAGTGAGTAGTTAATTTTATTTATAAGTATGTGCTTTTATTAATGTGTATATTTTCACATATTTTAGAATTCTCCATATAGTCCAGAATATAATAGTAATAGTGGTGATTGGAACAGTGAAATTCCAAGTCAAACACATTTATCATTAGATTACAAATCTTTTTCACCTGAAACAACTGATGAAAATCCAAATTTAGAATCAGATATAGAGTTATATCATCGATTAGGTTTAACAGATACTAAAGAATTCACCTCTATCTTAGCACAAATATTACACCAATTTGGAATTACACCAGAATCATTAGAAAATACTGAATGTTCATTAGATAATTCAAATTATCAATATACTAATATAAATCCATCAACTATAAAAACAGAAGTAGAATATTATGAAACAGAAAATTTTTTAAAATCTCAAGAATACAACAGTGATAATTTCTCAAACATGCAGTATACAGAATACAACTGTTATGAAACGCAAATACCTTCATATTCACGTTATGATACTGATTCTTCGTATTTTGAAAATTCCAATCATGATGGATACAACAATTACAATTGGGCAGGAAACTTATAACGATTAAAATGTAGTTTGCATATTATCTTATAACTTAAATGAAACTTATAAATTGTTATGTTGTTTATATGATTTAATATAAAATTGTATATAGTAATGGTGTCAGAGAAAAATTACCTCTTAAATTAAAAAATATTAAAAATGTAAATTTTAATTATCTGTTAAATGATTTACTCATTTATGATCTCTGTATATTTATTATAGTAAATTTGGCAACAAAAAAGAAATTAAAAATTTACCTAATTTCATATATATCAATAATATCAACAATAATTGTTGTTCCTATAATTTAAAAGACCTTTATACATATATATATATATATATTCATGTATGTGTGTGTGTGTATATATAGATATATATATATACTCACATATACATATGTTGTCATGGTTATGCCTTGTATTGATGAGGACATATAATGCACTGATAGATTTATTATAAGCAGTTGATAAATTTGTAAATAGATACACATTTGTATCTGTGTAAATTACCTTAACGCAATAAAATAAGGCGTTACAAAAACAAAATATTTAAATGCAGACTGCCAATAAATTACTTCAGTAGGTATATATATATATATATATATATATATATATATATATATATATATATATATATAAATATATATATATATATATAATACATAGGTATACATACATAAGTACAATAAAAAACACATAAAATGTCTTACTAATTATTCACTTTCAACTATTATGTAATAAAGTAAGTTTTCAAATTTATATACTTCAAAAATGTCATAAAGTTATAAAATAGTAAATGAAAAAAGATTTTCTACATATCTGCTAATGAAAATTATTAAATATTAGGTTTAAAGTATATTGAATTGGAAAAAGAAAGTATAACAATATTCGCAATGTTTGATATAAAACTTATAAGTGATTTATTTCAAATATGTTTCACTTTTTTTAATGTCTCGTATAAAATATGTTTGTTAATTTAAGACATTAGTAAATGAGCTATAAAATCATGTACCATTTATATAATTAAATAATTATATTTACGAATAAACAATTATGTTTTAAATATGAACATTGTGGGTATAAAATATATTACAAATTACCTATTGATATTATAATTTTCTGTACTTTTAAATATGTATGTCTGTCATTTAGTTTTTAGTGAGAGAAAAGTTTTCTCTATAATGTCCTGATATGAAAATTACTTTTTATCTTCTCTTGTTTTTCTAATGTATTATAGAATTAATTTTTTGTTTTATATTATTTTTCTATTAATTATTCTCATATATGATTTTCATTTATATATTGCTGTTATGTGTTTCAAAATGTTCGCATTTATATTAAATTCATTTATACGGCACTATTCGTAGAATAGGTCATATTGAAAAGTAGTAATTCAAATAAAATTTATTAAGTTACAATTATAAATATCATTTTATGTGACCATATATAAAAGATTTACACTTGTATAAAAATGATTATTAATTTTTTTTCTAAAATTATAACAAAAAATTAATAAGTATGAAAAATAGTTATTTTTTATAAGTTAAATTAAAAAAAAATGAAAAATACTAAAAAGACCTTCATATTTGAAAAAATAATGGAAAATTAATTTTTTGCTGAAGAAAAGTTTTTACATATAAAAATAATAAGTACTTTATTGTAACTTACAGCATGAAAGTAGAATTTAAAACCTATAATTACTAAACTATAAAAGGGAAAGTGTTTTACAAGATATGAAATAATTTCTAAAATAGGCCAGTACTTTTAATTTTCTGCTAAAATGAACATTTATATATATATATATGAATAAGTAAAAATGTTATAGATTTAGAATAATTTTATTTTAAAATGTAAGCAATATGCTTGATGCTATTATATACAAGTAAATGTTATAAATGTTTAACAAAAGGTATTTGAAAATATGTAGTCCTTTGTGAACATAAGTTTGTTATATGAAAAATATTCACTTGTTTATATATTCGACACATAATTTATTTTTTTTGATACATAATGAATATTGTGCGATAATATGTGTATGGTGTGTGTGTTTATGCACATTTATGTATGTGTGTATATATATATATATATATATGTTAGTATGTATGTATGTGTGTATGTATGATGTATGTATGTATGTATATATGCATGTATGTATATGTACATATCTATATATATATATATATATATATATATATATATATATATATATATGTATATGTATGTATATATCCAACCACTAAATTAAGGACCATTTATAAAGAAACATGCTACTGAACTGCCAAGTTACTAAAATTCACTGTTAAAATAAGTTTTAATTTATATTTTTATTGTTGATAGACCAAAAATGAACTGTAAATTTTTGATGTTAATAGCATGAAATATGTAATCATGCTTTCATTTAAATAATTACTGCACTGCCTCTTGTTAAAAAAAAATCAGAGACGTTTGCATTACAAGTATAATAAATATGTCATTTTATAAATAGTTGATTTATATGTATATTACCCTATAATATTGTTATTTTATAAATAATTTGCATGTATGTTATTAAAAATATATGTACAAATGCATTTAAATAAAACTTTTTTATGTTTCTTGTTAGTATGTTTTTAATTTTACTTTAAAAATGTGTATATATATATATATATATATACATCATCCATAAATAAGAATTATATACATATTGTTTCTGTTGCAAGTTTACCATCCAAGATTATTATTGATCTACAGAAATATGAAATATAACAACCCTAAATCATATTTAATGAAATCAGTTATAAAAATATAATACACCTTTTTATTTTATTAAGGTAGTTTTTTATTTAAGTGATAATTAGTAATTTTTATTTCAAGTAAAATTGTTAATTGTTTATATTATAATTAATATTTATGTATTCAATATTTATGCAATATGATTTCAAAAGGTATGTGAAAAATACTATTCAATTCTAAAGAAAATTTTTATTTTTTTTAATAAAACCGTTTTGTTCATTTTTTCACTATTTTTAAAATTGCCTGCTAGACTTGCCATTGAAGATGAATAATTTTAAAGCAAGATCAAAATAAGGTTTAAAAATCATATATAAATTGAAAATAGATATGTAATATTTGAGAAAAAAAATATGTATTAAATTGTCACCTTTTACTCTAATAATTCAGAATCACCTTATTTAATTATACTGGATGTTAATTTTTCTTAAATCATGTTCAAAACAAATTTCAATTTCGTAAGCAAAAACTGAGTTTAATGCTATTTAAATATTTGAGTATTATTTAGAACTAAAAATCTATATGTACATTTGAAACTTTTGCTTGTGTATGTACATTCTCTATATAATTATATTTTTATAATTTTCGAAACGCTTACTTTTACACTTAACTTACTTTATACTCGACTGCGTTCACTATCTATAAGTATGCGATGATTACATTCAATCTGAAAATGAAACTTCATTGGACTGAAAATAAGTGAATTGTTATTAATTAATTTATTGTATTTATTTTTTTACTTACATTACCAACATGAAAGTGAATTTATTTTGACATAATCAAACTTTCAAAACAATTGTGATGTTTAAAATTTACTATTTTTTTAACATAATGAATTATAAAAATGTATGATTAATATATGAAATTCATATGAATTTGTTTTGAACTTCCAAAATAAAATTTATTAAAATGAATATACTTACTTCATTAGACATATGGAATGTTTTGCTTACTACATCTGACCTACATTCATCTAATTTTGCTTGCTGAAAGTTCTTATTTCACACATGAATTTCATAAAAAAAACTATTTAACTTATATTTATAACGAATGAAGAACAAAGTAATTTACAAAATATCCTATATTTATTTCAAACAATACAAATAATATTGTTTAATTCACAAAATTATTGAATTATATACTCTTGATGTCATTTAAATACAATGTAACATTTACAAGGTATACTAAAATAAAAATAGAATTTTTGCTTCTTTTAAAATAAAAATTGTAAAAATATATGTAATACTACACTGATGACTAAATAAAGTTTAATAATTCTAAATGACGACATATACATAAATAAATATTTGTATGAAAATAAAATTAATTCATCACTTGAACTAATTAATTAAGGTAGGGTGTTAATGATATCAAGAGTACATACTTAATCAGTCAATAAGAATTCATAAAATAAAACATATATTATGATAAATAGAAAATAACATTTTAAGAATAGTGTACATTAGAAGAATTTTCATTTTTTATTTTAAACAATCCCATCAATGCCACATTATTATTACATTTTATAACTTTTCTGGACATGTTTTTTAAATTCACAGGCTGAAACAGAGCCTTTGTAATATATAAATTGTCTTTCACAGCACTTAAACTTATGACTTTGTAACTGACTTTATTTCAATAAACCACCAGTTTGTTCTTGATAAACTTCAATAATATCATCATTCTCCATATCCAACGATTTTGGTGTATCATCATCGTT
>CM068313.1:23518011-23593011 GCA_034766995.1 Acanthacorydalis orientalis
TTTGTTAAATATATACATATATATATATATATATATATATATATATATATATATATATATATATATATTTTTACTTACCTTCACCTCTTTTATAGTATTACAATTACAAGTTAATTCATTTTTACCAAGAGACACGCTCTGTTGCTTTGGATTTCGATCAAAATGATTTCTTAACATATAAACAGGCAACTAAAAATAATTTAATATGAGGAAAATGAAAATATTCTTTATTTCAGTAATAAATGTATAGGAAAACTCACATTTTCTAATTTATTATGGCGAAGATTTAATATTATAAAATGATTTATAAATGCAGTTCCTTCCATATCTTGTATAGAAGTAATTTTGTTATGTTGCGCGTATAAACGGCTTAAACTATTATAATTTTCATTCTTTAATTGTATTAAAGATGTTATCTACAAATCATTACAATTTATATTAATATTAATAAAAAATGTGAAGAATCACTGCCATTTCACTTACATTATTAAAAGATACATTTAAAAGAATCGTATTTAGCGGTAAAGTTTCAGGCAACGAATTTAAATTTCTGTTTGAACAATCTACTTGTACAGAAAATACAGATGGCTGCCCTGGAACTATATGAAAACGGAAAGGTTCACAATCACATTCCTTATTTTCTACCTTTGGACATTCATTACTAAGCTAAAAAAAATTCACACGTGTGTATATATATATATATATATATATATATATATATATATATATATATATTAGGTGTAAAAATTAATTCGGTGCCTTTAAATTGAATCAATCATAACTGTTTTAAATTAAAATATGTTCTTGTCGTTTTAGGATTTTGAAGTGCCAATCTTAACATTTAAAAACTATATACTTTGGTTAAGCAGTTGGTATAACCTCACAAAACAGTCGTGAACACGATGGCATCCAAAAGGACCATTGTATATTTTTCTCATTTCAGTTGAAAAAAAAACAGTTTCCATTCTATTTTTAAATATACAACAAATAGATAAGAATTATTTTTAAATAAACCTTTTTTTTACGAAAAAATAAGTTTATAGTACTATTGACTTTGGTTTAAATGGCAATATTGGCGATAACGTAATCATAAATATTTTATATTATAATTTAGGTAATATCAAAGGCTTTATCAAATATTCTGTCAGCTTTGTAATAGATAGAATTTTAATTTACGATAACCGTGTATAAAATATAATGGTAAAAAGAAGATATTAAATTTTTATGCATATAATATATCATTTTTTTGTAATCAGATATTCTGTTAATTAAGTTTATAAATTAGCTCGAATTAATGTTCTTCATACGACAAACTCAATTATCACGAAAAAAAGTAAAAAAATAAAAAAGAAATATTTTATTATATTTATATTATATATATATATATATATATATATATATATATATATAAAATCATATATATTCATATGTACATACACACACATATATTTTTTATGATATAAAAGTGAATTTATTTATTTCCATTACCTTAACAATGTGTTCCATTTGTATAAAAGGCACCTTTTCTATAGAATTGAACCACTGAAACGAGTTTGAATATACACAAAATGTTTCATTCTGATGCTCAAATGTTATATTCTCTTCTTTATTCAATATTTTAAATAAAGATGTACATTGAAAAGGTGTATTATCTGGAATAAATTCAAAAGTATATGTACTAATTGGAAAATACGATTATATAATTATTTTTTTATATTTACTTGAAATGTTCAAAGTTAATTTTCTTCGGCTAAGACCCAAATTATCCAGGGTTGTAATATTATTATGTGATAAATCTAATATAGTAAGATTGAGTAAATTTACGATAGCGCGTTGTCCTATTTCGCTTATACCATTATTGGATAAATTTAGACATTCAATTGATTGATATTTTTTAAAATCTGCAGATACATTTGTGATTCTTCCATCGGTTATAGATAATGATTTAAGACGTTTCCATTTAGTACTAATTGGTAAATAATCGAAAGTTGCATTTCGTATATGAAGTGCTTGTACATCACCTGTACCACCAACAGCTGAAAATATTTTTCTTATTTACATCGTACATATTTGTATGTACTGGGTCACCCCATAAGTAATGCGGTTTTTTAAAATAAGTTTTGAAACAGCGAAAAAATTAACGTTTTAATTTTAATTCAAAATATATTTTTCATTATTATTTAAGATTTCTTCCCATCTCAGTGGTAAATTTTTAATACCATAACGATATCATTTTTGGGCTTTATATTAAAGAAAGAGTCGAACTCCCATCGGGCATCACGCTGTATTAAACCGTTTTCCATTGATGTGATTTTGGAGACTTTTGAACAGATGATAATCCAATGGTACTAGATCAGAGGAATATGGTGGATGAGTCATAACTTCCCATTCCAATTGTCTTAGTGTTTGGAGGTTTTCGCATCCCATGTGAAGTCGGGCGTTGTCGTTCTGAAAAATTACGTCAGTTGTTCACAATACAACTCCTTTATGATGGTTCAATTCTCTGGTAATAGGTCGTAATGGATAATTCCTTCCATATCCCACCAAACAGATATCATAAACTTTTTTGGATGAAGCCCTCCTCTCGCATTTAAAGATGGTGTTTCATTGCGATCAACCCATTGTCTTTGAAGTTTAATATAGTTATAAACAATCTATTTTTCATAACCAGTAACAATTCTATTCAGAAACTGATCATTTTGCAATCGGCGTAGATGAGAAGTGCAAATGTCCACACGTTATTTTAAATTAACGTCCGATAACAAGTGCGGATCCCACTGACCCTGCTTAGAAACCTTACCAATCATTTTCAAGTGCCAATGAATAATTGAATGCGTTGATTTGAGCTTTTGGTTAATTCTTCTACCGTTGAACTAAAATTTTGTTCCACTAGTGTTTGCAAGATCTCATCATCAAACTCTTGAAGACATGCTGACCTTTCCTCATCTTCAAGGCTGTAGTTCCTGAACCAACATCGCTGAAACCATCTTTGTTCTCGGCTAAGACCAATAACATTGTAACTATAAATTGCCTACAATTATTTATCTACAGTTGTAGTGTTGTTAGCCTGAAGAAACTCCCAAAGCAAAATATACTTAATATGCTCTTTTGACACTTCCATGAAAACAAATATTTTTTTTTTGTAAATTTGTGTGACGACTATTAATCTTCCACGATAAGACTAAGAAAACATCACGTATAATTGAGCAGCATATATATATATATATATATATATATATATATATATATATATATATATATATATATATATATATATATATATATGATACGTTATTGTAATAATTGCAAAGTATTGCATCATTCATTTTCACTTATATGAAAATACCGCATTACTTATGGGTGACTTAATATGTATACCATTATTTGCTGTTAATAATATTAAAATAAATTACCTGACGATAAATTGATCCTCTTACACACACACACACACACACACACATATATATATATATATATATATATATATATATATATATATACAAACATACATACATACATACATATACATACATATGTATATATGCATATGTATGTATCTGTTTTGAATATTCTACCATAGAAAAAATAACAATTCGCCATAAAATAAATAATGCAGATGTACTGTTGTGTGGTTATATATTATTAATTTTTATAAATCCGGTAGAATTTTTATTTGAAAGAAAAAGATTCAAATCGAATGTGAACACAAGATTTAAAAAAATATGAAATATTAGAATATTATTACTTAGTAAATGTTTAAATAATTCTTTTTAAGTTGGCTTACTTCATAAGAGTAAATTTAAATTCTACATCTTGGCTCGTTAAATTTATAACTCGATCAAATTTTATGTTATAAAATATTGAATTCTGCTTCAAAGTTTTTGCTTTTACTTTTCTAGTTATAATATTTAAATAGCAATTGAATAAACCTGCACATTCCATGCTTTCTTGTAGAGAAGTGGAATCGATATTACAACAAATTACTGCTTCTGGGTGATCAGGTAGAGCTTGACATTTGCATGTACTGTTACGTGGACATTTTTCTTCAGGTTGGTGAAAACAATGTAAGTCTAGAACAGGTGGTGTAGGCGTTGTTTCTGTTGCATTTGGTGGAATAGGTTCTTCAGTAGGTTCATGTTCAAGGCGACATGTTATAATTGATAAATGTAGAATAATATTAAGTACTGTCGTCCAACATATTGTAAACTGCATTGGCATCTGTAATATTGTCAGCTGTATGATCGTAAACTTGTGATAGTTAGTAAAAAAATACTGTATCTGATTTTACAATTTCAAAATCGGTACATTTGAAAATAATGTATTTTGGTAACATATTCCAAGGGTAAAAAAATAGATATTATTGGTGAAGTATTATGTAGTACAGCGGTGATTATTTAATTTTATGTTATATAAAAATATTTTAAAATATGATTCATACAAGTTCAATATAGGTACACATCTCTTTTATAAAGAGTACCTGTAATTGAAAATGAACGTTGGATCTTGATACTGAAAAGCGTTATTTATTATGATATATTTACGTATAGATTTTCGAATTGTAATTATTAATAAACTTGTCTTCATCGTTTGGTTGTTTAAAACTAGAAAATATTTAAAACTTTCAATCTGTATAACGCACAGTACTATAAAATACGAAAATGTAAGAATCCGAGACTAATATTTGATAAGCTTCATTCTGTCACAGTATTCAATCAAAAACTATTTGCTTCTCAGAATTTTACTCAATATTTTGGTAAATTTTTGAAGTGAATGCAATTTTACAAGAAAACCCTAATGTGTCAAATGCTTTAAATATTGAATACTAAATAAAAAAAAAATACTATAATAGACTTTACAGTACATTGCCAAATAAAGATCAACTAACAGCAATTAAGTGAACTATATCTCTACGAAATATTAATACCATAATAAATAATTGTCATACGGTAATGATTTTTTAAAAAATGCAGAAATTATTTATCAGATAACTAAATTGCCTATTTAATGAAAAGATAGTAGTTGGCTGTATCTTCGATTCATTATTCGTAAATAAAAGGCTCTTTTTATAATGAACTTTGACCTTTTTATAACGAATTATATTGAATTTGATTAATGGGGTTATTCTCGAAATTCTATTAAACTTTTCTTTTTTAAAAAAAAACACCTGCAGCATATTTGTTTAAACAAAATAATGTTCATGGATAATACTGTTGGGTTTTGTATAAATTACATTGTTTTTGGCGTGTGACCAAAAATTTATGAGAGCTGATTTTTTGTTAAAATACGATATAGTTGATTTTAATATTCCACGATGCAATTAGAAATTCATATTTGGTACGTACATGTTATGAATAAACATTTGTTTAAATAAACAACAGATTTAAACATTTTTAATTAAAAAAATCGATAAAAAGAAAATAATTGACAATAGCAGGTTGAAAATAAAAAAATGTATGTGGAAAATTTTCAATTCCTCGATTTATATTAAAAAAATATACTTGTACATCTTCAAAAAAAAAATAAAAATAAGTGAGTGCATTGATGATGAAGTAAATAAAACTATATTTATGGAGATAGAAGCCAAATAAATAAAAAATTACCCATAAATCAGCCTATAATTTAAAATAAAGTATTAGAATTTACAAAATGGAGTTTTATGAGTTTTACGGCTTCACTGATTAGAAAATAAAATGATGTGTATCCTTCAAAGAATAGTTGAAATATTCGACAACGTTGAGGAAACAGTTATTCCTTTATAGTTTAAAACATGTAACTGTTTTGAACAAAGAACAACTTACAAACGTGATTAAATAATATATTTCATTAAACGTTAATTTTTCTTCTGCACTTACACAAAAAAATAAAAGTTTATATTTCATTCAAATACAGAAAAGTTTAAAAATATTCTATATATTTTATAAAAATATTTAAAAACTTATAAAATATTTAGCAGAACCGTATTTTTATTAAAGATATTTTATTATACATATAAGATCTGTGGTATAATGATGTGCACGTACGTATGTATGTATTTTATATATATATATATATATATATATATATATATATATATATATATATATATATATATATATACATGCATGTTAATAGTTGTTTACAAAAGTATTAGTGGCTTATATAGATTCATAATAAATGATAACCACTACTTTAAATATGTTTTTAATTTATTATTTTGTATAAATATGAAGATTTCAAACAGATCTGACAATAGGTCTGTCACAAAATGAATTATTCATTGTTTATTCTTTGGTTCATGATATTATGCTAATTTATTGCTCGGTAAACAGTCTATCGAGACACACGGCATTTATGTTTGTGTTTATATTGTAGGTGTGCCTATTGCTTCAGGGTTTTTAACGTGTAAGTTTAATGATATCAGTTTAAAAACAAATAACTTCTGCACTGTACACATATATTAATATACTTTTTAATATGGACTATTTTAATGCATACCATTTAAAACAAGAATTTTTATTGACAAAAGCGAAACAAACAATATTCATTTATTTTTATTATATATATATATATATATATATATATATATATATATATATATATTCTCCTCATTACAAATTAAATAACATAATTTAATCTAATATGTATTTATGAACAACTAAAATATTGTTAAAAATGATAAAATAGTTCACAAATACTAATTGTAGGAGTAAATATTTTAAGTTAATTTACATATTAATATAATAAATGTTTTCATAAATCATTTATTATTTCTTTGATAAACGTTAGCATTTAATTAAATAATTTTTACGTATTTTTTTTGAAATTATAATTTGCAGTAAAACTATTTTAAATCGCAAAAATAATTGATTTCGAATAAAAAGTTTTTTTAATCACTGAAACACTATACTGTTAACTTTTCTCTAAATATAAATCAAAGTAATTTCAGTTATTAGAAAACCAAAGGACCGTTAAAGGGTTAAAAATTACGGTATGCATTAAAAATCTAAACTATGAACTTTTAATTTCATCGCATCTAATTTTTATTTCAAACCAAAAATCATAATTAAATTACACAATAACTTTATACACTTGTTAACACTGATTGAACAGTGGCGTACGACATATTTAGATACACATTTCGTACAATATTTACACAAGCACACACATATTACATACATACATACTTACATACATACATACATATATATATATATATATATACATACATACGTAAATTATATAACTTATGTGTGGAAAATAATTAAATTATATAGTAACTGATTATAATTTTAGTATTATTGAGAAATTACAATTTAAATAATTTCAGTAATAAAGGTGATAACATTAAATTTATTGTCTGCATATAATTTGTAAAATTCAATTCAATTTACGTCTTAATTGACTTAAACTTGTATTGTCTTGTAGTAAATGAAAAAATAATTTCTTTGCTACAGTAAAATCGACTTGTAAAAATTATTTCCATATTTTTATAAACTGTAGAAAAAATATTCTTAGATGTAAAGTGATTATTAAATTAAAGAATTTGAACATATGAACAAAGTTGTAGACATTTTTTTAAAATTGTTAAGTCCCTAGAAAATAAAAATGTAAAACTAAAAAAAAAAACGTTTAATAGGCGGTGTTATTTTTTTTTATAAAGACCTATATCTAAATTAAATCGTCAAAATGTTTTTCAATGCTATTATGAAAACGTTTAAAATTGGTTTATTTCTTAAACCTGCTCCAAGTTCAAAAGAAAGAAAAAGAGTAAAGACAGAAACTATTTTTTAATCTGTATTTTATAATGTGCACACATCCCACAAATATTCATACAAGTATGAATCTATGTACGATGGTGGTCCCAGAAGTATCCAGCCTGACCTAGAAATGGCGGTAGTTGTTTGAAAAATATCACTGTATTAGAAAGTACACAATCTATAAAGCATATGTTTCAAGTTTGAGGGCGCCACGTTGTTTAGTATTTGTTTGGCAGCCATCAATAGTGAACGTTTTCAGTGAATTTGTGAAAATGGAGAAAATTGGTCATCGTTACGTGATACAATACTTTTATTTGAAAGGCCTCAGCCCAACCAATATAAAAGCTGAACTGGATTCTACTCTGGGTGAGTCTGCTCCTTCGTTTACAACAGTGAAATATTGGGTAGCAGAGTTTAAACGAGGCCGTACGAGCTGCCAAGACGAGCATCGCAGTGGTCGACCAAATGAGGTGACGACTCCAGAAATGGTGAAGAAAATCCACAAAGCGGTACTGGATGATCGTCGACTGAAAGTGCGTGAGCTAGCAGACATAGTAGGCATTTCAAAAAGTGCGGTACATCGCATATTATCTGAAAATTTGGACACGAGAAAGCTGCGTGCAAGATGGGTGCCGCGTTTGCTCACACTCGAGCAAAAACAGTGTCGTGAAGATGTTTCAATTGAGTGTTTAGCGAAGATTTACAGCAACAAAGCAGAATTTTTGCGCCGTTTCATAACCATGGATGAAACATGGGTCCATCACTTCACACCCGAGACAAAAGAACAATCAAAACAATGAACTGAAAAGGGAGAACCGGCTCCAAAGAAGGCGAAGACTGTTTCATCTGCAGGCAAGGTCATAGCGTCGGTTTTTTGGGATGCGCCTGGGATAATTTTCATTGACTATCTTGAAAAAGGAAAAACTATCAACGGCGAGTATTATGCGAACTTATTGCAACGTTTGAGCGAAGAAATCAAGCAAAAACGGCCGCATTTGGCTAAGAAGAAAATGTTGTTTCATCAAGACAATGCACCAGCTCACAAATCTGTTATTGCAATGGCCAAAATTAATGAATTAAAGTTTGAATTGCTACCTCATGCACCCTATTCGCCAGATTTAGCCCCCTTGGATTATTTTCTGTTCCCAAACTTGAAAAAATGGCTCAGTGGTCAAAGATTTCCCAACGATGAAGAAGTGATGTCGGCAGTTAATGGGTATTTTGAGGAGCAAGACAGTTCTTATTATAAAAAGGGTATCGAACTTATTGAACATCGCTGGGAAAAGTGTATAGAGCTGAAAGGAGATTATGTTGAAAAATAAATATATTTTTTTCCAAAATTTTTGTGTTTTCTTTGTTGGGTCGGGTACTTCTGGGACCACCCTCGTATTCGCTTATGTGTAATTTAATATTAATAATGTGTAGTTATTGGTTTAAGTTCATGAATACTATATTTTCACATATATTATTTTTATTTGTTTGTACAATAAGGAATGTTTTGTTTATACTATTTTTCGTTTTTTCAATATGCTTTTCTGACTATTAAATATTTTTTTTTTATTTTTTTAATTACTATTTCAGTCGTTATATATATATATATATGTATATATATATATATATATATATATAGTGTAACTCATTTTTTACATATGTATACAAGGTGATTTACATATAATGTTTCAATTTACAATATTTCTACATATGTTGTATTGTTTCTAAACGTATCTCCGATGTAAATCGGGACCTAGGTTTAAATAAAATATTGTTCAATATGTTACTTTTCCATGTTATTTTTAATTACTATTTTTAAGAAATCTTCTTATCTTTCTATTTTTATATAAATAGCTTTTTAAAACTAATGCATACTTGATTTTTTCTTGTGGTATTTTACGTTCCCTTTAAAGGGTGTATCGTACATTAATATATATACATATATGTGTGTGTGTGTATGTGTGTATTTTCTATAAGTGGCTCTACTCATAAATAAAATATGAATAACAAGTCCTATAATTGTATTCAAAGAATTATATATTATTTAATTGAATCGTTTCTTTTCTATTTACTACAATATGTGCCAGTATTCAACCCATTTAAAAGTTAATTTTTTCTTATATATTTTAAAAAGAAATATGTATGCGTGACGCCTATGAGTAATTCATCCATACCGAGTTATCTTTTTTTATTCCTTATAATTTCATTAGATCATTGAACTTTAACTCCTTTGCATTTGATCTTCAGTTCACTATCTCTTACTTACTACTGAATAGCCATAAGTTCATTGCATTATTTGATCATATGTATATATTTCCTTTCTTGTAGTTAAATCATACACGACTATATATATATATATATATATATATATATATATATATATATATATATATATATATATATATATATATATACGTATATATATATATATATATATATATATATATATATATATATATATATATAGATATATATATATATAGAGAGAGAGAGAGAGAGATATGTCTGTCTGTATTTGTGTGCATATGTGTGTTCCTATATTAGTGTTATGTATAGAAAGTAAGAGAGAAATCCATAATTAAAAAACATAAACACATTGAATGAAAAGTAGAGATTTGGTATTATCTTAATTCTCGTTTGATAAAAAAGTATTATTTTGTACTGTTGCATTTAATTATTATGATATAATTTTTCAACACTATTGAAATTCTGTGTTTTAAATGCTGATCAACTGTGAATTTAATGAAAATTCATAATTTTAAAAAAATCATAATTTAAGATATTTGATTTCAACGATAAGATATTTGCTTTTATATGTAATAAAATATAATATTTATGCTTAAGTAAATGAATGTCAATTTAATTAAATTACTTGTTGTATTAGTAGCTAATAATTTTATTTAATTGTACATATTCATATTTCAATAGTTTTATGATTTTTCCTAATGTGTTTACTGATTTTTACGGAATAATTATAATAAATAGTATATTTTAATTAAACTAGCACAGTTGAAAATATACTCGTAATCCTCTTGAATTAAATCATACATTATCTCACATCGAAATTTAATAATATTGATAATGTAAATATTGAATGCAGGTATATATTAATTACAATATTTTGTAAAATTTCTTGAAAATGTATCAATATGAAGAAATGAAATATAAATATGTCTTTATATTGTAAAATTGTATAAAGATTATTTTATTGTATAAATATTGACTGAACGGATTCAAATGATCACAATTTGATAATTGTTCAGTGTTTTATTTATTTATATTTATATATATATATATATATATATATATATATATATATATATATAGTTGTTCATGAATAAAATAAAATTATCTAATCTTAATAAATTCTGCAAAAAGTCTTGCAATTGATGAAATTTTACTTACTTTCAACTCTATGTGAAAATTGCGCGAATTTCTGTTAGATGTATTTTCAAACATATGGTATTTGAAATAACATAGTGCACATAAAAATTATATTAATATTAATATTGTCACTTTTTCAAAGATACGATTTGGAAAAATGTTACTACGAAATGACGCAAAGATTCTTTAAGTATAATTTAAAACGAGATAATATTTATTATTTCAATCATAATAATAAATGACAAAAGTGATATTTTTAATAAAAGTACCTCAATGTATTTTGTAGAAAAGAAATTTTCTTATTATATTTTACACTGATAAAAATATTAATTTAAGGATATAAAACTCCGTCTAGTTCATTAATCATATTTAATTTTTAGTCAGATTTTGAATTCGTTTTATAATTTTTAAGAAATAAATAAATAACAAAGAAAGTTGATTTTTAGATTTAAATCAGTATTGATTCTAATATTTTTAATAATTGCCACTCAAGATTTAAGATTATTTTTTAAATTGTTATGCTATTTTCATCAAACGTATTTGAATTTTGTTGTCTTTTAGAACAATTATTTTGTTAATTATTTGTCACATTTTCTATACAATTAAACCCAAATAATGTTATACAGAAAAATACGCACACGTGAAGATGAAGTCATTACTTCGGTATTTCTGTTTATAAGTGATTTATTTTAAAAAGTGTACGAAAACTAATTACGTTAATGAATATATTTAACAATAAACTGATTTGTATATATATATATATATATATATATATATATATATATATATATATATAAAACATTTAATCAAATTTATTTTGTAAATGTTGATTTTAAATTTACAATAAATCAAAACTGATATGGACGTATAATATAGTTTAGTTTCCATCCAAACGTTTTTAGATAATTGAGTAAATAATGGTATGATATTAAATTTTTACTTTTACATATGCCCACAAACGTGCATGCATATATGTATATATACATGCACGAGTATATATATGTATATATATATAAATATATATGTGTGTGTTTGTGTGTGCAAGCGCGTGGATTTGTGTGTACATATGTGGTTATTTAGTGTTAATAGATATTAAGTATTAAAAACAAAGAGAAAAAAGAACTGTTAATTTTAATATTCATGTACAGTGAATAACTTTATTATACTTTTAGTTGATACTATACATTATAATGAGCATAATTCACGTTGGTGGTAGTTTTTGTTCACGAATTTGTATAAAAAAATATTTTTCTGATTTTTGAAGTTGACGCATATATATATATATATATATATATATATATATATATATATATATATATATATATGAGTATGTGTTTTTCTATTTGTGCATATTCATATCTATACTAAGTATTTACATTGATTACGATACGTATAAATAAACATAAAATAACATAGAGTTCTGTTGATTTTATTATGAACTTCTAAAAAAATAAAACACATTAACCTGTCTAATGTTTTAGCGTTTATTCACACACATCACACACACACACACACACACACATATATATATATATATATATATATATATATATATATATACACATACATATTTATACATACATATATATTCAGTTGTAAATACCTTAGAATATATTTCGTTTAATTTATTTTAATACTACGTTTTATGTACATTTTAACTATTTTTTGATATTGTATCCTATATTAAAAAAATAAACCTAATGAATTGTCTCGCATAAATAATGGGTGTTATTATTACATAGCAGGAAGATGAAAATAGCATCAAGGTTGTGGTCAACGATAACATAAACAAATTCATTTTTCATTTTATGAAAACAACAAAAGTCTACAGACTAGATCGTAAACATTTTAAGAACTAATTAATTGGAATAAATCTTAAAATTATATTTTTTTTAACACAATTTAATGTACAACAGAAGTTAAAATTTAAAATCACGAATATATTTTAACACCAACATCTGGATTTGTTTCTTGTTTTTATCAATAAAATTTTATTTGTTTTTATTATTTTTAAATACGAAATTCAAATTTTTATGCACATTTATTACACCTATTTAATTTACCTTATTTTACAAATTGTAAAGTCAATACTTTTCTTTCCCTGATAGAGTCCACCTTTAACTAGATTAATTAGTTGGAAGATGAATCGATTAATGCAAATTTAGTTTAATCTATTACATTTACGTATAAATGAAAACAAATAAATAAATACTGGTCGCGTTGCAAAGCACATTCCCTCCGACATGCAAGTAATGACTGACTGATTTTAATTTTTACCTTGTAGCATAATCTAACTTAGTGTTAAGTTGCATACACACTACTATATTGTGTGTGGAATATAAGTTAATTAAAATTACAGTAATGCAGAGGTACACATAATGAATTCTGTTTCTATGAAAACAATATATTTTTATTTTATTAATAGATTAGTTTAACTCAGTTGCTATATAAGTATATTATTAGACTCTAAGGCGCATTAATGATCTATTGTGGGAATGGCTTTATGTATTACAAAAATACACATGATATATAATATATTTATATTTAGTTAGTATAATAATATTTCATACATTTTTAAATTGTTATTTCAATGTATACTTATTAATTAAAGTTGATCTCAAATATATGCTGAAAATAAATAATTATTTACAAATGGTATTTAGGTCGTGATAAAATTTTGACATGCGCATACAGAAAGTTTTTTATCTATGTGCGCATATGACAATATATCAAACTACACGTGCTTTAAATGTTAACCTAAATTAAAATTAAGACCTGTAAAAATGCCAGCAATATCACAAGAAAACAATTTATTAATATATAAAGGAAGTAACCATCTCAGGCAGAGACTCATATTATCGACATTAAGTGGAAAACCTATCAAAATAATCGAGATAAGAAATTTAGAAGATGAACCAGGTTTACGTGAATATGAAGTGAATTTAATTCGTTTATTTGATAAAATTACGAATGGAACAACTATTGAACTTAGTGAAACAGGAACATCTTTATATTATTTACCAGGATTATTAAATGGTGGAAAATTAGAACACGATTGTTCTCTTCAAAGAGGCATAGGTAAACTTCTTTCATTTACAAATCTTATAATCTGAAATACTGACTGAAAATTATTATTCTTAGGTTACTATCTTGAAGTTCTTCTGTATTTGGGTCCTTTCTGTAAAATACCACTTAATGTGACATTAAATGGAATTACAAATAATAATATAGATGCATCTGTCGATCATATTAAAGCCTGTGCATTATCTATTTTGAAAAGGTTCTTTATTGTAGATAATGGTTTAGATTTTAAAATATGTAAGCGTGGAATGGAACCTTTAGGTGGAGGACAAATTATTTTTCAATGTCCAGTATATAAACAGATAAGACCAATTCAGTTTACTGAGTATGGAATGGTAAAACGTATTCGTGGAACAGTATATACTCTTCGTGTTTCTCCAGCTGTAGGAAACAGAATAGTAGAAACTACGAAAGGAGTTATGCTAAAATTTTTACCAGATGTTTATATTAATACAGATCAGTGTAAGGGAAAACAAGCTGGTAAAAGCCCAGGGTTTGGAATCAATTTAATTGCTGAGACCACAACTGGTGTATTTTATTCTGCTGAACAAGTAAAAATTGTTAAAGTAAAAGTAAGTAAATTCACTCCCAGTTTATATCTTTTTTATTTTAGGTTTCACATGTAGTTGAAGAAAATTGTTCTCCATCAATTCCAGAAGATATTGGAATAAAATGTGCTCAAAAACTATTAGAAGAAATTTACCGTGGAGGTTGCGTAGATTCAGCTTTTCAATCACTTGTAGCCTTATATATGGCATTAGGGCAAAAAGATGTCTCTAAATTTATTATCGGGCCAATGTCTGATTATACAATATCATTTCTTCAACATTTAAAAGAATTTTTTGGTGTTACATTTAAGTTAGAACATTTAAAACCAGAAAATGAAGATGATGACATTCCTGGTGCAAGTAAAATTGTAATGACCTGTTTAGGAATAGGATATACAAATTTGAACAAAAGAGTTCTTTAAATTTTATGGTAAATATTTAATTACAAAATACACTTCATGTAGTATTAAGTACAAATAAATATAGAGATTAATTTATTTCTCAACCAAGTATTTCACTTTGTTTTTGAATATATATTATTAATTATAATATGTACATAAGAAATCATATAGCAGATTTAATTTAATAAATAAACAATATTTTTTGTTTTGATTTGTTTTAAAAATAATTTGGACTTTCATTATCACCTTGGTACATTATACAAATCAAAGTACTATTAATTTAATAGAATGTTATTACTATTTGTTTGAAATAAAGAAATGTATATTTTAATTATATCCATAAATATTTGAATAAGTTGTAAAGTGTTTTTGTATAATATAAAAATATTTATTTACAAATTATTTTTAAAAAATAAATTTCATAAATAAATTTTAAAACAATATATGTATGTATTTTACTTTTAACTTAAAAATATTTTGATGTTATTGAAACTGTTTCTTACTATTTTGAAATATTTTACTTATTTCATCAAAAAACAAAGGTATTTTTCATATCACACTTTTTTTTAACCACTATCACTGAATAACGAAATCATTTATAATATACTTATGTAAATATATTACTATTCTTTACATCCTAACCCTGCAGACCAGTTACATATTCCTCCTACAGGATCAAAACTAAGATTTTTTGGACATGTGTACTCCCATCCCACAACAGCACCACTTTCAATTTTGGCACAAGATATAAATTTTTTACATGATACAGGATGAGGAAAATTTCCTTGATCTAAACATTGTATTTTCCCTGATGGGTGTATCAAAACTTTGCCTTTTATTGGTCCTTTATCTATTATTCTTTCATCTTCATCATCATAATAATCATAATCAATAATTGGTCGATAAGTTCTAGTGCTTACTGATGATTGGGGGCGAGTGATTTTATCAAAAACCCCTGGTTTTCTTCTCCTTATTACTGTTGGTCTTGTTACTAATATTTGTGTAGTTTCTGTAGTAATAGGTACTGGTTTGCGTTTTTGTGGATTTTGTTCTGCAATACAAATTTTAATTGAGTTTAATATACAATTTGAAACTAATTGTAATATTAATAATTCTTAATTTATATATAGTTTCTAAAATTATGAAAAAATAAAATAATGTTTTTATATCGAAAATAAATACATTTTCTTAATATTGAAATATTATATTAATTTTTCAAATTGATTATGTAATGTTATTAAATATGTATTTAATATATGTATTTTTAATGGATATTTCTGTAGTATATATATATATATATATATAGAGAGAGAGAGAGAGAGGGTATTAATTATAAATCTTTACTTGTAATTGAGCATGAATACACATATAATGTTTTAATTATAAATACCTATTATTGTCGGTGATGTTACTGGTGTTATTTCTGTACTATATTCTTGAATTTTTTGTGTTGGCACAGGTGCTAATTGTAAATTTTTTAAAACAGTTGCAAATTCATTTAATTCTGTTGTTCCATAGGATGTGTTATTTTCTTGAAAATTAGTTATGGGTTCTTGTAAAACTTCTTTATGTTCGAGTGGTTGTTGATTGGTTGATTCCAATTTTTGATCATTTGAATCAATTTCGATTGTTTTTATCGTTGATGATGTTGTACGTAATAATGGGCGACGGACTTTAAAACGAAATCGGTTGGTTGATTTTATACCAGAGGATGTGGTTTCAGTGTTGGGTGCTATAAAAAATATTTTTTTTATCATAATATGCTCGTACCGTTTATTGTATAGTATAAGATTTAGTTATTGCATATTGTTTTAAATTGATCAAATATTAAATTTAGTGTTATACAAATAAAGAAGTATTATATATATATATATATATATATATATATATATATATATATATATATTAAAAAGTACTAAAATTAATTTATGTACATCACATGTACGTACATATATACATTGAATCTACAAATTAATTCTATGCCCTTTTTATAGAAAATGAATGTTTACAGAAAAATGGAATACATTCCAATTCTCAAAATGTCTCGCATTATTTTGTATAACTTTGCTTCGTCTGTCGTGTAAATGATGAATCTTTTTTTGGACCTGTTTTCCACTGTTTTAGCATTTTTTGTATGTTTTATGCGTCACAAGACCTTTACTCAAAACTGAACAAATCATTTTCGCGGCTTCAACAGCATTTTTTTCAACTAAAATCTGAAAATCATGAAAGCCTAATATGTTGCTTTTTGGATGCCATCGTGTTCATTACTATTTTGTGAGGTTATGCCAACTGCTTGGTCTTGATGTATAGTGTTTTTAAATGTTACGGTTAGCACTTTAAAATACTGAAGCGCTAGCCTTTCTGTCAAGAAAATATTTTAGTTTACAGTGAATTATTTTTTACATCCATATATATATATATATATATATATATATATATATATATATATATATATATATATATATATATATATATATACACACACACACACTCACACATATATTTACATATACATTGGATACATTAGACACATTGGTATCGAATTATATTTAAGAAATTATGAGGTAAATTTGTTATGTAACAAATTTTTTTTATAGAAAAAAGTATCTAATAGTAATTACATTTTAGAATCGATATTCTTATTTTATATATTTGGACATTCATTTAAAATGTTAAATTAATATTTTTAAAATATTACATTATCATGTAATCACTAACAATATTAAATGTGTACTATAAATATTTGCTTTTTTATTTGAACATTAATAATGATTTCATGACTTATTTTGATCTTCAGGCAATTGAAATAAGCATACATTTTTATTTCTAAATACGTATTTTATGTCTTATCGTTAAGAGCGGAGTATTTTTTTATTTATTGGCGTTTATTGGTTTACAAATGTTTCAGAAATACTATATTTGAGCATATTGTAATAAATAAATTATAATTTAATATTATTGAAAAATTATATGATAAAATATTATATGAAAAATTTTAATAATTTAATTTTAAGTAGAGGTTTTTTTAATATTTAATATGTTTGAATAATTTGCGATTTAGATAGACATTATTTTAATAAATATGTCGATTTCTTCTTTTCGAACAAAATTAATTGCAAAAGAAAAAAATATCATGATGTATTTGATTAAATAATATAAACCAACGTAACCTAATAAGTCATTAACTAATGTAAATTATATAAAGTTAACGAAATTAATTATATTAATGAAAGTGAAAATGCGAATTAACTATTCATTCTTTAACATAAACTCTGAGGGTATTAAGTAAAGAAATCGATGTTCATTCAGTACTATCTATAGTTTATATAAAAAGGCGTGTCATGAAGATCCTCTATAGCGTCATACGTGTTAGAAAGTGAATTAAGACGATATAAGAAACAGTGGCGGCTTTGTATGTAAAGAATTTCTGAACAAAGATTTTGTAAATAAAAATCTTCATTTATATATACATACATATTTGAATTGAATGTATTTATTTGTATTTGAGATACACAATGACCTATTACAAAGGTGGTTGATATTATTTTTCATGTGCTTATTTTTTTATAATACTTTCAGTTTTACAATTAAAATAATAATAATGATTAGTTGAAATAATAACAGTACAGTGATATATAATAGTATTAGAGAATAATATGAAGTATAGTTTATTTATTTAGACAAAATGACCGGAGTTTCACGGCTGAAGTTACATAATAAAATATATTATTCGCTTCATATTTGGTCTTTATGAACATTATATTTGGAAACTGATTAACTTGTATAAAAGTGTTCCTATATGGCTCATATTGTCGACAGAACGTAATAGGTGTTAATTGTTTCATTCATATTTAAGTTACACATTAGGCACTGCGTCTCATATATTCTATGAGTAATTCCTTTATTGCTGTTGTAACAAACTTTGCGTCCCCAAGTTTTATTTGGACTATGCTTCTGATATATTTTAGTGGTTATACACACACACACATGTATATGTATATATATATATATATATATATATATATATATATATATATATATATATATATGTATATATATGTCTGTATAAAAATAAATGCTAATTTAAAAAAGAGCCAAGGTTAATCTGTTAAACAATATACGTCAACCTTCATCTAGATATCAAACAATATAAAATAAAAACCGATATAGCATGAAATATTAATTCAAATACTACACGGTTGAGTAGTCATTCAATTCATAAGTTCAAAGACAAGAAAAAAACTCGTTTATGTTCATTGGACAGATTTGTGTATAATTTAATATCGATTTTAATTAATTCATTACAAAATAATAAATGGAACGTTTTAATTTAGTTATTGATTTACGTAATTCTATTTAAAAAGTAATATACCTTTTTATAATAATAATTATATATATATATATATATATAACTAATATAAAAATAATAACAATTAGATACGATACATGTTTTTTTTTTGGGTAATTGATTAGCACGATGAGTGTTTATTAAAGTAGTTCTAAAAAGCATTGAAATGGGATAAACTATATTTAGACGAATAATTTATATCGTAGATAACTTGCTTGAAGAGAAAAGTGTTTGATTAATGTTTTTAATCTATCTTTACTTATAAACTTCAGAGTCTGAATATTAAAATAATTCAATGACTTAAACCGAAATAGAAAAGAATACAAAATATACTTTACGAATAATAAGAATAGTTAAACTAAGTAAAAAAGGAGAAGATAAAAACAATTATATATAATAAGTAAAGAGTTTGAAATGTAAATAAATAGAACGTATTACAAGAACAGAAACAAGTAATAAAATATGAAAATATTGAGAAATATTTAATTTTTCAATATTTTTGTTTAAAATATTGATTTGAATGAATATAAAAAAGACATGGAAACACGTTAACGAATATATAGGAACATGATATAAAAACAATTGATATGGGAGAGTGAAATAAAGAGAGAGAGGTACTGGATTGATTAAGAGGGAAAAGTTTGAAAGAAGCTTTTTTCAAAAATGCTTGAATGACTATGTTTATATATATATATATATATATATATATATATATATATATATGCGTGTTTGTGTGAGATTATCTTATCTACGTATTTTAATGTACATGTAGTAGTAAATTTCTATACTTATCAATAGTTTTAAAGTAGTCATTGCTGAGAAGCTTATAAAAATAATTTAAATAAAAAAATAATTGAATGAAATAAATTATTTCCATTGTATATAAGATAATGGTGTAATAAAAAGAGTAAATTGCCGCCACTGTTCTTGTTAATACCACTTTACCTGATCATGGCCATATACTAAATCACTTTCGTTGGTTCTTTTATCGGAGGAGGGATATGAGTTGTACTTTTATATACATGATCAGGCAGTACTCAAAGTAGACACATATTTTAATATATGATCAACATTTACCTTTGGTAGTAGTTGTTTGTGTGTTGTTACGAGCGGGATACTTGCGTCTTATAATACGTTTAGTTGGTCTCGGATAAAAAATTTTTTTCGTTGTCACAGTTTTTACATTTTCAGTCGTTTGTGGACGTTCTGTCGTATTTCTGGAAATATTTATGAGAGGCCTTCGCGAACCGGGAAATCTTAAAAACGGCGATTTCGTTGACACAGGTTCCTGGAATCAAATTTGTTGTTATTTATTATAGAAATGTAACGGAATGTATTTTTTATGTAATAAAATAATTGTGTTGTCCTGTGTTTTGATTTCAATGTATACGTATTTGTATGTCAATGTATGAATGTGTATAAGTATTTTGTTTCATTTTCATCTATATATTAGAAAAGTATATCTATTAAATAAATTAATTGCATTTTATTAAAAACTTTGAAAAAAAATAATCAAATATTTACATGAATTTTAATGTTCGTAGATTATTTTAAAAATGATACACACACTCACATATATCTATCTATCTGTATATATATATATATATATATATATATATATATACGCACACATAGATAGATAGAGATGGTATTTTTTTCTTTTTATGAAACATAATTTCGCTAAAAAAATACTTTCCTCCACAAAAGAATCAATTTAAATAAATATCCTAATAATGTACCAATACTTTCCTTAATAACAAAATAATACATTTTCTACGTTGAAAAAAGTTTTTGAAATTGTTAAAACTCTTAATTAAAAAGCTCTTTAAATTAAAAAACTATTTAATGAATAGTTAAACGTAATTAAGTTACAAAAATATTTAAAAAAATAATCTTAAAAAATCAATATTATTTAAAACAAACATTTATAATATATATATATATATATATAATAATAATAATAATAAATCTATAAAATAATATTATACAATCTTATTTTTAAATCTATAATGTACGCAGTCTAAAGACATCATTTTCGCACTATTGGGCCAACCCATTAGGTTTAATCTTTGATATTTATCAAATTATTTACATGTGTTCGTTTTTGTTTACTTAGAGGTCGAATAGGATTACACATTGAGCAATCATGGAAAGTGTTTGAAGTAAATTCAAATTTATTTGTCACTATATGACTAAAACCGGTTTCAACAATATCACCATTTGTGATGCGCTATAAGTGCGGTTCGTTGGAATTCTTTACAAACGAAGGACTTTGAATACATAATAAACCATAACATTGATGTATCAGTGCTGGATATTGTAAAACAAGTATATTTTTGGAAATGACTAATCATTTGACATTTTACTTTAAAACATTGAAAAAACGTTAATTTGTATGCATATCATATATAACTAAAAGTTGTTAAATTTATATTATTGAATTTACAGAGAACATTTAACTTTTGGTTTTAAATGAAATTTTTGGAAATACAAACATATTTTTAACACAAAATTGGTTAGCTATGATACTTAGAAATAAAATTAATTAATTTTATATTGTATCATTATAAATTGCACAGATTCTTTATAGATGTATATTTTTAATACATAACTAATTATAGTTAAACGTTTTCCTTTTTTCTAGATTTTTTTATTCGAATTTGTTATAAAATAAAATTGTAAATATAAAATTAGTTTTTTAAGTTAAAATACATTTTTTTTAAATTTACATCACATTTAATTCAATAAGAAAAAAATAAGTCAAAGTTATTCATGAAATGAATCACTTACGTTAATTTCAATTTAAATTAAAATATATTTATTAAAGTACTGTTAAACTGTCGATAAGTATAAAAATAACGATTATTTTTATAGTTTGAGTTACAGTTTATGAAAATTTAGGTTTGATTTTATATTCTACTTTAATAAGACTTTTTATATCATTTACAATTCCAAATGTAGTTCATGAACGAATCGAATACGTATAATTAAAAATACTTGGTTGTTTTTTTTTCACAGTAGAACATTCGACATTAGGAGGATATCCTGTTTCAGCAGAACAAAAAACAATCAAATTTTTATAAATATATGTTTACAATCTCTGTATCAATTGAAGTGTAGAATTAGAGTTGAAACAAAAGTATTGTTTATGGAATATTTTTTAAATTCAAATAGTGTAACAAACATAAAAAGACTAAGGAATTAAATCTTATAATTTATAAGTACTTAAATTCCTATTAATTTATATATATATATATAAATTCTAAATACAGATAACCCTGGTATAATGCGATTTTGATTTTCTATATCAATCCTTACATAACGCGGTATGCAGTTTCCCAGAACGCGGTATTTAGGCATGTATAATCACAAAAATACGAATTGGTGTAAGTGCCAATTTGGTGTCTGGCAATCTGTCACAGTTTCGCTAACGTGACATTTTTCTGGAACTTAACTTCCGCGTTATACGAGGGTTACGTAAATATATATATATATATATATATATATATATATATATATATATATATATTATTTTATATCTTGAAATATCAAAAAGAATATTTATTTTCTTACTATTATAAATAAATTTCGTATTTGAATTATAATTTTATAATTGTTTATGAAAAGTAGATAAAAATAGATATTTATTTCAAGGTATGAACCTATAATCATATAGCGGTAAAAAAATAAATATTTTAACTGATTTAAAAATGATATACATATATATATATATATATATATATATATATATATATATATATATATTCATGCATATTTTTGTATATGCACATATATATGTGTATACACATACATTAACATATGTGTAAACTCAGTTCTGTTTTTGTATAATTGATTGTTACTTTCTACAGTCAAAATAGAAAAGAGAAAATGTATTTTTAAGTAGTATATATAACTTGATTGAAAACTTGTGATTAAAAAGTAATTTAGCATTACAGTAATTTATCGAATTTGTTAATTTGTTATTTTTTAAAATTAACTGTACGTTTATTAAAAACACTTTAGTATTAAATTTTATTTATTTTAATACTTTACAATAATATTTTTATTAATTGCACTTTAGTCTAAGTAATATAAATATTTTTTTTATTTAGGTAATTACAAAATAATTAATGTAAAATTATATAGCATTTAGAGTAATTAGTTTAATAATAATTAATAAAACAATATAATTATAGTTTTGAAATTTAAATATTTGCAAATTACACAAAAAATACATATGTAAATAATTATTATTTAACATTCAAACTTTCTTTCATTATTGATCCATTAATAACTGATGTTTATGTTATATATGTATGTAAATGTGAGAGATTCAACGACTCAGCTGTAAATAATTAAAAATATTAATAAAAGTTTCGAAAAACTGCATCAAGTTGTTCAATTAAGCGGCAATTTATTCGAAATGATATAAATATATCTGAACCAGTTTATTAAGAAAATATTTCACTTTCAATCGTTACATTGATTGCTGATCTCGTTTTACGTAATGGCTCATTTTGAACAGGTGTGTAGTTTTGTTACACGTATGTGTAATGCGAATGTTTCTTCTAAAAGTTCTTAAGAATTTATTAACTGCGAAAAACATGTATGTGAAAGTAAAGAAATATTTTGTTTATACGAAGCAAGGAATTTAAAATTTCAAACACGTTTTTGTTCATTTGTCGCTAATCTGTATTCTGCATTTCCAAATAATTCATTATTATTATTTTTTAACAAAATGCAGCAGTTACTGTATCATTTACATATTTGAAAACTAAACTATCTTTTTTTTTAAAAAAAGCTACTTGATTCACATGTATACATAGGTTTTATAATTTCACGACAAATTTATCGTTTACTGTTCCAATTATTTCATATTATAATTCCTTTATATTTTGATGATTCTATTAATAAAAAATATATAATTTCGATTATAATCAATACATATATATATATATATATATATATATATATATATATATATATAAGCACACACATATAACCGAATCATATTAATAATATATTGTAATAATTCTATAAATATTAATACAGTTTTGATATTTATAGTATCAACATCTGGAAAATATATGAATTTACGCAAAAAAGGAATAAAATTTTCAATAATAATAGATAAAAATAATTTGTGAATTTCATTATTTGAATTATTTAAAAAGTATAAAATTTAATGTAAGAATAATTATTGCTTGGTAATAGGTTCAATAATTTGTTTTATTACTATTGAAGGCACACAACGGTTTATGTAATTTTCTATTACTTTTGAAATTAAACATCATCAATCAATGAAATGTATGAGTGGATACTTTCACATATTACAATTAAGTAGCATTTTTTGGTTAACTTTAATTATACTTTGTATACATAATAAAGCAATAAAGTTTTGCATATCTGAATCACTGATCAACATAATTGTTAGTCACATATTTAGAATTTAGCCTTGATCAAACTCTTATTTAAAACATGTTATAATAAGTATTTAAGCATGATTCATATATCAACTATGATTCATTTCATATCTTTTTTTTACTAAATTTCTAATAAATAAATACATAGTTATTACGTTTTTTTTTTTTTTTTTTTTTTTTTTTTTTAATATATAAATACATATGAAAACTATATTATGCAATAAGAAATATGTTCGGTGTATTTTATTTTATTTTTAAATTTATTAAAATAAATAGTACTATTATGGAACTGATTGATTCCTAGAATGATTTTTTTGCGAAAATTGCATAATATGCAAATTGTATTTTTACAGTGTAGGAATAATTAGAAAGTTGTTGTCTCTATTAAAATATTTGTTTGTGATTAACTAAGAAATATTTTTTTATTGCTTTTTGGTAGACAATTAGCCTTTTATCATCGATTATCATTCTTGACGTATAACTGAGTTAAGTTGAATATGTAATTTAATGTAACAGATATATAAAAAATAAATATATTTTCATAAACAGATGGTAACGGATGGACTAATGAAAAAGTAAAATTTTGTAAGGAACACTATATTGAAACACTGACATTTTAATCGAAATTAAAGAAACTGTTTGAATTTGGTATGGATTCTATATATATATATATATATATATATATATATATATATATATATATATATATATATATATATATATATCAACTTGTATATTTATTTAAAAGTTACTTTCAAATGTATGCTTTTTTTACATTGCTACCCCTATCAATGAGTATCTTTTCAACTTTAACCCTTAACAGTCCAGAAGTATTTTAAGTTTGTTTACCGCTGGGTCCAAGAAATTTTTTGTGCGAAGAAAAATTATCCGCTAAGGATTTTTGTATCAGGTATAAAGAAAAAAAGTATGTATTTTAAGTGAAAAT
This sequence comes from Acanthacorydalis orientalis, assembly GCA_034766995.1. NCBI lineage: Eukaryota > Metazoa > Arthropoda > Insecta > Megaloptera > Corydalidae > Acanthacorydalis > Acanthacorydalis orientalis. The sequence continues at coordinate 23,543,873 of CM068313.1, forward strand.
ACAGATAACGAATGGAAATGAATTAATTAAAAGGAACCGATATAGCACTTTACGTGTTAAATGAAAATATAATAACAATAACAATGATGAAAATGTAAAATGTTTTTTTTTACCGCAATGTACACGGCATCCGATCTAATAAGTAGAAGTCCCATGCCGAGTATATTGCGGCATTGGTCCGCTAAGAGTTAATATCAAAAATGCTTAAAAGACAAAATCAAAAAAGATGTACTGTGTACATTTTTTGATGTTAAAGTACTAGTGTATATAAAAAAATCATTTTATATTAAAACAGATTATATAGATAATTGGAAAATTTTAAAATGTCAGTTTTAAATAAAAAATCATTTCGTTTTTCAGATTTCTTGTACTTATAACATATGAAGTATTGTGTGAATTGTTAAGATAATTTGAAACTAATGACATTTTTTTAAATGTATATATTTTGACAAATTTATATGTACAATATCATAAACAATATATGCGCTAAAAACAATATTGTTAGTTTAGTAAAATTAAAATATAAACGTTATTTTTCAGTAATTTAAAACAAATATAATAGACAATTAAATGGATAAACACATGATTACTTAATTTTTTAATAAAATTATAAGACTAGATAATCTCTATAAAAAACAATAATACCAGTAGGTATGAACATATCGTTTTATTATATATGATAGGTTTAATATTTTGTATTACATTTTTTTTAGTTCTATTCAAAGAAATTAAATATTCTACTGGCCACTGACTTTCGTTAATATATGAAGATATTTTTTCTAATATCTAATTCATTAACTTAATTGAAATTATTGTCATTGAATCTATTTATACGTTATACTATATGGAAAAATAATAAAATTATTGGGTGGTCTTAAAACGTAAATATTCATAATGATGTCATTTCAATTTAAGAACAAACTAAAATCATGTGTACCAAAAATGATTAAAATAGATTGATAAGCAAGCTGGTCTATTAAATATTAAACATGTGTATTTAATTAATTATACCATACATAAACATCTACAAAATCTAATATAAATATGTACATAAACAGGCAACAAATAATAAGGCAACAATTAGTTCTTAATATATATAAAATATACATACTAAAAATACAAAAAATGATATTGTATTTTGTTTATAATTACCTATATTAATTTATGAAAATTAATCTCCTTATTTTTTTTTGTGTATACGATGAAATAATACAAACATAACATCCGGTTTTTATTATTTACATTAGTTATTTAAAAATTTTCACTTTCAATTTTGTTTAAAATGAAATTTAATTAAAACATATTTCAATATTTCTGAATGGTAGCTGAGATGTTAATCACAGGACTCAATATGACTATGATATCATATATATATATATATATATATATATATATATATATATATATATATATATATATATATATATATATTTATATACAGCGTAACGTGATTATGCTATAGTAATAAGTTCATTCGAAATTAATAATTTAAAAACTTAAGTACACCGTTGATTTTATAATTAACTCAAAATATATCATCTTCGTTGGGATTATATGATTTAATTTTATTTATAGGTTTTACTGGTTGTGGAATCAATGTCGTCGAATGACCACCACCGCCAATTTTTACGTATTGCGATTCAGTTTCCATTTTTTCCGTCGTTTCTAAGACAATTTGTTTTGGTGTTTTTTGAATGCTCGTTTCATCCAATGATAATACTTTTACTGGAATAGTTGCAGCATTAACTGGATTCAGTGTGCTATGGCTTTCAGGAGATTCATTGTCTTGTTTCAAAATTCGAATATTCAGTAAATTAGATTGTGTAGGTGGTTCCTGCAAGCCTTCAGCTTGGTTCAATAAATTTCTCAATGTTGGTAAATGTTCTATTTTATTTGTAGATGATTCCGCTGCGTGTGTATTTGCGCTAATCGATTTATTACTAAATAATGCTTGTAACGAGATCGTCGACGTTTCCGTGTTCAAAACCTCTGGTTTGACAGGAACAGAATTAGCGACTCGTGAATATGATTCGATGCTTACAACAGGTTTGTCATTGAATAGGAATTCATCGTTTATTTTTTGTGTTGCGGTTTTCGATTCAAACTGTTGAGCTCCAAATATATCGTACGCTACTCGAGGTGTCCCGTAATTCTTTATATTGCTTTTACTATAAATCTCGAATGCTGGAGTATTCGAGTCGGTGCTTAGTGTTGACAAAATTATATCAGGTTGCGACGTACTTTCTTTTCCGTTTTCGTATTGGACATTCGTGCTTTCTTTTATTTCTTCATTTGAATCATGAACTGGTGCTTTTGATATTTGTTGATTTTCATTCTTAAAAGAACCATTTATGACATGACTTGTTTTATTGCTGTTCTGATTGGTATTGGTCAGTGCCTCGAGTAAACTACTTGCATCATTATTGTCTGTTTTTCCAACGATTGTGTATAAATTATTGATATTTCCATCGATTACTTTTATTACTGTTAAACGATTTACTTCTCCTATTTTATCGAGTTTAGGAACACTGCCTAGCATAAATCTCGTCTGCACAGGAGAATGTTTCGTTATTTTGTCTTCTTTGAAGCTCACTTCTACAATTCTATTGACTTCTACGAGTTTTTCAAGTTTATTTTTAGTTATTTCATTTTCAGTATCGTTATTGTGTTGCAGTAAATATGGAATCGGAGTTGTTGTCATAATTTCTTCATTTCTATAAGTGGAATAGGTAGTAGTGCTTTCGGTTACAACTTCAACTGGTTGTTTTATTTCGGGCTCTTTATGTGTTGTTGTACTCTTAGTATACCCTTCCGTAGTTACACGCGGTTTAAAGTATGATTTTGTAAAGCCATATTGAATTAATGGTATTTTTCTTATTGGAGTTGTGTTCCTTACAAAAGTGTTCGGTGGTGGTCGTCTTTCTCCAAATGATTTTGTAAATGTTCTTTGGGTCGACGGCGTTCTTCTTGTCGGTGTGGTGCTTTCGAAAAATGGTTCTGTTGTTATTTTTATATCCTCGGACGACTTTGTCGAAATATATTGTGTTGTCTGACTAATAGGTTCAGTAGTTTTAACACTCGCTAAATCATCCTCATGTAAATTATGCTCATGTAAATTGTGCTCATGTAAATCGTCATTGTCATTGTCATTATCATTATACGTTGTTTTTATATCAATTTCTTCTGTAGTTACATTAATCTCTTCTTGACTGGTATCTTCCGTAATTTTGCTGGAGCCATTACTCGAAGAATAACCTATCGGGGTATTCATTTTTCTCAATTTCGTTGAGTCTTTTTCATTATTTTTGTCAACGCTGTCTGTTTTGATTGAATCGTCTTTATCCACGCTTTGACTTATTGTAGCTTGTTGACTTTGATTAAACTTTCTCGGATAATTCCTAATCGAGTTTCGTGAACCTGCGTTGTAGATAGCAGGTCTTCTTGGGGTGTATGATGGTCTGTTTACAACTCTGTTTAATGTAGATGTTCTAGTTGATGTTCGATTGATGCTACCTCCAGTTTTTTCGATGCTACTTTCGTAATTTTGATTTGGTTCATTGGAATTATTTTCAGATTCTCGATTGTATTGATCTGAAACTCTACTGTTTCCTCTATTTCTTAAATTAAAACGATTATAAGCCAATGATGGTTTCGGTTTTTCAGTTCGAGGTCTTATATTTTTATTGAGTGACGTTTCATCTTCGAAAGAAGATGTTTCAAGTATATCTTTTTCCGTGTTAGAATCTTGAGAACTTTCGACTTCATTTGGCGGTATTACATGCTCATTTTCTTTTTCATGATCTTGAGATAAACCAACTGAACTCGATGTTTTGTTTTCTTCGTCTGAATCATAACTTTCCTTCCTGTTTTCAAACAAATTTTCTTTAGAAGTCGATTGCAAATTATCCTGTGTGTCTATTTCATATTTATCGTCATTTTTTATGGAAGTAGTTCTTGTTATTTCACCGGAAAAGTAATCATTGGGTTCATTTGACTCACTATTTTCATTATCTCTATTTTCAAAATTACTTTCTGATGTGCTGCTTATTTCTAATGTCGAGGAAGCGTACAATTCTGAATCGATTTCGGGTGATTTAAGTGTTTCGGGAGTTGATGTTTGTATGTTTTTATCGAGTTCTGTGTAGTTTATAAAATCATTTTCATTTGAAATTGAAATAGATTCTACTGAAGTATTTTCACCATCATAAAGATTGTTTTCAGTGATGTGAGAAACTTCATCATCACGATTTTCATTAATAATAAAACTTTCTGTGGAAAGTTTCGACTCCGTAGTTGAACTATAAGATATTCCTTCAGATGCATCTTCATAAGTACTTGTTTCTTGAGTTTCTTGAGTTTCTTGAGCATTCGTAATATTATTTTCAGATACTATTTTATTTAAAATTGTTTCTTCAGTAACAACTTCTTCGTTTTTATTTTCTTCTTCAGGTAATAATTGTGTAGTAGATGACTGAAATTTTGGTCTACGGGGTTTAAATGAAGATCGCTGACTGAATTTTTCATCAGATTCAGTAAATCTAGTGGATAAAGGAGTTGTTGAAAAGACACGTCGTTTATATGTGTGTTCTGTTGATGGGGTAGGTTCCGTTGTACTAGACGTCTGGAATCTGGATCGCCGTCTAGGATTATAAGCCGGACGTTTCTGAGTGAAAAATGGCGATTTTGTCGTGGGTCGCGGAGTTGTAGTTTCTGTTGGAATTTGAACGGTTGTTATAATTTCATTTTCTATATTCGAAGTAGTCGTTTCAGTATCGACTGTTACGTTCTCCTCGCTGTCTTCTGATGAATTATTTGTTGAAAATGTACTAAACTCAAAATCATTTGATTTATTGTTATTATTAATATTTATAAATGTAAAGTTGTCCGTGTCAATAATATTATTTAAAGACTCGAATGAAGTATTGGTTTGTCGAATTTCAACATTTTCATTTATTTCATCTGTTTCTACTTTATATGTTTCTGTTTTATCTGATTCTGTTTTATGCGATTCTGCTTTTTCCGTTTCTGTTTCTTCCGTTTCTGCTTTTTCCGTTTCTGTTTTTTCCGTTTCTGCTTTTTCCGTTTCTGTTTTTTCCGTTTCTGCTTTTTCCGTTTCTGTTTTTTCCGTTTCTGCTTTTTCCGTTTCTGTTTTTTCCGTTTCCGGTTGATATAATTCGGTATTATTTACTTCAAATAAACTTTCAGTTTCTGAACTTGTATCATATTGGTGATTAACATTCGTATTTGTATTTTTAGGTCTTAGTCTTCTAATAACTTTTCGTGTACGTTTTATTTTGCTTGCATCTGCATCACTAGACACTTTTTCTACCGATGCTGTATTAATCGTATCTGTATTACTGATATTTGTTTCAGTTAAGGGATCAACTATCGTATCTGAGGAAGATGGTTTAATTTTTTTTCTGATTATTTTTCTGCGCCGAGGATTGGTAGATTCAGTTGTTGTAGTCGTCGTTGGTGTTGTTGCTGTAGTTGATATTGTCGTTGTAATGTATTCTTGGTCATTCTCTTTCTCATTTATACCATCAAATTCAACTTCTTCAATATTTGTTTCAGAGAGCTTTACTTGTTCATCATCGTCATCATCTAAACTATCCGAATAAGTGTTTTTAATATTTTCTTCAAGTGTTGTCTTGTTTGATTTTTTATTTAATGGATCACTGTCAGAAAATAAGTCTGTCTTAACTGTTTCTGTTGTAGATCCAATTTTAGATATCCGCCTACCTTTCACAGAATAAATATTTCTTGTTCTATTTTCAACTTTTGGAGCAGTGTTTGTATTAAGAATTAACACATTATCATTATTTTCCGTTTGATTATCAGAAGTAATATTCAATTTTCTAGCTGCTCGTAATCTATTTGGATTTGAACTGTATAAGTTTTTCGAGTTCGGTAATAATCTTTTAATAATTACAGAATTAGTATTGTTTTCTAAAGATTGTGTACTTAATACAGGCTTTCCTTCGGTTCGAACAATTTGAGAACCTATTTTTTTCCTTCTTATAAAAATTTTAGGTCTTACACTTACTTCATCCGTATTTTCAAATGCAGAAGTAGACGACGGTCTATAGTTCTCAGTTTCACTATTAACATTTGAGCCTACATTTTCAGTATTGTCATTAAATTCGTCGTCTTTTTCATCGGCTGTTATTGATTCAGTGACTGTTTCCTGTGGCGCTATTGAACTTGCAAATATTCTTCTTCCTTTGGGTATTAATCTATATCCTTTATTCGGAGTAACCGATTGCTCGTGAATCTCATCTGCTTCATTATAATTATCATCTATAATAGGCAAGCTACTTGTTGTACTAGGACTGCTAGTTATAAAATTATCAGGAGTAGTTCTTAGTCTTGGTTTTAGTACAGTTTTAAATGTTTGCTGATTTTCAGTATTTTTTTGAATACTCTCATTGATATTATCATTATTATCATTTTCCTGTCCTGGTTCTGTTACAGGCCGTCTTCTTATAAAAACACGTTTTCGAGACTTATTGTTTAAACTTCCAGCATTTTTTAAATACATGTCAACAGATGTCAACGACGAAAGATCTTCGAATATGGGGGTTGGTCGAAACTTTCTATCTATTTGATTTCTGTTTTCTCTTTCTACATTAATTTCGTCGTCTTGAATAACTGGAGTGAAAGTTGGTCTAAATCTCCTTAAAGGTCGCTCTGTCGTATGTGTGTTAAATCGTTTCTGTGCATTTTCTACATTTTGATTAGATATGTTACCATTCAATAAAGAATCTCCAGAAGAGTTAGTTTCTAAGTCTTCATCCAAATCGCTATTTGTGTCTGTTTTTTCACCTTTCGTTGTATATAATCCAGTCGGTTTCCGAATTCTGATCAATGTTTCATTTTGATTGCTATTTTGCACTCTTGTAGAATTGAATCTTAATCTTTTAATTGTTTTCCTGTCCAATTCCGTTGGTTTAGATTGTGTAGGAGAAAATGACGGCCTATTTCGCCGTAAAATCCTCTCAGTTGTGTTACTTTCAACAGAGTCGTTTATTTGCAGGGGACGTTCTTTATTTATTGCAACGAAGGGTATTTCGGCAGGAAGTTGATTACCAAGATTTGAAGTACTAAAACGTGACCCGCCTCTACGACGAGTAACATATGAAGATCTATTACCAGTTCTTATTTTTGTACCGTTTCTTCTTTCCTGTATTTCGTCGTTGCTATTACTAGTAATATTTGTATCCGAATTTGATCGCACAGTATTATTAATAACACTACCTAAATCTGCTACATCTTGTTTAAGTTCTCCAATAGGAGGTCTGCGGTTTTTAGCTGAATAAAAATCACTACTCGATTTGAGACTCACCTTTTGCGCAGCAATAGTTGTTCGTGCTTCTTCAACCGATTCTGTTGTCGTCGGTCTTGTTCGTTTATTAAATGAAAATGGACGAGGTTGCGACAATATTGGCGTAGGTCTCTCGTTAAGTTCCTTGACAGAAGTTGTTGCATCTTGATTATTAAGTTCAGTTACCGATGGTTTAGTGTTTTCGTGAGATAATGTAATATTATCCGATTGTGCATTTATACTGGTTGAGCTTACACCAATGGAGTTTGTGTTAGACTGTAAATCTTGTAATGTAGTTTTTGAAACTGCTTGTGTAGTAACTATATTATCTACTGTGGTTGCGTCAGTAACATCGGCTATACTCAACAATGGCTTTAACAAATCGTCAGCTAATGTGGAATACGTGTCCGTATTAGTGGTTATGTCAGTTTGTGTTTTTAAGGCTTGTTCTATAATCGGTGCTTGTAGTGCAACATTTAAATAAGATAATGTGTTTATAGCATCTATTGTTGTCGATCTTTCAGAATCAGGTGTCACTGAATAAGTTTGATAATCAGAATTTGAAACACCGCTTCTACTGTGTAGAGTACTTGTTGTAGGATCAACAACGGTGTATTGTAGTTTGAGTGTTTGACTATATGTTACTGGTTGTTCAGTAGACTGATGTAGATCTACATTTGAAGTTGAAATAGGATTCGTTTCATGTTCCGTGGAAACTGTTGTTGGACGAGTTCGTTGAATATTTTGATATCTAAAAATATATGTACATATATAGTTTATTTCATAATATGTGTTTTTTTTTTAAATACATTATTGTGTAGAATTTTGAATTAACGTAAACCTAAAATGTGTATCTATGTTTTTAGATTCATTTCAAACATAGAAACGTTTTTGTATTTTTATAATGTTTAGACTTACTTGGAAGTTACTGAAGATTCTGTGATTGGTCGCACTCGACGTATTGTCACATATTCTGGATTTTGCGTAGTTCGAGCTATTTCGGAATTTTCGTCATCATTTTCAGTTTCTTTAAAAACTGAGGCAGCGCGATTTTGTGAAAATGAGCTCCTGAAAATTAAATATACAAGGTTAATATATACACCCAAAACACAAACACATATATATATATATATTTATGTGTGTGTATGTATGTGTCTGAGGGGGAATTAATTAAGCACTAATCTGTAATATAAACGTTAAAACTATCAATTATTCCAGTATTTGTGATTATTTCAGTACAGTGGTAAATAAAAAAAACAGCATTTTAGCAATTAATGTAATAAATCACAAAATCTTAACTATGTAATAAAATAAATAATCAACATTTCCATATTTCTATAGTTGAATTACATTTTTGAAAAAATATTTAATTTGAAAGCAAAAGTTTCAGAACTAATCACGAAATTGATATTCTGTAGCAAAAACCGGTTTATGTGTTCATTTATTGTACATCTTATTTATTAAATTATGATATATTTTTGTGCATAACATAACTTTCTTATGATCATAAAAAAATGAAAGTGAACATCATATTTTCTGACAAAAAAGATATTAATAAATGAAAGTTAAAGAAAAAAGTATAATTTTCAAATAAGATAATTTTTGTGCATCTGTGTAGAAAACAGTTTTAATTAAATTACGTGGGTGGTTTGAAGAGTAACATTATTCGTATACTTGCTGAGTGAGAGGCGGATAGTTGTATGGGTTTTCACACAGTTCCATCCTTTTTAGTAACGCATGTGAAATTACAAGAATTAATTCTTCGTTTTGACAATTGTTTCAATACAAACGTTTTATGCGAAAATGCAAAATGGATAAGATCGGAATTCTAGATGTGATTCAGTTCTTCTTTTTGTGACGAAAAATAGAAAAAAAATCCACGAGATGATATTTCCTACATTGGGTGAATTTTGTCCTTTCTACGAAACCGTTCGATTATGGGTGAATGAATTTAAACGTGACAGAACGAGCATCGAAGATGCACCACGCTTAGGAACCCACGCTCAACAGCTATCATGCGAGACATCATCGGTAAAGTTCACGATATGGTTTTGTTCGACCGGCGAGTGAAAGTGAGCGAAATAGTAGAGGTCATAAGCATACCAAATGAGTGAGTGCATTCCATTTTTCATTATGAATTGAATATGAAAAAAGTATCCACAAGTTGGGTGCCGCGATGCTCACTGCAGGGTAAAAACGAGTTCGTACGCAAATATCAGTCGACTTCTTGAAAATGTTTAAGAAGAATCCAACGGATTTTATGCTACGTTTTGTGACCATGAATGAAACTTGGATTCACCATTACACACCAGAATCGAAAATGTAATCAAAACAGTGGGCTGGACGCGGTGAACCAACTTCGAAGAAGGCAAAGACGGTTCACTCGGTTGGAAAGGTGATGGCGTCAGTTTTCTAGGATGCGAAAGATAATCTCTAGATGTACTGTCTTCAGAAAGGCAAACAGTTATTCGCCAATAATACGCAGCACTTTTGAAGAAATTGATGGGAGAGATCGTGAAGAAACGTCCCGGAATGGCCAAGAAAAAAGTATGTTTTCACCATGACAATGTACCCAGCAAAAATTAGTCGAATTGAAGTTTAAAATCCTTCCTCCTTCATCGTATTCTCTTGATTTGACTCTCTCGGATTTCCATCTGTTCTTAAAACTCAGAACTTTTCTGGTTAGAAAGCGATTTGGGTTGAATGAAAAGGCGATAGAGGCCAAAAACGACTATTTTGAGGACCTCAAAGAAACCCACTTCCTGGAAGGAATCGCAAAATCGTAAAAACGTTGGGGCAAGTGCGTTGAGTTTCGAAAGGATTATGTCGAAAAATAAACTAAAATTTGAAAGTGAAGCTGTTGTCTCTAATATCGAATCAAGTTACTCTTCAAACCGCCCACGAGGTAACTTGATTTTTTCCTTTACCTCACGTCAATCGCTGACTGTGTAACTTCTGTTGTTGTTGTTGTTGTTGGACGTGTTCGTCGAATAGTGACGTATTCTGGTCTATGTAAATATTCTCTTTGAGTTACTGATGCAATACTATCAGATAATTCTTCCGAACGTGATTTAAAATTATTTTCTAATTCTTCTTCTTCTTCTTCATCATCATCATCATTTCCGAACGATTTTGAATCAGCGAACGATGGACTGTAAATAATTTATTATATATATTTAGTAAGAAAATTTTAATATTCTTATTTCATATAATATATTATATATATATATATATATATATATATATATATATATATATACATATATATATATATATATATATATATATTAAATCACGTACCGTTGCCTAGAAATTGTTGTATACTGTGGTTTTCCTCGTCTAATTATAGTATCTTCTTGTGTATTTTCAATTCCTTCATTTTGAGGACCTGAATTACTGTTACTATTTCTGTTAAGTGAAGAATATTTAACATATTTAACAGTCGATTCGCCTAGGGTTCTTTCTGTTGTTCCTATTATGCCAATTCGTTTCCCATTAGCTCTGCCACTAAGAACGCGTTCGTATAAGGTTTTACTTATTGTAGGTGGTGTGGTATTTGCATCATTAACGGTTGTCGGACCTTCATTTTGAATATTTAGTTGCTTTTCCAATTCTTCTATTCCACCTGAAAGTTTTATTAATATTTTCTTAAATTATATTAGTTTGTCGTTATATATATTGATGTGTATAAGATTTCATAAAAAGTTATTTACCTGCTTTTTTAATAAGCTCAATCAGTTCTTTAATAACTCTGGGATCTTCTTCAGAATCGGGTATTTCTTCTAAATCTCTCGCGTCATCCGGTGCATCAAATTCATCATCATAGTATTCAATATATTCATCCTAAAAATATTTGTTTTGTTAAAAATCGAAATTAAAAAAAAATATTCTTTTTTTAATATATTAGTTAGTTATTCAATTTAAAAATTAATAATTTAAAATGTTATTTGATACTCTAAAATTTAAAAGCAATCACTGCGTTAACAGAGTTTTAAACACGAGGAATTTTACAACTACTTCATAAAAATCTGACAAGATAAAAAAACATCATTCTACTGTTATTTAAAGACAATACTCGATGTATTTGCTCGTGCACTTTGTATAATTTAGTTTCAGTTTCCATACATTCTTCGGTACGGGGTGATAAAATAAATTTGTTGTGTACTAATTGTTTAAAATCGATAGTTTAAAATAATAATTTAAATTATAATATAGTATTGTGTAGTTCATATATAAATGTTTATTATTTTTATTTACCTTAAAATAACTATCAAAAAAAATTCTCGTCTCTATTATCAATATGATAATCTCGAGTGTAGTAACAAATATTTAATTATCAAACATTATTGTAGCAGCAAATAATGTTGTTAAATAAAACAAATATTGAATTGTATATTGAAATTTTGATAACATACAAAATGAATAAAATATGGAATAAAAATTCAATGAACGTCACATAAATTAACTTTTAATAATATTATCTGTATTGTGAATAAGAACTCTTACTTCATAATTAGGTATTGGAGTCGTTGTTGTTGTTTTTGAAAATTTAAATGTAGTTCGACTTGTAGCTGCAGTAATTCTAGGTGGTATTCTTCTGGTTGTAGTAGCTTTCGTTGTAGTTGTTGTTGAACTAACAGTTGTAGAACTAGCTGTTGTTCTTGGTGCTTTAGTTGTTGTAGTTGCTTTCTTTTTATTACAAAGTACATTTCTCGCATAATCACATGAGTCTGCTGCCTTATTGAAATATAAACCTGAGAATTGAAATTTTTGAAATTATAATTACTTCCAATTAAAATTTTGATTGTGTTATTTATTGGTATTGTAAATTATTGATAGTTGATAAATCTTGTAAATACACGTATAGTTTAAAAGGTAGTTATTGATTTTTAATGGAAATATATCTATTATTTTTTACCTGATGGACACGTAAATTGATGTGCTACTATGCCAAGATCAGATGGTCCACTACTAAGACACCAGAAATATTTTTTACAGTCTCTAGGATGCGGGAAAAATCCTTCATCTTCACAACGGAAATCTAAAACGATTAATTTAATTAAATATTATTATTACATTGTGCACGTTAAGAAATTATTGATTTATGTATTGTTTACTTTTAAGTAACCGGGATCGATTTCGACTTTAATAAATTATTAAGTGTGATTTTAAGTTTTATTTATTTATGCTAACAAATTTGATCGGTATGACATTTATTTCTATTTAAATTAAATATTTTATCATTAAATTAAAAGAAAATTCATTCAAACATAATATATGATTTATCTATCATTAAAAAAACGCACCGCTTCCTGGATCTGGTGTGGTTGGAGGCTCTGGAGTATTATATCCAGGAGTTGTTAATGTTGGAGGTGGTGGTGTTGTAGTGGTCGTCGTTGTTGTAGTTGTTGTTTTGCGAAGAATTTGACGTCGTTTCGTATTCGATATTCTGTTTTTGTTATCGTTAGATTGTTGTCTATTATTTACTCGTTTTCTGAAAACAGTCTTTTGAACTGGTTCGTCATCAATGTTTTCAAGTTGGTTTTGAGGTTTTACTCTGAAAATTAACAAAGTTTAAATATTTTTCTCTAATATATTTTTGGAGATTAAAAATTTGTACCATTACTCCAAAAACGAAGAATTTGTTATCATAAAATATATTTAACTCTCACTAAAATTATTGTATTTTGTTGGTATTAATTAAGTATGAGCAATTTCTTTTTATAAAACAACAATTTATCCAAAAGAAATAAATAATATAAAATTAATACAAGTATCAAAATAGTAATTACGTACAGGTCATTGCTATTGACAGTGTAGATGTAAATTTCTGATAAACATATTTATTTTTACCTATTTCTTATACGTTGGCGATTGCTATCAATGTACTTGCTTTCTCCGCTACTTTGTGGACCCCCACTATTGGTTCTGGCAACATTTTTGTACGTGGATACAGTGTTGTTTCTGGCATTTTTGCCTCTAACCCTTGGACGAGATTTATTTAATTTCGAATTGGTTGAAATAATATTGTCAGTATTTCTGAAAGATATGTTGCATTAATATAATAAATAAATTTGAATTATTTTTAAAAATTGGTTAAAAATAATTATGAACAAGATTAAATAATAATTTTATTATATATATATATATAATAAAATTATATATATATATATATTATTTATGAAAAGTAAAGTTATTAACTAATTATAATTGCAAGTAAATATTTGAATTATGAATACTTGTTCTTATATACGAAATGGATAATTATTAAAATAATTAAAATGTATTGTTCTGGTGATTTTAGTCCTTTTGGATTAGCTGAGTGCCTACTCTCCGCTGAAGTAGAGAGCAGGCACTAGCTGATCTTAAAGGACTAAAACCGCTAGAACAACACATTAATGGGATCATAACTATAAAAACTCACAATTATAATTAAAATGTACTTTCAAATCTGTACGTTATGTCTATGTGGTTGTATCATGTATAATTTTTTGCATATTTTTCATGTAATAAATAACAAATATTTATTTTAACTTACCTAGCAGCTTGAATAAGAGCTTCTTTTGCTGCTTCAATAAGTGGATACGGACGATTGTGACAATTTCCACGGAAGTCGTCATTGTCAATAGCCCAGAACATAATGCCTCCTAAAGAATGCGTCGCTGCGTATTCAGCTTTACGTTTAACAGCTTCTTCATCATCATAACCGACCCACTGGTTTTCACGATATGCGTATGGTCCCATTGCACGAGGATTTGGTTGTATAACTGTCCAACCTCTATCTTCCTTAATACCTTCACATATCTAAAAATTAAAATCATAATCATAAATGTACTTACGCATAAATACAACCCTCTCTCTCTCTCTCTCTATATATATATATATAAAGAGAGAGAGAGTATGTAATGTACATATATATATATATATATATATATATATATATATATATATATATATATATATTAGATGTAAAAATTAATTCTCAGCCTTTAAATTAAATCAATCATAACTCTGTTTTAAATTTAAATATTTCTCGCTGTCTTAGGATTTTAAAGTACCGATATTGATGTTTAAAAACATATATTTTAGCCAAGCAGTTGGCATAACTTCACAAAACGGTAATGAACACAGTAGCGTTCGAAAAGCAGCATATAAGGCATTGCATACTTTTCGCATTTCAGTTGAAAAAAATGCTGTTGAAGCTGCGAAAATGATTTGTTCATCTTTAAAAGAAGATGTCGTGACGCATAAAATATGCAAAAAATGGTAAAACTGTGGAAAACAGGCCCGAAAAGGGATTCATCAATTAAACGATAGATGGAGCAAAGTTATATGAAATAATGCGAGATATTTTGAGGATTGAAATGTATTCCATTTTTCCGTAAACATTCATTTTCTATAAAAAAGGCTCCGAATAATTTGTACATGTAATATCTCTCTCTTTCCCTCTCTCTCTATATATATATAGTTTATATTTTATTAATAATTTTAAGGTTCTTATATCGTTATAAAAATAAAAAAATAGATGTTTTTTAGAATTTTTACAATTTAGTTGATTCTTATTATACCTCATAATAAGCCAAGTATCCATTTTCCCGAGTAGCGTCGCCCATTTCTCCTGGTCCGTCAGCCGGTGAACCCATTTCTGTTGCGTCGGGATTAAATAAGGTATAAGAACGTCCATAAGTAGGAATACCTAAAACTAGTTTGTCGCTATCAGCTCCAGCTTCTATATAATGTTTTACAGTGTGATCCTGAAATGAATAGTTTAAATATTTTATTAGAATAATTATATCATTTTTAAATAATTTTTAATAAACCTGGATGATCATTTAAAATTTTGGGCATTAATTAATTCTTTTTTATATTTTTAACAATTATGGCATTTTTGAATGTAAGAGTATCGAAATGTTTACATAAAATTAATTTTATTCAATAATAACTCTTTAGTTATTGATATGTGATTCGGTATTGTATTAAATCTGTACGCAGAACAATAATTTTAAAATATAGTTAAAGAAAATTTAAAAATTATATTAAAAAATATATATTCTTTAATATATTTTCCAAATAATAATTATCAAATTTTATGTCCTGTAACAGTTAAATATCTTTTTTTTAATTAAAAAAAATCATTTACTTACAATGTTCAAATCAGCGTCAAAGTTGTATTCATTGTCCTCTTCTAAAGGATATAAAGGTGCATGATGATTTACAGACGGTTCGAAAGCTGAATGATAGTCATAACTAAGAATATTCATCCAATCTAAATACCTATTAAAATGTTTATTTTTAAAAAATGATATAAATATTTGAAGCATTATTTTTACATAAATTAATTTAAAACATGCTTTGTATTCGTTTAATTACATTTTATTATAATGTTAATTAAATGTATAAGAAGAAAATATATAATTTGATTTATAAAAATAGATATTGAAAAATAATTATATTTTAATGTATTTTTAAATCCGTTCAGTTACTTTTATACTATCACATTTATCTTTTTTTGTAAGTTTCATTTTATAGAAAGCTATCGAATAAAAAGCTATAATAACTGAAAAATTTAATATATTTGTCAGAATTGTTAATTCAATACATAGAATTTTTAGAATTTATCTAGAAACAAAAATACTTTTTTCATCTGTAGTTATTTAATTTTCATATTTACTATTTATTTAAACGGAAATTAATTGTTCTTACTCATTTAATTTAGGAACATCGTATCCTTTGTCAATATATTCAATACCAGCAGGTACAGCCATAGTTAAAAGCAGTCTTGGGCGTCCCGTTTTTTCTGATTCTCTTTCAAATTCTTCTCGTAATTCCTATTAGAACAAATAACAGTACATTATATATATATATATATATATATATATATATATATATATATATATATATGTGTGTGTGTGTGTGTATGGTGTGTGTATATATAGAATATAGTAACAAGTTAACCATTTTATATAACATGCTAATCAAAAAATCTTTCTCAAAAACATATTTAATTATTATTAAATTTACTTTCTCCTCCATAACACAATGTAATTATAAATCAAATCTGTATATGTGTACAAAAAAAATTACAAAATTTAAACAATACATTTTATTTTCATGATTTAATATTGAACTTTTTCGGAGAGTATATAATAATACATTAAAAAGATTATTTTCCTGAAACTAATTAATTTCACCATTTTTGTCGATTACATAATATGAAAATATTTGTTATTATTTGATTTAATTTCATTATGTAAAAAACATATATCGTTAAGACGAAAAAAGACCTTTTATTTATTTGACCGCACCTGAATTTTTCGAAATGCCTTCAGGGTCTAATTATACAAATTTTAATGTTTTAAAACGATGCAGTAATAATAAGTATTTAAAACACAAATACGTAAAATAAAAATAGATGATTTCGGTTACCAAATACAATTTGTACTTTATGATTATTTTTATTATATGGTCGTGCGATTCGCACGTATAGATTTTGATTGAGAAACACTAATTGCTCATGAATTTGAGTTATTTATAGAATATTTGATATTTATGAAATAGAAAACTACCAAAAATGTAATACATTCTGCACATATACATATATATATATATATATATATATATATATATAATTTTATAAATAGTTATAATATATAGTAAAGGAAATTATTAACATTGAATTTTTGTACTAATTTATTTTTTATAGCTATGATATTTAAAATTCGTTCTACTAATTATTTTATTTGATTTTTAATGACTTTACAATGTAATATAAATTTAATATTATGAGAAAAACAATTTAACCATTATATTAAATATTTTCATAATAACTGTTTACTTGTTTTCCGATAAATTATTTGAAATAACGTCATATTGCTAAATATCTCATTGAAAACTTTAAAGCATTTTTTTTATTTAAATCAATTCAATCGCTATTTAGAAATGCTCTTAAAATTTGAAACGAAATCAATGTTAATTTTAAAATGTCAACTCGTTAATTTTTATTTATTGTATAGATAGTAAACACGAGCTTAAATAGTTTAACAGAAACATTGTTAAACAAATTAGTTAAAAATTATAAATTTGTGGTTTTAAGTATTAAGAAAAGAATTTCTTTTTCGCTACTCTAATATAACATCTGTATTTTTTCATGCTTTTTAGTAATAATGATTCAAAATACAAACAAAGATAATAATAGTTTCATATAGCACATCAATCGTATAACAATAGAGAAAGTGTTTCACTAACGGTTAATAATAAAGAATTTATTTGATTTTATAATCAGAACAATGTGCGATTTTACATTATAATCATTCATTGACATCTAGATATACATGAATAGATTTTAAATTGCGTTTAATTTCTTTTATCATAAAAAGAATAATAATGATTAGCTTAATGCACACGTTCACTTTTGCATATACAAAATGTTCATTTGATTTGTTTAATGTGTGAATTACTCACTTGAACTAATTTGGCGTAATTATCTCTGTCGCGTGGCTTTCCACCATCTCTGAAGCTTGGATACTCCCAGTCAAGGTCAAGACCATCAAAACGATTAATACGTAAAAATTTAACGACATTTTTGACGAGTTCTTTTCTACGTTCCGGATTTGCGACAAGTGGAGAAAATCGAGACGAACCTTCATTCCATCCTCCTATTGCAATCATCGTCTTTAAGTTCTTGTTGTACGTCTTTAATCCGGTGAATTTTGCATAACCACCTTGAGTAATACAAAAAAAAACATATATATATATATAATATATTCCTATATGCAAACTCAAATATGAAAATTAGAAACTTGCACTGGTGTATATCGACTATCTACTTTTTTCTATTATATAAATATCTATTTACAACCTACATACATTTTAAAAGTTGTGTAAGAAGCAAATAGAAATATTAGAAAATACAAGATCGTGTTACTACTCATACTTTCTTCGTGGACTTGAACTAAAAACCTCAATAATATAATAAAAATATAAACAACTTCATGAAGAGATAGTCAAATATAGTGAAATAGGCGTCATTGATAATAATAACTTTATGCATACGATTTGTACTTGTATTAAGAAATTCAAAATAATCATTAATAGATTTACATATGAATTTTACAATAAAGAACCAGAAGAAAACAGCTACTTTATTCCATCTTGATGTAAGAATTTGACAAATATAAAAATTATCGCATGTAAATATTTTTTGAAAAGCTAAATATTTAATTATAATACACGTCTCATATTTATTTTAACGTACAGAAAGTATATATATATATATATATATATATATATATATATATATATATATATATATATATATTCTGATCAAAATATAAGATGTTCTTTAGTGAACAAGGAAATGCAAAATTTTCACTCAGTTTATAATATTTTCCCAAACTTTTAACTTGCAATCTAGCATTGTTTAAAACTCAGTATGAATATAAATAATGTGATAAATGTATTTTTTACATATATTTACATGTATTATCGGCATAAGACATTTCAAAATTAATTTAATATTCATGAAAAAATCTTATTCGTTTGTAAATTAAAAAATATAAAGTTTAGTTTAAATTAAGAGCTGAATAATTTAGTCATTTTAATGCAAATAAAAAAATGTTAAAATACGAAGTTTTAGTATATTTAATATATGATTATGTAATTATATATATATATATATATATATATATATATATATATATATATATATATATGTAAACAACTAATATTTTTTTAAATCATTAATTTAACACGAATTAAAATAAATAACATTATTGTGTGTCAGCTGATTTACATATTTTCAATAACGTAAACACGTATGTTTCGATGTGGTATCGACAGTTGTACACTTCTACTTTAAATACTGTCCGAAAGACATTGTTAAAGTTCTCAATTAGAAACGTAATTAAATAGAGAGTTACAAGGTACTCCAACCCAGCTGTTTATAAATCATAAAACTAATAATCAACGTATATTTCTTACCTTTTTCAATATCTTGATACTTGTCAAAAGGTTTCAAATTGTTTTCTTTTGTAAATCCACCAAATGCGTAAATGAGATGCGTACATAAATACGGATTTATATTTTGTGGTGAGAATTTTGCCGTTCCTGGTCTATAAACTGACCAATTTGTGTAGTAACAGACGATTCGTAAATCGGAAGTACCTAAAAAATAAAATAAGTTTATATATTTCATATATATATATATATATATATATATATATATATATATATATATATATATATATGTATATATATATCTAATTAAATTATATTCTATTTAAAATTATCTATTAAAAATAACAATATGTATTCTTATTTATAAAACCATAATGTAATAGATCAAATTATTTTCAATTTCATAGACATAAAATTGCACATATGGATAAACACATACATTTATTTTCTGCTTATTTTTACTTATTAATAATTATCATATTGTCAGATAAATATTGTCAATAACATTTTATATTTGTATATATAGATATTAAAATATTATTAACTATAATACTATGTAATTGATTTTAAATTTCGACTATTATAAAAATATGTTTAAAAGAATTGATTTTCATTACGGTGATTATATAAATATTTATTTTTAATGTCATGTGTGTCGAGTGTCGATGTTTTTTTTACACTAGATATTTTTACGATGGAAAATAATAATTTCAATTCTTTTTTACAAATATAACTACTGATCAATGTAAAATTTGAACAGTAGTATCAAATATGTTAAATATCTGGTGTGTAAGGTTCTTTTTGAAATTTACTATTGATGCCAGATTTTCAAATTCAATCATTTATATATATATATATATA
Source organism: Acanthacorydalis orientalis (assembly GCA_034766995.1). NCBI lineage: Eukaryota > Metazoa > Arthropoda > Insecta > Megaloptera > Corydalidae > Acanthacorydalis > Acanthacorydalis orientalis. The sequence goes on from CM068313.1 coordinate 23,564,013, forward strand.
TATATATATATATATATATATATATACATATATATATATATATATATATATATATATATATATATACATTAAAAGAATTACAAAAAAGTGTGAGAAATATATACTTGGAATAACAAGTTGAAATGAAAAAAAAAAATATATACGAAAATAAATCGGTTTTATAGTACAGAGTTTGAAATGAAAATAGGTAATACAATTTAAGAAGGAAAGATAATAGGTGAACAACAGAAATCAGTGACTGTGAACTGGGAAATATTAAACTAGCCATAAATAAACGAATGATTGAATTGAGGATATTATAAAATACATTGCAAGTGTATATAAAAAAAAAATTTGATTATTCAAACTGGAAATTATTAATTATTGTGACTTTAATGTAGGGTACACATCATCAGTTAAAACTGACAGTCAAGAATTAACGATTTTCTGGACTGTCATTTAAGAGTGCATATCATAATTTAAAGACGGTCTTATAAATAATGCTCTATTTTTTTATAAGAATCACAAAAGTCTATTAATATGAATTTTTCGCCTTTTATTTTTCAAACAAAATTTAAAAACAGACTTTATTTCTTAAAATTTTAGCATGAAAAAACCAAGAAATCTTTTTTTACTTGGACTTTATTTGTTAAAATCACGCGATTAAATGACGATTAACCGAAACTATGCTCATATTGTCAGTTACTAACTGACAGTTTCAATGTAAATGACAGTCCATATTCAAAATTTTTGAATTGTTTCAGTCGGACTGACAGTCAGTCATTTTGACTATCATATATCCTCTGATTGTCAGTTTTAACTGATGATGTGTACCCTACTTAACATAAATTTGTTTATATATACTATTTTTGAACTGTGCAGATACAATGAAAAATTTAGTAAATAGCTGTGTTTTTGAGACATTGTTTTATTTATTAGAAGATATTTATATTTATACGAGATCAGTATTAAACACAAATTTATCTATAAATAAAACAATTAAATTAGGACAAATTTACCAACGTACGTTAATTATTTTCTATGCACAGAAAATACAGAATATTAATTTCGTGAAATTTTAAGTTGAATGCATTCATACACAATAGAATTATTGAAATATAATGCCTCACTGATTTCTTTTTTTATCGGAACTAGATTCAAACAAGTTTCACATTTGTTGTATATGTCATTTTCACATTATATATGCTATATATATATATATATATATATATATATATATATATATAAAGCATTTTAAATATGTCCTGTTATTTCTAATCCACGGATATTATTGAACTTGCTAATTATGAAAAAGTTAGTACCTTAATGCAAATATGCGTTGTGATTTATTTTCTCTTTTGAAAACAAATTATGTTGAAAAGTAAAAATATACGTCTACAATTTCCACACTGTTCAAACTACAATGAGTATAATAATCATGTATGCAACACAACTACAGTTTTATATTTAATGCCGAATAAAGAATTGCAGTAAGATAAAAGTCATAACATATTGCAAAATATATTACAAAATGTAATAATACAACACATACATCAATCTAAGGCATAAAGGCGCCATTCGACAGCTGTCCTCGTAGCAGAAACGAAATACAATTTGTAAACGCTCATAAAAATAACGCCAACGTTGTCTATTGTTTAATGAAAATTATTCTCATAATTTAAATATATTCAGATGTAAGACTTTTCGACATGTTTTAATTGAGTGCTATTTGTTTTTTATTCAAATTATTTTTGTTTACGTACAAATTGAAATTAAGACGTATTTTACTTCATCTGTTTTAAAATGGCTTCTGGAGAAAAATTATATTTATTTATGCGTCGTTTTAGATTTGAAGGACGAAGATAAATATTTGTGCAGTGAAGCAGATATTTTGATGTATACTTTTAAATCTGTCGTTTTTATCTGACTATTAATTAAATTCCGAATATATATTTATTCGCTTAATTAATACGCGGTTATATTTTTTTATAACCATTAAAAATAAGTAGAACCATTATATGTGTAAAAGCATGAGTATATGACACATGCTTTTATATATATATATATATATATATATATATATATATATATCCATACATACATTCATACATACAAATGCGACGTACCCTTAAACCCTAAATAACCAACCGATTAGGCAAATATATCAATTTAGCATAAACAAAAATGTAAATAAATCTATTTGAAATTTATTTAAAATTAAGTTATATACAATATAATAAAAAACATAAAACATATATTCTTTTTCAATATCATTTTAAGATCAAATATATATTAATATATTTCAAAATTATAATTTTCCCAACTGTTAACAAATATGTCAAACGTAATATCCGTTCAGTTAGTAACATATGTGTTTAATTTAATATCAATCTATGAATTAATGGCCACTATGGACTAAATAAAAAATTATTTAAAGTAGAATTACATATAAAACGATATTTTGAAACGAATTGTAAACAATTTGCTGAATAATTAAATAGAGATTATTAAAAATATTTATTAAAAATGTCAGAACTACCATAATTACCAAAAGTATTTAATCCAGCTTTGGCCTAAACCCTTTTTGTATATCATGTACTCTTTTTCGTACTTTCTTATTTTCATGTTTTCCTAACAATTTCTGCAATTGTGTTTATTTTCTTCCTTTTTTTCGTAAAATCATTGAAAATTGTAGATTTTAGTTTCTTAGGATTTTCTGATTTATTTATTATTATAGGTGTTAAAAATATCCTTATTTACGAAAGGTATTAGGACATGAACTGGATATATTTTTTTTATTTCAGTATTATATAATAATCCTCTATTTTTCCTTTTTTAAATCTAAGGTTAAATTCAAATAAATGATATGCGCCCTATTATACATGTATGCAGCTATAAACTATAATACATATTCATGGTTGCAAACTTTGGTTTTAATACATTTTATTTCGTTTAAAATTAAACAAACTGTTTCAATAAAAAAGATTTATTGAAAATGAAGTGATAACTACATACAACTAAAATGTACGTTATTTAAATTAATATGGTATTATATAAAGATAAGTTATAATTTAAAAACGATTAATAGTATTTATACATATGAAATGACTTTTCTTTTTTTACAGTATTATTAAAGTACTTTTTTCATATTCAATAGTAGGTAGAATTTTGAATAAATGTTGCCAAATTGATTTTTAATATATTTTTGTAAATAAAAACTGTAGAGAAATCAAATGCAATTACAAAATTAAGAAGGGAAGTGTATGTATTACAAATTATTAATAAATGTGAAAATCATCCATTTTGATATAAGTTTCAATAAAAAACAATGTAGAAAACGGTACATAAAATTATTAGATTAGAAAATTGCTTCATGTTTTTTTAAAAAAATTAGCAGTATTGAAGGCCAATGAATTTGATCAGACTTTAATATTGTTAATGCGAATGTTAAGATTCTGTCATATATACATATATATATATATATATATATAATTGGAAAATATCAATGAAAATAGTATTTAAAGATGAATAGAAAAATAAAATTTAAATGAGATTACTTGCAAGATATTACCTCATAGTTCAGTGTTTTTCATTATTAATTTACTTATGAAAACCAATTGTTTTTTTATTTTATTGTAATATATTTAAATTATGAGTAAATCATGTAATCAGACTATGTTAGCAAATTTATAGACCGAATTACAAAAATAATATAATAAGCAAAACTGTAGTTTCAACGCTATTTTTAAAATGAATATGATGGCAATTTTAGCAGTTAGTTAACTTGTATGATTCTTTAACAGTTCATTGAACATTGAAATATACAGAGATGTTGTTCAGGTTCTTTTATGGTCAAGGGTAATGTCTTATTATATTTTTTTTATCATAATGTAGGTGTAAATTTTATACGCCCAAAAGCATTCTTAACAATACGATGCAAATAGTTTGACGATAAATGTAAGTTAAAAATATCCATATCATATAAATACAACAAAATATATTTATATTCCAAAGTATTTATTTTATAATAAATATTTCTTTACAACACTTAAAAATTTATTATCCACATTATTCAATAAAGGAATATTTTTAATAATAAACATGCAACTTGTTTTCATTAATGTATACATTCTTACTTAATATAATTAAATTAGAAAAAATACAATATACACTTACTTGCATGATTCAAAGTGATCCATATAGTAATAAACAGTAGTAGCACTAATGGTTTCTGGAATAAAAAATATTTCTAATTAATTTAATGTAAGTATAATAATTATTGATACAATATTTATATGGAATGTACTAAAATTGTTATGAGATGAAGTGACTGTAGTAAAAAGAGATGAAGAAAACTAAAATGAAATTAAAATTCAAATTAATTTCTTGTGAGTGTTTTTAAAAAATCTTGTAATTTTTTTGAGATTTTATTTTTTTTCATAATTTAAAGATACAATTTTTTATTTAAGAAATGTTCAAAACAATGCTTTTTAAGATTAGGAAATATCATATGATATATAACATCGTGAAAATTTTTTCGAGGTATTATAGAGATCTTCAAAAATTTTACAATATATTGTTTATTATCTATCGCATATACTTCATAGTTCATTTTTATCGAATAAAAGTCATTCTCGTTTCATGAAAAAGGAAAATTTATTTGTTTACTATTTCCTATAAATATAAAAAGCTTTCGTGCCTAATTTCTTTCATATATATATATATATATACACTAAGAAGCTCCCCACACACTACTCGCTTCGTTCATTAATCCCTGAGTTCGCTGCGCTAGCCTACTTGTCAATTATAAGCATGTAAATATATGTAACCGAATGAAAAAATAAATATATTTGAGTATCATAGAAGCCTCGTCCCAAATAAATAATTTGACATCATGGAATTTTTTCATTTTTTGTGGATAATTTTAATTTTGTACATACATAGAGAGAGAAAGAGAAGAGAAATAAACATACTTGGGTACCATAGAACCTCGTCCTAAATAAATAAGTCGACGTTATGGAATTTTTATTTTTAGGTGATAATTTTAATTTATTTATATATATATATATATATATATATATATATACATTTTATAAGAGCATAAAACTGAATTTTATAACTTATAGTATTACTGAGACCAAAATTATTAATTAAAAACGTTTTTATTTAATATCTACTAATAATATTCTTGTTTTAACATAAGTAAAATTACACTAATAATACGTGTTTTCTATTATGACTTGTTATTTAAAGCTTTATTTATAAATTTACTTCAATCTCGAATTAAAGATGTAAGAAAGGGATAAAAATAATATTAATAAAAACATTTTTACTCTTTAATAAGAAAAGTAATAATCAGAGAAAGTAATTGTCGGACATACATTGTAAAAACTGTTTGAGAAATCAATTCGAATTCTTTAATGTCGTTATTAAAACGCATTTCAACAATAAATGATGTTTTCATTAAAATATATGAAAGATTAATGAATGAACGAATGGATATGAACACATCACATATTTTAAAATACAATTCCGAAAGAGCCGTCGACGCCTATTTAAATACATTATCATCGATTAAGTTTGTTGTAAAAGTCAGTCATCCAGACGATAACTTTAACAAGCAAGTCCGTAAAGTATCTTTCTTTTATTAATTTCATGCTTCAGTATTGTTCGTTTTAAATATTACGACATTGAGTAATTAAGGTTATGTTTACTATTTTGCAAAAAGTTGATACCGTTTAAATTGCTTTTAAGTTTCGAAAGATTACAGATTAAATGACTTTGTCAAGCTTATAATTTATTTTGTAGTAATATTGTTTTGACAATTACACGATTTATTGTACAATATATATATATATATATATATATATATATATATATATACATGCGCGTGTGTGTGTACATATATATATATATATATATATATATATATATATATATATATATATATATATATATATATATAATGTCGTTATTTAATTATTTTACTAATTATTATATCCATTGTAAAAGTAAAATTATTTTGGAATTATTTTAATTGATATATAGTTAATTCGTATATATATATATATATATATATATATATATATATATATATATATATATATATATATATATATGAGAATATTGGAAATATTCCATTAGCATATTTATAAATCTTAAATGGAAAACTACTGCTTAGAGAAATACTTTAATACATACGTATGAATTTAAATAAAATTAATATGTATTTTTCAAATGCTTGTTCAAGTTTCATATAGACAAAAATGAAATGAATTGACAATAATATACATAAATTGTACAAAAGAATGTATACCTTGAAGTAAAATAAATTCTTTTTTTCGTGTTCACTTATCAAAAAGACAATTATTTATTAATGTATTGAGAAATGAACTATAATTTTTTTATTAATTAACTGTAGTAATACTAAAAATATTTATATGATTTTAAATGTATGAATCTGATTTATTTATATTTTATTATTTATCATTGAAAGTATAATTATAATTAAAAAGAACAGAAAATCGACTTTTTAGTAAAATAAATTACATTAATTTTAACTAATTTTATTATTTATGGCAAATAAAGGGGTTGCAATTAAAAGATTATATTATTTAAAAAATATCATTATATATACTAGTATTTTATAAAATATTACTACTTTCATATACACTTAATAGTTTTCATTGAGAAAAATCGTTTGATTCAATCCACGTTTAACACAATCTATTGTTTATTTTTTTTTCACGGAATCATTTAATTCATTGTCATATTTATTCTACCATCAAGTGATATATTAAACTGAACTACTATCTTCAAACTATCGAGAAAGCGAAATCGTCACATCTTTAATAAACTTTCAAATTTAATATATATTTCAATAATTCCATTTCATATTTATTGATGTGTCTTCAGTTTAAAATTCGTTTAGTAATTCACTTTCATTACTATTTCTCTATTTATGTTTCTATATGAAAATAATAAATGAATGTCTTTATCATCCGTGAACATATTTACATTTAAACTCAACTGTTTCCTTTTAATTGGCTTTTAATAAGTATTTATTTTTAAGTGTTCTATTAATATGTATTATAATTTAAATTTTGAAATATTATTTTCTAAAATAGAAAAGGAACGATTGAACGATAAACAAATAAATGTTTTATGAACGGTTTTTTAAATCGACTTTTTTAAGTGAAAATGAATATATAAATTCTTTTTGTATCATTTTGAATATCTATTATATTTGAAAGCAGTATAAATTTTACTATTAATATTAATACGAGTCATATTGTATAATTTTTTAAACAAAAAAAAGTATCTTAACATTTTATGATTATTGTATATTTTTTTGGCTTCATTAACTTGAACTTGTAATTAAAATAAATAAAATTGATTGACTATGTATTTTTTCATCACGTAAACTTCAAATAATTAGGTTGTTATCAAAAAGTATATATTTAAGAGTGAGAAATATTTATATGATAAAATGTATGTATGTATAAATACAAAATCATGTTACCAATTAGATAATTTTCAAAATGAAAGAATTAAATATAATTTCTAAAAAGTACCCCAAATAATCAACTATGAAAACCAGATATTTAAAAAAATAAATTTATTTTTTATATCATCAACATAGCTTTATTACACGCTATTGATATTTCAGATGTAAATTAGTTATTTTCAAATTTTAAAAAATGTAGTGTATATATATAGCATAAATTAAAATATGCAGTTAATTTTTCGTTTAAAAAATTAATTACATGATTTATAATTCTAGTACAGAGATGATAAGTGCCCATAAAAGCACTACAATGACAATATACATTATAATACATATATGATTTTGCTGTCTTATCAGCCGTTGAAATCACTATTCATATATATATATATATATATATATATATATATATATATATATATATATATATATATATAAAGTATAAAACAATTAATGTTATATTCAGTCTATACGCATGCACCCACGTAAGTTTATCATTGCATATCCTTAATAATAACCAGGAAATCGACGTACACATACATTTAGAAAACAATGGTTAATAAGTAGACGTGCTTACTCAATTGTTCATTACAACCTTTCATTAATTAATTAATTCGTATATTAAAACGAGCCACAATGAATTATTTTTTTATTTCATTGAATATTTATAAACTGTTAACTATGTGAAAATGTGTATAGGCTTGTTATAGAAATTATTTAAAATAAAAATCTATGAATAATTAGTTTTAAAACAATAGCATGTCTTATATTTACCTAATACTCATATTACTGTATATTACTGTATGATAATATTTATATTGTATAACACAAAATGAGTGAATGATTCAATAGTAATGTATTAAAGTTCTTAATACAGTTAATTCATTAATAATGTTTTAATATTGAAGAAATTAAAATAATAATTATTTTAAATAATTCATGTTTAAGATAGAATAAGTAATTATTTAATATGTTATAATCAAATAATGCTTCTAGCAGGAAAGAAGAAACAACTACTCTCTCTCTCTCTTTCTCTCTCTCTCTAAATATATATAATATATAATATATATATATATATACGAACTCACAAAATTTTACTAGCAATTGAATAAGTAATATAATTTAGCATTATCTTCATCTTCTGGTGTTCAACAGTTTTTTTCCAAAAATAGTCTAACTTTTAAATAAGTTTGTTATTAAATAAATACCTTATAAAAATGTGTTTCAATGATTCATTTTAAATTTATTTATTGAAATGCTATAGACAACAATACTGGTTTTGATAAGAATAATCGACGAACGTTTGGCATTTAATAGTGTAATAATAATGTTGTAAAATATCTCTTGACATTTTATAAAATCGAGCATTTGGGCGCGTACTTGTGTTAAACTTTTAAATGTGATCTGGTATAACATTCGATGAAATCAAATATCGTAATAAATTGTAGCGCAATAAAAGTGATAAATGGAATATTTGTTAAAAATTTACATATTCATGATAATGTTTGTATTCCAGTAATTAAAGTATTGGTTTCACTTTAGAAATTTCTGTGTTATCAATTATGTTCGTATCGTGGATTTAATAATATATCAATTTAATCAACTAAAATACTTTTAGTCTCCACACGGCTGCTTTCATTTATAGCATTCACTACCGGTTTCAATACTTATAATGTTTTTAATTGACTTCATTTTGTTAATTCCATTATCACCTACTAACTTACAAAATGAAAAAATGAACTACTGATGATGAAAAATGTAAGAATTTTTTTTATAAAAATATATTTAAAACATAATGTGTTATATTATTTATAAATATAAATTACGCAGTACAATTATTGAGTATAAGAATTAGAAATTCTGTTTTGACTCATTTGATATGATAATGATCATACTCTGATTAAAAAAATAATAATAACAACTTTAATTTGTATATTGGATTGAAAATCTTCTTAAATTAAAACGAATGCTTCAAAACAAAATCATTCATTATTATTTTTTGAAATTAGTTTCTTTTGAATATATAAAAGACGAATACTATTTTTAATTAATATTTCAAGTCATGTGAGTTTTTTTTAAATTTTTTCTATATAATAACAAATCAAACCAATCAAGAAAGATACGTATCAAAGACAGAACAAATTTTTGGAAAAGATCAGAATGTCTTTGGAACAAGATGAAAAAATACTGCTAAGAACAAAACAGCTGTGTAAATCAAAATCGACTTAAAAGGCTGATCGAATAGTCATTCGGTTTATGATATATTTATCTAATATATTGTTACATACAATTATTGAATGATTTCATACTTGTAAAATAAATTTGGTTTTATTGCAAATTATTAGTCTAATTTAAGACTTAAGTTATCTGATTCATGTTTTTAAGAATATTGAATAATAACAGATGCGAGAAGCATTTAATAGCCTTTAATAGAGTTCAACGTTCATATGTACATAATATATAACTTTGAATTTAACAAATATTATAAATCTTAATAAATAGCGTATCTGATTTGAGTAATAAAATTATTTTTTCTTAATAATTCAATCATATAATTTACAACCGGATATGAATTTTATATGCAACATTTAAATGTTAATTTTTATGTATTCCAATGTAAGAATAAGTTTTATTGGTAATTTTTGCATAAATATTGCATGCTTATGGAATACTTTCATTTTTTTAAAAAACAAGTTGTTTAATGGATGCTTATAATTTCTTTGATTAATTCATAACGGTTTAATTATTAGCAGTCCGTTAACGACAGACATTTTTTTAAATGTTAATGAACAAAGACATGTACACTTTGTATTCTATGAGTGTATACAAACAAAAGTATATTTTGTTTTAAACAAATATCCAGAATAATAGTTTCAGTTACTTAAAGAACATTGGTGTTAAATTAAATTATTAAACTAAATAAACTGAAAATTATATATAAAGTAAGCAAATATTTATATCCAGTTAGCTTAATTACTGGTGAAGCATCGAATATTTTTAAAAAATATTACTTTTTGATGCATTTATATATTTTTAAAAACACAATAAAACGTTTTTTTTTAGATTTCATACGTTTATTGAACTGCAAAAATTGATTTTAAAACGAAAACAATTTATTGATTAAAAAAAATTCGTGACTGTAAATAAACTAAGATCGATCATGCATTAAGGAATTTATATAAATCAATAATCATAAATTACTACAAGTAAAAAATATTTTCTTACATTCTTTTCAAAACTATATATATATATATATATATGTATAATTAAAAATGAAAGGAAAAGCAATAAATTGATCAAAATAACATATAAAGAAAGGAAGACAAAAAAGCATAATGAACAGGAAATTTCTTTATGTTCTTGCGACATTAATCCACATCGCCAAAAATTGATATCTTAAATTCTTAGTGTTGTAGCACGATATACATTTTCCTTAATAATATGTGTTGCACGCAAGGTTACCTTTAATATAAATTATAAAAATATAAGTGAAATAGTTTAAAATATACTTTCTACTACTTTTAAGTTCATAAGGATCAGACGTATAAATTATCAAACTTTTATTAATTAATTACATATACATTTTTAAAGATTTAGAAGGTTCATTTAAATACAAAAATTATTTTTTCACGTCGTGTAAGGACTTCAGTCCAATGCTAAATTAATTTTGAATAGTACAAACAATAGTACAAACAATTGCATACGTCAGTGCTACTTTACATGCTACTTAATTAGTTAATTAGTTGGGTTTTATTGGGTTTTAGAGCGCTTCAATAGCTAATGTAGAATTAGTATAATGGCATTATATATATATATATATATATATATATACATTTTAAATGACGGTGAAATCCTAGTGCTGTTTGCATATTTTTAGAATCTTAACTTAAGCGAAATATTTACTGATAAATCTTCAATTTGTTGTCAATATTTTCATTGGTTTAAACTTTTAAAAAACAGCGGGTTCTAGAAAAATAATGTTCCATTATTGAGAAAAAAATCATTTATAAAAGATTATCATATTTGTACAATTACACAAAATAAAAAAAGATTGCAAATTTATAATATTTTTATCTATTTTTTTATTTATTTAAAATATTTATAAAAAAACTGCTAATATATCAGATGTAATAAAGATGTTCTTTTTTGATTTTGCATATTTCAGTACAAAATCAACGAAATGAAAGTATTCTTTAAATAATATATCTGTTATGATCATAAAACAGAAAATAGTTCTAATATCTTAGAATAATATGTTTTAAATGTTTCAGTTTAAGAAAAAATAATTATTAACAATGTAATTTAAATAATCAGTAAGTTTAAATAATAAGTTTTTATCACAGAGCTTCATTATTAATAGTATCTATTTTAAAATAATTCAAGTGGAATATTTTTATTAAAAAATATTACTTTAGGTGAAAAAATTTTAAGGTAATCAAGATGTTGATAAAAGGAATTTATAACAAGTTACAATTAATAAATATGAAAATAAATATTATTATAATTTAATTCTATGAAAATATTTAATATTTTTATTTTGAAATGTTATGAAATTATTTTTTTCTATTCAACTATATAATAATTTAATAAATAAATCGTGGATACATTTTAATTTATAGAAAATTGACCATTGTATTTTTTTCATTGCTTTAAAATGAAATATAAATTCATTTGGATTAAAACCTAACTATAATATTACAGGTGATTAGATAATAAATAAATTAAAATCGGCCATTAATATGTCTGAATTATTAATTCATGTTTCGTTTTTAGAAAGTAGTTTTGACAATTCAGTTTGAAAATATATGTATTTTCAGTAATTTGGTGTGTTGATTAAAATATTACAGAAAAATTGAACGTAAATACTTAATAAATTAAAAAAGAGATTTTTATTTGTAATTTAATTATAATTTGAACATTACAGTTGCAAAAACCGTATAGATAATTATTTATTTATCTCTGTTCAAGCCATTTGGCTCAATGGTACAAACATTACATTAATTTATACGGCGTAGGAAATATTACATATGATTAATTCAGTTACATTTTTTATGTTATTTAATGAATAATTTATTATCAGTTTCCAAGGTTGTTGTATGATAAAAAATTAATTAAAAGTGAATACTGTTATTGAAAAAACCTTATACAATTTGTCAATCTATTATAAGTAATAACACTATTTATTATCTATTTACAAGTATGTTTAAGGAGGTTATATAATTATGATGGGTGATTAGCGAAATAATTACTGTTTCAAATTAAAATTCTTAAAAATTCTAACGTTTAATCATTATTTGTAAGTAAATGATATCTAGTAGAGATTTTGTTGATTTTAAAATGTTATTACCACATTTAAATCATTAGCTTTACACTGATTTTAAAATCTATGAATATATATATATATATATATATATATATATAAACTTGATATATATATATATATATAGAGAGAGAGAGAGATAAAACTAAAATAATATAACTAGTGTACTCAGAGCTTATATTTATAAGATATAAGTCTCTGAAAATGCATTTTCATTTGAATTAAATCATTTATCTTTGATCATTTTAAGAGAATATAGTGTACTTTTATTCAATAAATTAGTTTATTTATTTTCTGTTTTAACATTAATTTTAATATTTGTACATTTGTATATAATTTACTCTGTCGATTTTGTATTTAAAATTAAATATTCTTTATAAATATTTCTATTTTAAAATCGTTTTTATATTAGTGGATTATTAAATATTTGTCAGTTTTGTAGTCTTTGGTAAAATATTTGGGTTTCACTATATTATTTAATATTATTTTTTAGTGGATTTATTATATTCATTAGTGTTATTATTTTTTTTCGGTAAATAAGTCGCTATGTAGTTAATTTTATATTTTTTTTTATTAAAATATTACAAAAAAAATAGTTTTTTCAATAAAATCAAACCATTATAATTTGTTTCAATCGAAAGATCAAAAATAGTACAAAACAATTTATATTTTTATTGCACATAAATTTGTAAATATGATTTTACGTAAGTTTTTGTTTTTAATATAATATAGCATGTTAAACGTATAAGAAAAGTATTTTATTATTTCATGAAATAGAAATACTTTTATAAATGTTTTTAAAATTGTTTAAAAAACAAGTTATTGATTATAAAAAGTGTTTACATAAAACTGATGTAAAAAATAATATATATTGATGTAAAACTCTTTTGAATATCCAGTCGTATTGTTACAAAAATCTAATTAATTCATAAACTAGAAGTAATTTAATCGGAAAAAGTAGATTAAAAAGATTTATAATGGCTGTTCATTTAACAAGAATATTTTTTGAGAACAGGTAATTGTAAATGTAGCCATAAAATTAAATATAGTTGAGTTCTTTTAATATTTTTTAATTTTTTAGTTCAATTTTTCATTTTTAAAAAAGTTATGAAAAATATAAGCAAAAAATAAATTTACCTGAAAACAATATTATAAATATTATAGATTCTTTTTAATGTATCGTTACCAGAGAAGTAAAGTTATCTATTCAGGTGTAGTAATTCATATATATTAATTATACTTATTCAATTTATCATTTCACATATCACATGTCACATTACATTATTACATAAAACTTTTTACAATTCAATTTCATATTGGTGTCATACATTTAATCTTACATTCAATTATTTACACTTTATTTTTACAGTTTGTTTTGTTTGTCTTATCTAAAATATATTAAATTTCAGAGAACTCGACAGAATCCGGTGATAATAATTATATAATAAAGAAAATCTCACACCTGTTTTATTTCCTAACGCATGAAGATGTATTATTTCACTGAATTGCACAAGTATTTAATGAATTGATGTGTATTCTAATCTCATATATCTAAAAAAGTCTATAAATATTTTATAACATCTTAAATAGAAATGATTGAATAATAATACCATAAAACAGTTAAAGAATACGGTGGTGGTATTGGCAATTTAATGAAGGAGAAAGTTTACATATATATATATATATATATATATATATATATATATATATATAGTTTGTATACATATTTTAAATTTATTATTTGTAAACACAAATTATTAATAAAACTATCTCTTCTTAACTGCCAACATTTTCATTATTTTACTTTTAATGTAGATAGTAAATTTTGAAGTCATTGTAATCAATTCTACTTTAATTAAAACGTGATTATTTTGTTAAAAAATCATATTAGTTTTTAATAATTAATAATATTTTAACCACTTATTATATTCACATGCAATCAAAGGAGACATACCGTTATTTAGTATGAATAACGCAAAATACAATTTATTTTAAAGAATACGGATGTATCATATGAACATTATGTTCCTAAAAAAGGTAAATTTAGTTACATCATTTAATGTTTATAGGTGTATATTCTTGGATTTGCTTATAAAATTGATAGCTAGCGCATCAGTTATGCTGAAAGTGAATTTCATAATGCGTCAGATGTGTAGAAAGGAATAAATCTAAAGTTAATTGCCGATGTCGATCAAAAATCAAATAAAATCAATTTAAATTACATGTAAGAAGTGGAGCATGTATAATTTTATTTCATCAGTTTACAGTAAAGATATTATAATTTTTAAAAGTTCTAAGAACTATTTTTTAGCTGCAATCTAAACTCGAACACACAATATTTGTATACTATAAATAATATATTAATCTAAAGTTGAATAAAAGTCTTTCCTTGACCTTTTCATATACTTTTATCTGTTATATTATCTTAACAATTTCAAATTTCCTTTTCACGTTTCTTATTTGACATTATACTAATCGTTTTATAATTTTGTAACAGCTAAAAATTATTTGTTCTTCATTCTTAGTTTTTACTTTACTTCTTTAATTTGCATTATAATGTATGATTATTCTATCTATATTTTTTCTACTGTTTCAACATATATATATATATATATATATATATATATATATATATATATATATTATTATTATTATTTCTATAAAATATTTTAGTATTTCCTTTCATTTTTTTTCTACTTTACTCAGTTTACCGACATTGATTTTTTTTTAAAAAAACTAATGAATTTTATTTCCTTTTAGAATTTTATATACATTTTGTTAAATTTTTTTTGACAAAAGTAATGTAAAATACAAATATAAACATATATATATATATATATATATATATATATATATATATATATATATATATATATATTAAATTATATAATAAATAGTTTAATTTTCAATTTAATCACATAACTGAATTAACAAATCCATAAATAGAATTACTTTTTTATAAAAAGTACATTTTTAATGAAATTATTATTATCTTTGTTAGCTTTTAGTAATAGTTATTGTTATAATTTTTTCTTAAACATCGTATTAATAAATATTTTAAAAATTCTTATAGTACAATTTCATTATAATTCTAATTGTACATTATAGTGTGTGTATAATCATTATAGTGTGTGTATATATATATATATATATATATATATATATATATATATATATATATATATATATATATATATGACTCTCTAAGAGTATATGAGGGGTATTTAATAATTTATAAGTAGTGTAGAAAAAAGAAGTATATAAAGAAAACTTTTTATTTAATTTTATATATCTATTATGTATTGTTTATAAAAACATTTATATATTTTTCACTAATTTATTTTTACAAAATGAATAAAAAATGTACAGTTAACATTTTAGAATAAGATTTTATTGTTGAAATCTACAGATTACTAATTATTGCAAAATTTTCACATCATATTAAATATTTATGAAAAGTGTTGTAACAAAAAATAATAGTTCATACAAGCTACACAATTTTCTTATTATTTCATATTTAGGGTTTGTCACTCTAATTATTTAGTATTTACGCACCCAAGTTGACATATTTGATTGCGAACTTCCGCTTAAAAACATTTCAAACTTCATCAAAAGAGAATTGGACGAAGTTCTCGAAATTTCGACGTGTGTATTGTTCAACGCATTACGATATTATCTTGAATACAATTCTCTCATTGACAAATAGGTATCTAAATGATGGAGTAGTCTATAAATTTGAAGGTCGGCATCAGTAGTGAGGTACAAAATTTCTTAGACCTAGTTTCTGAGTGTTGCAATACAGGATAAGCGGCCGAGTTTGCAATATGAATTTTAACTTTATGATGAATTTTTAAAATCAATTAGTTAATTAATCTTATACGTTTCGTAACATTCAGGTCATTTTTTATATTTAATAAATTTCGAAAAGGAATTTATAATTTATATTTGATTCTATTTACAATAAATACCTAGTTTAGTTCATTGCATAAGAGAAACAGATCAAATATTAAAATATGCGGAGCTGTTTAATTAGGCAAGGTCAAATTTATATACGATTCGTTTCTATGTACATAAAAGATTAAATTTTATTTAATTAAAACTATTGATTTTTAAGAAGCTTCGAAACTAAAATTGTCTATATGATAAAAATTAAATTTATATAAGTTTATTTTTAATGACGAAATAAGATTTTTTTTTAAAAAAACATCAGAATGATTTTTATATTATTTGTAAAATAATACCGCAATAAAATTCGGTTTTGTCAAATCAAACATAATATTTTAAAAAGTATTTTAAATAGTATTTTAGTCTTTTGTAAAATTTAAATGGCGGTAAAATATTTTAGGTCAAAAAATAATTACCGAACGTCAATGTTACAATATCAACCTTGATTTACTTATTCTGTTCAATAAATTGTCTCTCTGCTTTAAAAATGCTAATCTTGCCATTTTTGTGTACATTCTGTACTGCACTATATCAGTAACTTACATATATTACAAGGGCGATTTATTACGGGATAACATGTTGTTAACCAGTTTTCATTATATATTTTAAAAGTATTTATATTTTTAGTTCGTTTAAAAACGAATTCCATTCCATAAATATGGAATGGAATTCGTGAAAAAGTAAATAATAAATCAATAATTTCTAATTATATTAAATTAAGCAAATATAAATATTGTCAAGCAGAACAAAATCAGATATGATAACATTTAAGTCAATAATGCAAAAAGAAAATGCTCAAAAAATGAACTTTTCAATTTTCGTGCATGTTATATCGATTAAAAAAATAAAATTTTATAGAAATGTGTAAAGCTAAAAAATAAAACTATTTCTATAATTTGTGTACAATGTTAATCAATAATTGTATTTTTAAATAAAAAAAATGTATTGTTACATATGAAGACTATCTTATTCTCGAATTCAATGAAAAACTATATATATATATATATATATATATATATATATATATATATATATATATATATATATATACTGTCAATGATGCAAAAAGAGAGAATACTCAAATTCTATTTGACGCTACGTACTTATCTGACTTTTTTTAAAAACAGATAAATTGTAACTATACTAATATTATTTTTAATTGTAGTTTATTTCTTTTATTATTTTATTGAGCTCTTAAAAATCAAAAAGTGTCTGTTTGCCACAATACAGTTTTGACGCTGTGGCTAAATTCACTTACACAAATGAATTCTTTGTTCACTGTAAAAATCACAAAAACTTTTCTGCTCAAAAATGTTCAAGAAGACATTATTGATCGTTTTTGATTGATGCTTATGCGTATTTCGATGTCGATGTCAAGATACAATACCTTGACCCTCTAAAGGTGATAGCATCGCCTTCTAAATATTTATAAACAAGAATCAAAAAAATGATCAGTAAAGATTTATTGATTATTTTTGATCAGAAACATTTTTGTGATTTGTGGCGTGAAAAAGAAGTCATTTGTGAAAATGTTCTTTTTATTCTTTAAATAAATGTTTTAATTTTTTGAATTCCGTTTAAATTGCAAAATCACAATGACGGCACATATGACTTATACATTTATTAAAAGTGTCTTAATAGAAATATTTTTATAATTCATTCAACGGACCTCGACCCGAAAACGACTATAAGATGTTTACAACGCAAATAAATCGAATCTTTCGAATAATTAAACTTTATCACGTACATTTTCGGTATTGACCGAATGGGGACCGATAACTCACACAATAGCTGTAAATTTCTATTTGAGATACATATGTAAATGATTGCGCTATACTGCATTTCATTATATAGGGGCGTGGCATGTGCTATACAACACAAAAGCTTAAAAACTGTCCTTGATTGCATATTTTATCGAAATGTTACTTTCAGTATTTTCTATAAAGTTCAGTTACCAAAATGTTAAGAATGTACATCCTTATCATATCGTATACATTTTTATACAAACACATACATATATACAAACATTAACATATATATATATATATATATATATATATATATATATATATATATATATATATATATATATATATATGTTACATTTTTAAAATGTAGTCCTTTCATTTTAAAGAAAAAAATTCTTTAAAATTTTTTTCAGCTTTATACTATTTTTGATAAAAATAAAATATAAAAATAATACAATATTTAACATATATGGATCTTCTGTTTCCACACTCTTATGCAAAAACTAATTGGGTTATTACTAATATCATATTTGTGAAGGTCGCAAAATGTCATTATTACTCATTCCTGTTTCATACGAGACAAATCACATAACGACTACAGCTGACGGGTGTGTCACATAGTTTCAACACATACGTAATAAATAAGCATTTCGTAAATGGTCGTAATTGTTACCATCATGCCCTAAAGGGATACCATTTAATATAAAATCTATTTATAAAAAAATCATATATATATATATATATATATACATATATATATAAATACAAGTATATTCGGTAATAAGAACTATATCTTCCGAATAGTGAAAGTGAAGGAATGTCGTTAATTTCTCTTTGCTTTATACTTTCTCTGCTGTACATTGACTAAAATACATTGGTTTTAATATGTAAATAAATAAAAAATATGATTACATATATTAATATATGAATAATGTATTTGTGGAGATGATCAGAAACTAATTTAATTATGTAAGTTTGTAACACACACACACACACACACACACATATATATATATATATATATATATATATACATATATGCGTATAAGATTGTATATGTAAAATCACCTTATTTTTCTAAGAAGGAAGTAGTGTAAAAGTATTGTTTTAAAAGAATTTCACATGTGAATATTTATATAAATCGAAACTAAATTTTTAGGAGAGTTCGCGTTAATCATATATTTTACCTAAACAGGAACAAAAATATATCCATAATTTGTCAAGTACTTGACGAAATTTAAATGTATGATGTGACGTAGAAAATTAGACATTAAAACTTCTCTCAAGTGATCACTCAATTACTGAAATAGATTAAATATAAGTATAATTTTCTAATACGCATTAAAAATTACTGGAAATTTTGAAAAATCAATTGATAATTCTTGTTTTCTTTTTTAATAAAATGTTAATTAATATATAATTTTATTTTATACAACCTTCATAATTTCATTTATTAAAAATAAAATTGTCTCATTGCATCTTATAAATTTCAAGAGAAACTTGTTTACAAAAAGACATTTCAATTTTATATGTCTGTTTCAAAGAGAATATTTAATTGATAATGAAATTTTATGATATTAATAAATTTCTGAAAGAGTGAAAAATGTAAATGGTGATATTATCTTAGTTATATATGCTAAGAATATTTCAAACTTAACCAAAAACTATATTGTATCTTTAATTTTAAGATTTATTTTATGCAGACCAAATAGCAACGACATTTCATTAGAAACTCACATTTTTTTATTACTATTTGTGTAAATTGTCGTTAATTAATATACTAACAATCTTTATATATAATGATACTAATGATACTTAAGAAGGAGAACTTTTTCATGTTGAACGTATATAAATAAAAATGAATTTCTCGCGATTATGTTAATGTTTACTCTTATTTTCTTCTAATAATAACTTCCTTTTTAAAACTATTATTTTATTCCGATTACATATGTACAATAAATCATTTGAAACATATATGTACATATACTCTCTCACACACACACACACACATATATATATAAATATATATATATATATATACTGCGTATATGTGTGAGAGAGAAAGTGTTTATTTGTATACATGAATTAAGACAACTAATAATAAGTATATATCAGTCAACATAAATCTGAATTATCTATACAAACTTAATAAAAAATTAATATATTATTTTCATTAATATTTATTAAAATAATAAAATTTGTTTTATAAATTAAAATAAACATCTTAAAATTTATTTTGATGTGTCTGTTTCAATCTTAATTCCAAATATGTTATTTGAATTTCATCAAACATATAATAGAAAGTATTAATTTTAATAGTTTTTTTGTTGTATTTTCTCGCACATTTTCTTCAGTCTGTGTAATATTCTTTTATATTTAATTCAATTTAAATTAGAAGAGTAATATTAAAACTAATGAGTAGTAATTAACATATTAAAAACAAATCCGAAATAAAAGAATATAAATACGCTTGACACATATGTCTATCGAAAGCTTTAGTAAAAAGATTAGAATCATGATTATAATTAGTTAATTATATGTATTCTTCTTTAACAATGGGCATGTCCTTAAGAACATTTAGTTTGTAAGAAAAACAATACTAATTTGATAACTACACTTCTTTGTTAAGTAATGATTTGATACTAATTTACATACCCACAATTTAATATATTGATTTTATGGAAAATGAGTTTTATTCATTGTCTAAAATGTGAAATTATATATATATATATATATATATATATACATATATATATACATATATATACAAATGTGTATATAAAGAATTTAAAAAATATTTAATTAAATTATTTTATAGTTTTTTAATTATAAGTTAAAATATACAAATTTTAACGAAAGAAAATGTTTTCATCATTAATTATTAAACTTATACCATATATATATATATATAGTATTAACTAGTATTTGTATCTAAAGACAACACGTATTTCTGGTTAAAAACGTGAACAGCGTCATGTCTGAAAATCGAATCTACTGTAAACCAGCGATGCGGTATGCAAGGCCGTTGCTTTCGACCTTTTGAATAAACACTCTCAGCTTTATAGCATGGATACATAATGAACGAAAGTGAAATTTTACCACAAACTTTAATTCAATATATTAACATTTGTGCACTATAAATAAAAAACTGAGTTCACTGACTTTTCTTCAAGTGTATTATAATAAATGAAATTATTTTATTCTTGTAATTATATAGAAAAAGAATTATATACATACATATATATATATATATATATATATATATATATATATATATATATATATATATATATATATATATATATAGATAGATAGATAGACAGATATGCACTTGTGTAAAGATTGAAAACAGAACTTATTATGGTCTTAATATGATTCATTAAGCAGATATACGTTGCTGGCACCATTGATATTTAAATAAATAAATTATATTTTAATATAGATACTTCTTTCAGTGCATTTAATTTTATTTTTTTTTTAAATTATAATCAAGATGTTACTGCAACAACATGTTTTTAAGAAATTTTTTTAAAAAAATCTATATCAAAAAATTATTTTACTAATATCTATTAAATTACTTTCTTAAATAAATTAAAACAATACTAATTAAATATGTTGTGTGTGTGTGTGTATATATATATATACATATATATATATATATACATATAAACATATATATATATATATATATATATATATATATATATATATATGCATATGTGTATGTGTAAATAGAATTAAGTAATATCGTGTATGAAATATATAGACACTTCTTAATTTTAAAACATCATTGCTTTATGTAGAATAATAAGTCTTTGGAATGCAAATAATATGAAAAATATTTTTTTCATTTTTAAATTTGTTCGCATTATCATTTTTTTTATATTAAACGTTTAATTCGTATTAAAACTAAATTCTAGCAATAACTTCTATAATTGATTGACATTTTTTTATTTTAGACAAATACATAAAAAAATATTTCAACTACACATTGTATATTTTTTAAAAAAATGTATTTGATATGAAAATATAAAAGTGTTTACAATATTATATTTCAGTTAAGTACTTTATGATGAATTTTTTAGATTTCCTTAAAAACAGCTATTCAATTAAGTTTACCACGTGCAATTATTTTATATTTAGAATGATATAATCTTACAATTAGATATATTCATTATTAAGCTCTTATAACATTAATTAAACAATAAACAATATCCATAAGGTCGGTACGTGTTGAAACAACAATTAACCAAATAGTTTGTCGGTAATTAGGGTTTCCGTTTTCATAATATCGAAACGGCATCATTAAATACAGCAAATTAACACAACTGTATTCTAGAGACGTACTGAATTCTACGATATTCATTTTGATAATACTTTTTTCTCGCTCTAATGGCTTTCACTTACACTTTAACTGATGAGATAGGTTTTTAAAAAATGAATATGGATAGAGGAGAGCAGGTTACTGTTGAAACACTTTACATTATAATACTAAAGAAAACATGAATTTTTAGGTATATATATATATACTGATTACGTTAAGGATAAAAGTGTATCGTGTAAATTAAGGTTATAGTTTCTAAGTTTTGTTATTTTGCAGATATTACTTACAGTATATAAATAATAATTGTAGTAGATGTTGCAAACCTAAACATTTTCATTTAAAACTAGCTGTTATTGAATTTTATCAAATTGGGGCTGTTATTAATGATTAATAAATAAATAAGTGTTTAAAGAACTAAATATTTTTAAGTAAAAGTAGCCATTAGTGAATTGTATAAAATTTGGACTATTAATAATGTTTTTATAGCAATTTTGACTGTATTATTTATTTTTCAGTATAAAATAAATAAGTATTTATATGTGTATATTATTTCATATGATTTCACATTATCATATTAAAATTATATCCGAAATTATATGAAACCGACAGTAATACCACATATTTCTCTAAAATAATATTGGAAATTAAGTTGATAAAATTTCAAGTACTGTTTAAAAACAGCGTTCTATAACATTAGTCATATTTTTTATAATTTACTTTCAATATATGTTATTATTTTTAAAATACGATTAACAATACTCATGACTTAGTAATTCTTTTAAAATCTCAGAAATAAATAACTTGAAATCTTTAACTATAAGAAACCTTCTTATATTTTTAAAATAAAAATATAGTGTTTTTAAAAAATCATATAATATATACATACATACACACACCATATATATATATATATATACAAGATATGTATATCTACAAGTTATTACTATAAAAAGTTGTTTGCCTTTTCTTATTAAATTATACAATTACGAGGCTAACCTAATGTGGAGAAGTGAATTTTTAATTATTCATTTCAGATGTTGCAAACGGTTTTAAACGTTAGTTTATATTCTGTTAGATTTACTATAGTATGCTTTTCATTAATGAAAAAGAGTCATGATTATATTTACTTTTCAATCCGATTTATTGAACTTTTTGAAAAGTAGTTATAAAAATAATAACAATACATATGTGTAATTTTAGAAATAATTTATAATTTATCTAAATATAGTAAATTAAAGAATGCTTATTATATATATATATATATATATATATATATATATGTATGTATGTATTAATATTATTATTATTATTATAACGATAAATAAGAAAACCGAGGCCAACGAATAAATAATTAATTTTTTATAAAGTATTAGTATTAAAAGTATTATTAACAATACTCAATATATTGAAAATAAAAACTCGAATCAATTTTTTTTTAAGTCGGTAGACATTTTATTTGTGTAGACCGGTTTCAATAAAAATGTATTTGGAAATATTAATTATGACTTTCGTCGTTTCAATAATAATTTTGAAATGGAGAACACTAGCTAATTGAAACCTGTCTTGACAATGGATAAATACATAAAATCTTAAAAAAATGACATAAAATGACAAATTCATAAACTTGTGGGAACAAGTGCAAATATAACCAATATTATATTTATTTATAGCGATAATTAAGTATAAGTATTTATATAGAAAACTGTAACAGTTTATAAATATTTTTTATTCTACTGTCCATTTTTCCAAATTTGTTCAGTGCTGTCATATTATTAGTTAAATTTCATTCTAAAAAAATAAATACTTGATACAATTCTTTTATTTATTTTTACTTTCATTTATGAATAAAAAAGTAACAAAAGATATTTAAACTCAAACGAAAAGATAATGTTAAATTCATCTATGTCTATATGGATAATGAATGAGCCGGTTTCCTCTACACTTCAAACAAACACTTATGTACTCAAAACACATACAATTGGGATAGGTAATACCTGATTAGCATATATTATTTCATAATTTCTCATGGTAAGTAATACTACAAATACCGTTTCTGATTTATTTGCAAGTCGTTGTACATTGTTCCATTTATGTTTTGTAGCTGTGTATTCATATTCCGGTATTTCTTTAAATGTCAACGGAAATCGAATCACGTTAAGCGACTGTTAAGGAACACAGTACGTTGTGTTGTATTTTTCTATTTACTTTTTTCTAAGAATCACTTGTATAATTATATTATATATATATATATATATACATACATGATTTGGATATGTGAGTGTAACCATATTTAAGTCTATTAATATTTTATTTAAAATAACAAGATTTAATCGAAGAAAATATGTAGCGTTATTATAATGTATTAAATGAAATCTGATAATTTTTAAGATTATATTGTTTTTGAATTTCAAATTCATTGTGACATAATTTGAAAGAATAAAAATGATTTACGACTTTTTTTAATAACATTGCAGATAATAATTTCTTGTGTATTAATTAATTATATTTATAAAAAAAAAACTAAAATGTTACTTTATTAAAAATATAATGGTGGATTCCAAACAAATAATTACAAAATATTAATATAAAAAAGCATAAAATGTTTTATAGTTACAAAACAATAAATATAAATTATAACTAAAATTAAAAATAAATTATATTTAAGCAGCAAAAATGTTTAGATCTTAACTAATCATTCGACATTTCAGAGTGATTTCTCAAAAATTCAAAAAGATGGTTTTGCATCAGTGCTTTTCAAATTCTTATTAGAATATTTTCTTTAAATATAAAACTGTCTTTTTTATAAAATTTTAGTTTAAACTTATAGTCGTTATCAGACAAAATAAATTATACTTTCGTAAGTTAAAAAATGTCTTCGTACGTTAATAAATGTCTTGAATTTTTAATTAGTACCGAAATCAATAAAGATAATAATTTTAATATCAAAAAGGTGTACAATTCTTCATATACTCATATATTGTGTTGGATATTTATTTAAATTGGATATAAATATTAAAAGAATATTATGCGAACTGAACAGATACTATTTATATTACACACACATATATATATATATATATATATATATATATATATATATATATATATATATATATATATATATATATATATATATATGTATATATTGAATATGTAAATTACAAGTTATTATTTTTTCTTTACCACCACACTATAAACTAGCTTCTTATATTGTCACTAACAAAGAATGTCATACATGAATTTATATTTAAGTTTTAAGGTAATGATAAATATCATTTATATAAAAGGTCAGCATTCTTTTGTGATGATGAGTCAATATATTAGCGGGTTTTCAAGCAAACAACAACCTTATTTTCCGTGCCAGTTGCGAAGGTCGTCTGAAGAAAAGACCAAGTGAAGTTACCTGATATATGAATACATGTATAAAAAAATCTTGTTTAAAGTATTTTTTGTAACGTTCATGATTCGTTTTTGATTTTTACTACGTGTGTTTTTTATGTAATCACCGAATGATGACTTTTTAAAAAAGAATCAAGAACCGGATTTTGTGTAAAAATGAAAGTGTACCATCAATTATGCATAGTTAAATTTTATTTGATAGTATTCTAATCCGAATCTCGATTATTTGTCTGTTTTTTTCCTTTTTTTTAACAGAGTATGGTTTCAGTCAACGTTATAAGTTTTCATATATCATGAAAAGCGAAATATCAATTATGTTTAAAATATTAAATTTTGAATAATACTTACAGAAAGTATTTTTAAAACCTGATTTTTGAAATTAAAAACGTTTTATTTTTTATTTATTTTAGTTAATAGTCCTATTTTTATTAAAATCATGGGATTCCATTTATAAAATATTTAAATCCATGTAAGAAAAGTCTAAATCTTAAAAATATAATTCGTTGTAAATTTTATATTTGTATTTTAAACAAATAAATCAGAACAGTTTTTATCTGATCATTTTTTTATATTATAGTTTATATATTTCATTTCCATACTTGAACATGTATAAAAGGCACAAACCAGAAAAATAAATTTATTTTTTAGATCGTTGTACTTTACTCGAAGAATTTCTTCATTCAATAGTAATTGCCTTTAATGCATATACTCGTATAAGGAAAAAAGTCATGTAATCGTATTAAGTCAAAAAATTACTCTTTTAATCAAATATATACTCAACTAATATGATAAAAGGGTAACCGGTATTGAACATTTTCCTTTCTAAATAAATTTAATTAAGTTTTATTATGAAAATTTTTATAATAAATTATAGTCTATAGTAATATGTAACATTTATTTCTTTAACAATTTTCATGTTTTGTAGAAAAATATATCTGATAATAAATTTCTTTTCGTATGGAGAATTTATCAGTAAGAAAAAATAATTACCGATTAAAATTATTTTTACCTTTTCGAGAACACTATATTTTCTGAATTTTTAATTTAATATGGGCACTGTGACCAAAAAATCATAATATTTATATGACTGAAAATGACTACACGTATTGTCGAAAATGTATATCAACGAGATATGTAGAAACATCATGTCCTATTCATGTAAAAACGATGCTTTAACCGTAAGGAAATAACAATATGTATAACTGAATATACTCGTATCTACTGTTAAGTTATTTTCACTTTTATATTTTTTAAGTACATTTTAGTGCATTTATAAAAGTTTACAAGATAACACAATGCATGTATTATCAATAACAATAAAATTTTAGATATACTTATTTTGTATTAAATTTAATGTTCTTAATTTTCCCTTTTCAATAAAAAGAAGCATAAAAAATAAATAATGTAAATTAAAAAGACGTATTTTTATAATATATAATAATTGATTTCTATGCCTTACAAATACACGCACTCACACACAACTATATATATATATATATATATATATATATATATATATATATATATATATATATATATATATATATATACATATACATATATATATATATATATATATATATATATATATATATATATGTACGAAATATTTTCAATATACAAATATAATTTCTAAGAAAAATTATTTACATTACTTCCAATACTTTTGACTCTGTAGTCACCTGTCTTACAATTATTTAAACTACCGACCCAGTGATTGTACAAAAGACTAAAATAGTAAAAGTTACAACATTCTAAACTACTTGATGTTCTTTAGTTAACGGAACTCCAAGGTCAGAATACGTCATTATTTTCAATCTTTAAATAGTATGCACTTTAAAACAATAATGTTGAAACCGTTTATAAATATTCCTTTTCAAAATTAAAGGATACTTTCATGGCATGCGTGAATATATCTTATAACGGCTTTTTCATATGATATTTAAATTTTATTTTATTTATTTGATTAGTCGAGTTTTTAGAAAAAAAAGACACAGAATAATGGTTGTGTATTATAAATTATGTTCATATTATTATTGAATGAAATTAACTCTTTTAAGATGACGATTATTTGTTATATGTTCGGCGTATTTGCAAACTGTAGTGACTTTAGTCCTTTCAGACATCCCCTTTCGTATTACCTTGCATATTATTTCAATCGCTTTATTTAATAATATATGCATTCTAAAGACCTTCATAATATTTTTTTCATTCCCATGAGTACCAATTCAAACACTTTCCTTGGCAACCACTCTCATTCTTTTCATTTGTTCAAACAACCACATATTTTCAATAGTTTTATATTCTCTTCCATTCTCATTCATTTTATAATTGCTTAATTATCTTCCCATTAATGATTTTTTTTACAACTCATTTATATATATATATATATATATATATATATATATATATATATATAAATTTCAATACAAAATACGCATCTGTGTATTTTGTATTGAATAATTATGCATGTAGTTTATAACTTTAACCTATTGTGTTTAAGGTGCAATTATTATCATTTATTATAATGCTTTGAAATATGTTTTCTTAATTGTTTTTGGAATATTATAAGATTATATATATTTTAATTTTAATTAATTTTGCTAATAAATAACATCCTAAAATATCTATGTCCGAGTGAATAAAAAAATTAAAATTAAATTAGATACTTAAGTTGAGTTAGATTCTTTAAGTTTTTACTGTGGTGTCTGGATGTAATAAAAACTAATATTTTATTTACAATAACATAATATATATTATTCTTTTATGTGTGTATATAT